>CM053588.1:191703327-191749154 GCA_028646515.1 Pseudochirops corinnae
GAAAGAATCTAGAATTTAAAGCTCTATAATCAAATGTTAAAAATATATATGTATATCTACATATATATATAATTATTATTACTATTATTATTAACTACATCCATCTGGAACTTAAGATTCACAGGCACTGTGGAAGGGAGATCCATCCTGCCCTATCAGAAAGTTAGAGGAGTGACGGGGGAGGACATAGGAGAGATTAGATTGGGGGGAGGGGTTATACAACGTGATGGCTGTTTTGGGGGGGGGTAGGGGAAAGATGGGGAGAAAATGTGTAACTCAAAATCTCATGGAAATGAATGATGTAAACTAAAATAAATAAAAGAAAATATTAAAAAAAAGAAAATGACATCTTTTGGGAAATTAAAGAAAATAATTTCTTTATATAAAATCCTCTTCACTCAATCACATTATTTTAAATTCTAATTTCACCAGCCTCCAATAAAAGCCTACTTTCTTGCTTAACCAAGGACTGTGGACATGCATCTGAGTTCCAGAATGCTAACTATACTGAGGAACACAAGTTCTGAAAACTACTATTAAGCTGGAAGGATTTCCCATAAAGAATTCCAGTAATGAAGTGTGCATCTGTCACTCTGGAACCAGTCCAGCTATGTTTTGAAAGGCTCATTAACAGAAAGTTGGATAGTGGGTGATGGATTTCTTCTTTAAAAGCCACTTTTAAAGAGTGTCTACCAAGCCTTAGAGGGGTTGCAATATGCTTCAGTGGAAGGAGAATTCATACCAGCCATTTCATGGATCCTCAAATTAGCCATATATCAGTGTGGACTAGTGGAAAGTGATCTAGACTGGAAGTCAAAAGACTTAGGTTAGAATCTTGGCTTAGCTACTTACTGTGTGACCTTGTGAAAGACATTTAACTAACTTCTTTAGACTTCAGGAACCTCATCTATAAAAGGAGAGACTCTGACTAGTGGATCTTTAAATTCCTTTCCAGTTTTAGATCCTAGGAGGTATTCATTGAACTAATCACATAATCAAAAGAAAAATGGATCTGGTTATGAAGGTTAAAAATTTTAATGGAAAATATTCATATGAAATCAGAGTGCTACTTGTTCTGATATGTGTGACTTTGTAAAGTAATGAGATTGACTTTATAATTCAAGTACAGATGGCAAGCTCATTTCCTTACTACAGTCATATCTATTCATGCCTTATATATGTGCATACATGTGTGTGTGTGTGTGTATCCAATATATACATACATACATACATATAAAGTGTTCCAGGGCATTGGAAAAAATATAGTCTAAAAATGATCTCTCTCTCTCTCTTTCTCCCCCATCCCCATTGCTTCAATTGCCATGAATATATGGAGATGACTCACAAGTCTATATGGCAAACAATCATCTTATACTATGAAACCCATTTCCGCATTTCCAGCTACTTGATGGACATCTTCACCCAGGTATCCCACCAGTAGCTTGAAGTTACAATACTGATATCTGCATTCATAATTTTCCCCTAAATTTACTCTTCTTCCCAACTTTATCACTCCTGTTAATAGCACCACCATCCTGTTCGTTACCCAGGTTTGAAACTAAACAGTCAACTTTGACTATTAATTCACTGCCTACCACTTCACACACCCCCACACATACAATCAGTTACCAAGATTCTGATTCCATATCTTCTACACCTACCCCTTTTCTCTAATGTTACAATTACCTTTTTCATTTTGGTCCTCACTTCCTCTGAGATGAGAATATTAAAATGACATTCTAAAGAATCTCTCTGCCTTAATTTTTTTGATCCTCAATGCACACTTCATACAGCTTGCCTAAAACAATTTTCTAATAAACAGATATGACCTTGTTACTTCACTACTCAAAATCCTTCAGTGTCCTATTAGGATCATAGGCTTGGAACCAGAAGGAGGCTGTCTAGTCCAACCTTTCATATTAAAGATAAGAAAACTGAGGCTTCCAATTGTCTAAAGAACAAAATACATATTCTGTAACCTGGCACTTGAGACCGTCTACAATGTATCTCCAACCTATCTATCCATCCTTATTTCCCACTATTCCTCTTCATGCACTCTGAATTACTTGTTGTTCCCAAGCTTGGACTGTACTCTCCTTCCTCTGCAAAATCATGCAAGTTACCCTCCATGCCTGAGATATGCTCTCTCCCCATCTCAACATGCTCCAATCCCATTCTTCTTTCAAGTCTCAGCACAAGATGTCATTTCCTCCATGAAGCCATCCTTGCAGTCTTAGCACTCCCTCTCAAATGCTTCTCATTTGCCATTAATTACACTCACATCTAGACTCTGAGTCTATTCATCCTAGTGAGTGCTATCTTCCCATTTGCAAATTCTCAGGCCTAAGAACTAGTCTAATTAGTTATACAATCTGTCAGGACTCTCTCTTCATTGTTCCTTAAGTGGTGACATTACTTTGAGAGAGTCCACCAGAACCCAAACCTACAAAAGAATGTCTGAAAGCTCAAAATACCAGAAAGCATGTCTATTTCTATCAAGTCATGTCCCCCTCTTTCCACTGCCCCTCTCACTCAGTCACAAACCCTCTATCTAGAGGCTCCCAAGATACTAGGGTACATATTTGTCACACCCCATGCTCACACTACATGTATGCAAACTCCCTTCTCCTCTATCACCTTCTTCAACCCCCTAGATTCATATAGATTACTAGAGCAGACAGCCGGGTAAAGATTACATCTTAGCATACAACTGTCTATTAGCTGGTTTCTCAGACTTAACACTGACTCTATCTGCTAAAAGCGATCTTCCCTTCCTCAAATTGTAATAAGGCACTTATCTGGACCTTTCCTTTGTCTAAATCAATCTCCTTTGTATGTTTACCTGTTGTATGTATATATGTGTGTATGTATGCATGTATGCATGCTTGTATATGACCTCCCATTATGTTGTAAGGTTCTTGGTATCTGGCTCTGAATTATTTTTGCATTTCCAGTGTCTACTACTAAATAAATGTTTATTGAGTTGAAGTGACTTTTTTTTGAAAGTATTTTATAACCTTATAGAACTCTAGAAACAAATGTGACTCTTTAGTTTGGAAAGTGGGGAAATTGAAGCCAGTAATTTCAAAGGGTATGAGGAAATCCCGGTATGGAAAATCACATTACCTAATACTTGTTGGAAACTCATTGGTAACTTGCATCTAGACTCCAAGTCTCATCGTTCCCACTTCATGCTCTTTTTTTCCTATTTGTAAACCATCTGCCCTAAGAACTAGCCTAGTTCTGTGCAATATGTCAGGTTCTTCTGCTCATTGTTCCTCAAATTCTGACATCCTTTAAAATAGTTGTCTGATGCACAAAGAGATTAAATGACTCACCCACTGTCACTTAGCTAGTGTTGCTCAGAGGTAAGACTTCAACAAAGGTCTTATTGGGAATGAGATCAGTCCCCTATCCACTATATTACTTCTCATTATTAGCAACATTGTTATAGGATCCAAAATAAAGATGATAATTCACAAATCCATAGTTAAAATCCACATTTTAAATGAAAAATATATACTTTTAAAGATATATTTTGTTTTTCTAAATTCCTGTTTGAATTTAAATGGGTCAGTTTTTTAAATTTTTTTTTCCTGTAAGGTAACCCAAGTACTTTGATTATTTCTATGAGGGATTCTATTAGTGAGGTATATAATTGGTCCAAAGTAGAAGTGAACCGTTCATTGTTAGAAAGATCTTTTTTTGTTTTTTTTCTTTGCTTTAATACCAAGAAATAGTAGCACAGAAACATACCTAAATACTATTTGAGGAAAAATAACCCTTATAAGTCTTATATTTCCCCTTGGTCCATGGTGCTGACTGTACCAATTTCTTTAATAACACCATTGAAATCAAAGGTTCAGTCACTATCTCTCCCCTTTTCATCAATAAATCTATTTTTCTTTAGACTAGACATTTGAATTCATTAGTCTAAAGAAATCCCACAAAGGAAACTCTCTCTATCAATGCTGAGCAGCTTACAATGTTAGAGGCTTGCCTAGGGCACTGAGATGTTAAGTGACCTGGTGGGTCACATAGATAATATGTGTCAGAGACAGGACTCAAGTGCATTTATTCCTCAATCCAAAGCCAGGTCTCTATCTAATCTGCCTCTACCACATCAATTTGAGAAAGAAAAACAAAAAAAAATTTCCGTTGTATGCCAGGTTAAGGTAACAACAACCATAGTGGTAGGAGCAGCAGCAGCAGCAATAGTACTATTGAGCATAACAATACTAAGAACAGCTAATATTTATAAAACGCTTTACAAATATTTATCTTATTTGATTCTCACGTGAACCTTGAGAGTGATTACATCCATTTTACAGATCAGGAAACTGGAGTAAACAGAGGTTAAGTGACTTCCCAGGGTCACACAGCTAGTAAGTATCAGAGACTGGCTTTAAAATCAGGTCTTCCTGACTCTAAATCCAATGCTCCATCCACTGCATGTGAAATATTATGGAATAAGTGCTGAATCTGGAGTCAGAAATCTACCTTCAAAGTTGGGTTTTACTAATCACATTATCTCTTTGGTCCTCCATTTACTCATCTGTAATTTGAAATGGGCTGGACTAGATCTCTAAGGATTTCTAAGGTCCTTTACAGCTCTAATACTAAAATCTCATGATCATTCAGGATTGCTACTTTGTATATACTAGGACTGAATATATTGAACTGCCTAAACCCATCAAGCAAATATTCATATTTTAACATTGCATCAGTTTCACACCAAGAGAGCCACTGAATGCAATAGAACTTAATAGCACAAAGGTTTTATCAAGAGTCCTGTCAAAAAGATATATAATCCATTCCCTTATATAAAAAGTGAAAACTGGGGCAGCTAGGTGGCAAAGTGAATAGAGCACCAGCCCTGGAATCAAGAGTTCCTGAGTTCAAATCCAGCCTCAGACATTTGACACGCTTACTAGCTGTGTGACCTTGGGCAAATCACATAACCCCAATTGCCCTGCCTTTCCCCTTCCCAAAAAAGTCAAGAAAAAAAAAAAAACAGAACACATATATTTCCCAATAAACAACTATTTATCAAAATATTCACCTGTATTCAGTTTAACACAGAAGGCATGATTAACTTTTATAGAACAATCATCATGTAAGTTTCATACTTGCATGTCTTAGTTTTTCCTCCATTTATTAGTAGGAAAATCTGTAGAAAGCCAACCTAAACTTCCCTTCCCAAGAATACTTTATTTTTTTTCTCATTCACTTTACAACATGAAACTTCTTGCCAGAGTCCTGTACAATTTCAGTGGAGTAAAAAGAAATTAGACATTTTCTCTATTCCTTACATTTCTTTCTCTACTATATCTAAGAGCCAATATCATCCTGTAACTCTCTCAAAGCTTTCCTTGACTTTCACTTTTGGATTCTAATTCAAACCTTTTCACCAGCTGCATATTTTCCCTCTTTTACAGGATAATAAAACCTTACATTTGTATGATCGTTTCTTAACTTCTAAAACATTTTCAGATCTGTTTCTTTATTCACACTTGAATCTCATACCAGCCTTATGAGGAAAGCAAAACTAACATTATTATCTCTATTTTACATGTTAGAAAACTGAGGTCCAGTGATGGTAGGTGACTTGTACAAAGTCACAGGGATCTTTAAGATCAAAGTTGTTATGAAATATAACTCTAACTTACTGTACTTGTTATACATCATACTGCCTTGATTCTCTGAAAGGTTGATTTATTGAAAAGGAAACACTCCTTTATTTGAAAATATAGCTCTACAATAGATTCTTCCTACTATTTCTTCTATACTACTTCTCTACATTCAGAAGAAAAAAAGGGAAAAGATATGTAATTATATATAATCATGATATATACAAAGTGATCTTAAGAAATTGGGTGGGTAGCAAGCTATTCTCTATTTTTATTGGGCATATCAAAAGAAACAGAATGAATTAAGATAAAGTTATTCAAATGAACATATCATAACCCTAAAAGTATGAAAAAATATTGCAAACAACAAAAACAAAACAAAAACCTTTTTTTCCCTTTTACACCAGGTTAAAGTAACAACAACCATAGTAGTAGGAGTAGCAGTAGCAGCAGCAGTGACACTACTATTGATCATAACAACAACAATAAGAATAGCTGGCATTTATAAAATACTTTACAAAATTTTATATCATTTGATAATGAAATATTTCATTTGATCTAAAGATGTCTAAAGGTAAATACAAGTTTTTCACAGCTGCCTCTATGGAGCTATCAACTCTTCCCCTGCCCCTCACTATCCATTACCATCTATACCTTCCTAGTATTGTAGGTCTCCCACCCCTACTTGGCCCTTCTCAACCCAGGGTCTCAAGTCCCACTGAGTTTCCACCTCCCACCTGGTGCATGATGGTCACGATGTATGCACAGCCACAGCTAGGGTGAAGTGAGAGCAGCAAACACCTGACTGGGACTCCATGAGGGTTGTGCACTTCTCCTCTCCCTCCCCTTGGGGGCAGACCCTGGACTTCTGTGATGTGTACTTGGCTAAAGGGGTGAATTGGAGGGGGGGGAGGGATGCACATGGAGCATGAGCTGCCTGCTAGCCAGGGAATGGTTGCCTTTTTATCCACCCAGGCTGCTGTTGTGATAATCCTGTCACCTTCAAGAGGACTCAGCCTCAGGTGCTTTTGCTTATCTCCCCAAAGGACTCTAAAAGGATTCAAGTCAGTTGGATTACATTTGGGGAGTTTCCTAAAATACCAAGAAGAAAAGTAAATTCATGCTTGCTCTCTATGCCTCTGGACTTAGACTCTGTCATGTTTTTGCCTCTTCTCTATACTGTTACTTAGAAGTGACAAGAAATAGTGAAATTGGAAGGGGTACCATGAAAATTAAGTTAAGAAGCCTGACATCAACAGGATTCTGGTCTTGATAAATCAGATCAAATAAGTGGCTTCAGTTGAATCACCATGGGGGAAGGGAAGAGTCAGGATTACTTGGATCTAAATCATGGATGGATTTAGAAGTTTATCCTCCCTCATATGGAAAACCTCAAAACCCTTTCAGAATGGCATTTGGCTCTGGAACAAAAAAGTAAAGGAAAAAGCTCTTGCCTTCACTGAGGCTGAAAACCTTCTGCTCACCTGCCATCACCTGTGGATCTGCCATCATCCACTTCCATTCCACCTGAACTTAGGATTCCTTGGTTAACAAATTCCCACCTCAGCTTTCTCTCTCATTTTCAAAGGTAGACATATCTCTTAGGTTCTTTATGACTTCTAGTACTCAAAGGCTTATGGACTTAAATACTCATTGTTCCTCCTTACCACTTGTCAGCTTCCCGTGCTTAACAACCTGATGGCTATTTACTGGCGCCTTCTCAGGTACCCTCTATAATCATATTTTCTCTGCCAATAATCACCGAGGCTTCATTGCCCAGAATCTTCTCTAGGATAAGCACTGTTAGGCATGCATCTGAGTTATGAGACCCATTGTGATAACACTTTACCTTTCATTTTCATCTAAAATAAATGGTTTTCTAAGAATTTTTGGAATTTAAAATGTAACATCCTATAAAATTGTTTTGAAAATGTTGAATGTTCCTAGTATGTCCCACAAAACCTTGTTTGGCCCATAATAAGTTGTATGGATGACAATGTTTCTATTGAAAATGAATTTTATAATGCTTAGAAAGAACCATGATGTTGCTGTGGACTCCAGTGTTCTTTAAAAAAAAAAAAAAGTTTATATGTGTATGTAAGATTGGCTCCAAGCTTCCAGGGCAATGAGTACACCTGGTACAATCTTTAAGTTAACCATAATTCCCAGAAATGGCAAGCTAAGTTATTTGTGCTGCATCACAACTGGAAGTGATTATACTGGGTATTTTAGTACTATACTGGAGGGGAAAGTGACCATTTCTGGATACTTACTAGCTTCACTTTCAATAATGCTGATAATGTAAAAAAAAAAGTCATTCCCATATTAGTAGTTGTTGCCCTACAACACTCAATACTGGATTGAAGTTATATGTTCAAAGGCAGGCTTTAAATGTTTTCACAAATGTTTCCAGTTGCATGGTAAAAATATTTCTTGGAGGTGAAAACCAAAAATCAAAATGACTTATTAATAACTGACACCAATTAATACATACAAGGCATAAAGATATATAAGTTATAAAGTATTTGCCTTTAAATATTTTAAAAACTAAACAAAGATAAAACAAGAGAAATAAACATTCAATCATGGGTGGAGGTGGGAGGAACAAGCCAAATACAATGTGGAAGCAGAAAGAAAAGAGAAAAAAAAACCTCATTTACAAGAAACTGAAATGATTAATTTCTTGTAAGATTTCCTTTTCAAGTAGTAGAAACTTTTTCAATTAAAATATTGGAAGTGTTTCCCCCCCATGCCTGTTTTTTTTTTCTTTTTTTCAAAGAATGGATAGGTACTACCTCTCAGGCAGTTTAGGTTTAGTCCCTCTAGAAGCCAAAGTCAGACTCTTTCAAGGCTTGTTCTAAGACTTTGAATCTCTAATGAACACAAAGAATAGGTTAGCTCCATTGAATGCTATGGTCTCTGGTTGTATTTAGATATTGACAGAACAAGCTGCACATCATAGATAACTGTGAGTGTATGTGACTATAAAACCTTAATTCAATAAAAGGGAGTTTCAGAGTAATACAATAGGAAAGCCAAATGGAACCTTAGAGGTTATGCAATGCAACCCCTTCATTTTAAAGATGAAGAATCTAAAATCCAGAGGAGATAAGTGACTTAAGTGAATGCTGATATTTAAATATTATGATAACAACCTGCTTTAATGTATTTTTTACTACATTGAAATATAAAGTCCAATCTGAAAATTCCTAATGCAATGTATTTGATTAATCAGCTGACTAGCTTAATTTCTGTTCCACTCCTTTAAAACTAATTTTTCCAAGATATTCATGAAGTTTGGCTGTATTTTGTTTTGTTTTTGTTTTATATCCACAACTCCATTTGTCTTATAGAAAATATCCAGTTAAAGAAAATTAAAGAATGTCATTACTAACTGTTTGTCATCCAACCTCTAGACATCTGGGGATATGTGTTAGGTCATATTTACATCTGTAAACATTCTTCATGGGTCACTATATCTCCAAAATTTGGAACAGTCATTCCTCTGAATTTGGCCTTTTGTCTTAGCACATTGCCTTCTAGCACTCAGTAAAGTTTATCTCACACAATTTCTGCCTTTTAAACATACTGGATTTCTAATCAGCATTCAGGAAATCACATGATTGTGACAGTAAAGATCTGAAAATATCACTTCACAAAAAGAATTTCACCCCTAAAAACTTTAATAGACTCCAGTTTTGTCATAAATGGAAGAAAAAAGGGCCCCAGGGTCTGTTGTCTCAGGGGTAACAGTAGCAGTTAATCCACAAAAGAACATTTTGTGGGTCCCAGGATAGACATCTTTAATGTTATTAGTGTACAAACAGCTATTTTGGCAAAAGACGTGATATAAAGTGAAGATTCTGTGAACCAAAACAGTCTCATCGATTTTAGAGCAATTCAAAACAAAGAAACATCAGTTTTCTAAATGGCACACTCAGAGGTAAAGGAAAGGGAAACCAATGAAATAATGAAGAGGGGGGAAGAATGCAAGATTATAACATTATCAAGCACCTGTTTGCATACACACCCACCCACCCACCCACCCCTCTTCTCTGAGCTTGGAAAGCCAGAATAATTGTTAAAAATCTTAATTTGGAAATTGGGTATTGCTCATTTGTGACCGTAGTGTTCCAAGAGTTTGTGGACTGGGGATCCAATAGATCATCACAAAATGAGGCAGAAAGATCCTACAATTGAAGGGGTTGGGGGAAGAGCCTTTCCAAAGTAGCTGACTTTTTGGCAAACAGCAGAATTGTCAAAGCTACATTATAAACACATCATTTACCAAAACATCATTGAGTCTGACACAAGACAAATCATTTCCTGAGCTCTCCTTAATTTGACAAAATGCTTCCTGAGCCACAAACCCTTGAATGGGAAGCATCAAATAAGAATTTGGAAAGAGAATAGTCAGGGCTCACCATTGTTCCTTCCCTTCTACTTCGGGCAACTTCCCGCTGCAGGCGAGCCACAGCCAACTTCTCCCTGGGAGGAAGAAAAGACCATGAATAGTTGTTCATTTTCTTCAGGTCAGACAAAATGAAACACTTACATGGCACTGTTACATTTGTTTGAGATCTCCAGGGTTACTCCCTCCTTGGCAAAGCTCTCCTCCTTGATCGTGTTTGTTTTATAAAAATTCTGAGGGGCTATATAGAACGGTGTTGTTTTCATTTGACAAATCATGAAATGTAAAATCACCTCCCCCTCTTAATCAGAAGGTTACAAAGTAGTATTAAATATATCCCACGTGATTCTTACTTTATATTAGTGTGGGCATATTATTCATAAATTGTATTCCTTTGCTTGTGTTTCAATTTTCCTTTGTTCAGCAAATTTTGCTGATACCTAAAAAAAAAAAAACCATTTATGGGGCAGCTAGGAGGCACAGTCAATAGAGAACTGGCCCTGGAGTCAGGAGGACCTGAGTTAAAATATGATCTCAGACACTTAACACTTACTAGCTATGTAACCTTGGGCAAGTCACTTAACCCCAATAGCCCTCTCCTCCCCCCTCCAAAAAACAAAACAAACATAAAAAAGAAGTTACTGTTGGGGGCAGCTATGTGGCACAGTGAATAGAGCACTGGCTCTGAAGTCAGGAATACCAGAGTTCAAATCTAGTCTCAGGTACTTAACATTTACTAGCTGTGTGACCTTGGGCAAGTTGCTTAACCCCAATTGCTCTCCAAAAAGAAAAAAAAAGTTTAGATTTCTCCAGTTACTCCCCTGCTTCTATTCCACCAACAAATAAGAGAATGCACATTCTGTTCCATTCATAAAAATGTAATGTGTTACATTTCAGGATGCATAAAATATGAAAATATAGATTTGCAAAAGAGTATATTTGTAATACAACAGTTTATATAATATGATAGAGCTCCTTTGTGTTAATTTAAATATAAATTTAATTATTTATATTAAATTAAATATAAATATAATCAAATTATAACAATTCTTTTTGTATTCAATATTTTAGGAACCCATTCAGTGGATAAAGTGATGTCCTCCTGTATTTTTAGAATATGTCAATTACAACCAATACTCCAATTATATTTAGGAAAACACAGCCTAGCATAGAAGAAAGAGTCTTGGACTAGGAATTAGCCATTGACTATTCCAGGTCTAATATTGGCCTTCTTAATAGCTGATTGTATGTATGCCCTTAAGCAAATTACAGTCTATTGCCTCTCTGGGTCTTAGTTGGTTCATCTCTAAATGAATTAAAAATAATTTCAGTCATGTTATTTATATTAATATTATAGTGATAATAATACTGAATACTATAGGGAAGCTTTAGATTTATTAAAGCTGCCCTGGTTGTCCCAGAATTGTTAGCCTAGTTATAATAGATTATTTAAGAAGAGATTTCTACATGGCACACTTATCTAGAACAATTCATTACAGAGGGAGAAGAAAGGGGGCAGTATTCCCTAGCAGATAGAGCACTAGACTTGGGGGTCAGGAAGATCTGGGTTCAATTCCCATCTCATGTATTTATTAGCTGTTAAATTCTGGAAAATTTACTGATTCTCTCTGTTTTAAAGATGTCAACTTTGTCTAGGACTATTGTCATACATTCTACGTTCCAGTCCTAAAATCAAGCAGAGGGAGCTTCAGGTCTACAGCCTGGATACATGAATCAATCTAATTTCGTCTGGTTTACGGAATAAGTCACTTGAAACAGTATCCCCATTTGTGCTTATCATGACAAAACTAAAACTTTTTTTTTTTTTAATCCCCAGGAGAAATGTCTGAAAAAGCCACAAAGATACATTATGCCCACAAAATCTGATTCTGTGACTCTTTCTCACTATGTACCTGCTTCATTGTGCCTGGCCAGGTGATCAAACACAAACATACACACACACACACACATGCACACAAATAAATTTTTTAAAATATATTTGTTTACATTAAGTTGTATATGTATATATGTATACACATACACATACCTATACATGCATATATATTAGACATATTGTGTATATGAATATATCTATACACATGCATAAATCTACAATTCATACACACATGCATACATACATACATACATACACATACACACACACACACACACACACACACACTCTCTCTCTCTCAAACTATTCCATGGACCAGGAAAATGTCCAGTTTCTCTGCAGAGGGTTAGTCTGACCTCCCCAGCTTTAACTGTGGTTGATCTCTGCAGCTTCACGGAATGAGGATCAAGGAGAAAATTGGTCCTAAGATTAGCACACTTAGGGGTAGTGTCATTTAGTACTCATTAAATGCTAATTGATCAAACTCTTTAATTTTAATCAGGTTCAGTATTGTTGACATCTTATCAGGAAGATATCAGCTAAAGAATGAGTACTGGCATATCCAGTAATGTGGAGCCATGGTCAGATTATTTATATTAATTAAGTAAATCAGGAAAAGTCATAAGATAATTACAATAAGGCAGTTTCTGGGCCTACTAGGAGACACTGGTTATTCTATTCTCCCCTTCAAAGAGCTGTTTTTGTTTTGTCTTGTTTTAGAACAAGCTCTGAAGGGCAAGGCCTGAATCTGACCCCCGTGGAAAAAAAATATGCTAAGGGAAATAATTTTTTAAATCTAGAAACTGAGGGAAGAACAATATATTTTTTTTATTTGATAACAACAGCAATTAACCCTATATTCAAAGAAAAAAAAGGACAATTTAGTGATAGCTCAAAACGAGTTTGTACAGACCTCTTCAACTTAAATTAGAAATGCTGGGGTAAAAGACCTTGCTAAAATATGTGTGTGTGTGTGTGTGTGTGTGTGTGTGTGTGTGTGTGTACATATATATGTGTATATATATATATATACATATATATTTAATGTGATATAAAAGTTAATCAGAAGACACTGTTCAGTTTTTATAGGAGCTAGCCCATATGATGGCCAATTCTTGTACTAGTTATTTTCACATGGGTTGATACTTGTCATCTGCTAATATAGGCCATGGGAAAAAGACATCTCCTTCCATCCTGAGACTTTTAAAGTTGTCTTGCAACTTTGAGTTACTGAGAAGAGTCCAGTTCTGAAGTTTTTAGTGAAAGAATATAATAAAATATAAAAATTATTGGTTCTTGCCTCCCAACACAACTATACATTTTTAAAGTTTAGAGTTTGGAAGATGTCAATTGTTTTGAAGTGTCTGTTCATTAAAGTGTGAACATTATTAATTCATTGATTTTGTGAAACATCAGACAGGTAAAACAAAAGTAGGAATTGGAAAATTACAATGTAATATATAAGATATAGTCCTTGAATCAGGAAGAGCTGAGTTCAAATCCCATCTCAGCCACATAGAAGCTGTGCAAATGTTTTTTTTGTTTTTAACTTCTTCGAACCTTACCTTCTTCATTCATAAAATGGCTATTATAATCTCTGTAGTTCCTACTTCACAGAAATATTGTAAGGCTAAACAGAGAAAATGAAAGGGATGTGCTATACTGATGTCATTACTGTTGACATAATATGAACAGAGACAGACAGTCCAAAACTATAATTATGAATGTAGTATGTGACCATAGAATGTCCTAAAAAGGCATGCATTCCTGGAAAAGATATCCTTGTCTCCAAAAGTTAAGATGCATACACACAGACACAGACACACACACACAAAAAAAAAACTGTTGAGCTGTTCAACTGTTCAATTCTGACATAGGTTTTTGAAGTTAATGAGCACAAATTAGTAGTCTCAAGCAGAAATTTATTGAAAAATAAACATTTTGCAAAGTGGATTTAAACCATAATTTTAAGGAAATAGGAACATTAATTGAATCTTGCCTATATCCAACATTTTGTTTTCTCTAACTGCTTTTCCTAGAACTCTTACCTTGTCTGTCTCTGTCTTTCCCTGTCTCTTTGTGTCTGTATTACTCAATGTCCGTGTCTGTGTCTACCTGCCTGTCTGTCTCTTTCTGTATTATATGTTCTGGTCACATTTTGAGAGATCTTTTCTTCTATATTAAAATCCTGACACTTTTGGTTTAACATGGAGGACTGGAGTGAAGTTGCTGAGTAGAAAAAGGCACCTGCTGTCATATGTTCAGGTTTTGCCATCTTTATGTCCAGTGAAACCAAGTGGTTTTTTTTTTTTTAATGATACATCTGTATTTGAGTCAGATCATCTTTTTTTCATTTGGATCCACTGGTCCTTCTAATGTTCTTCCATTTTTAAGAGCTATGTATATGATTGGTTTACTACCTATACCTTTTTCATGCACATCCAAAGTTCTTCAACAGCATTTGGTGAAAAAGTAAGAAAGTTGACTTTTGTGGTACCAAAGTAAATGACTGGAACATGTCTAATCCCATCATAAAACTTTATTTCACACACTGGAAAGTTTCAATTGCCACTCAGCTTTTTAAAGATGTTTTAGTAGAAACTGGAATAGAAATACTATACTGTGGGGCAGTGACTTTTAATTACAAAACAAAGGCTTCAGGATGTTTCAGGAGAGACAGGTACAAGAGTTATTTATTTTCCTTTATAGTAGCAGAAAAAGTTAAAAAAAATAAACTTTCACATGGGAGAACAAAAATGATCATGGCAAGATCAACCTCTTGTCAATGGAAGTATGGAAATCTCTCTTTTCTCTCCACAAAAGACCCTTTAAATTGAGTTGCTATTCCCATTTTATTTTATACCTGAATGGAGAGTTACATAAAGGGTCATCAAATCATTCAAGATGGAGAAATCTCTATTTAAGTTTTACTTAAAAATAAAAACTTTTCTTCCTATGATTCAAGAATTTTCAAGCACCAGTCACTTGCCTAAAAACAAGGACCATATTTTTTGTCCATGTTTTCTTGTGGTGTGTGTAAGCCAAGGATGTTGGCAACATATAAAATCCCCCAAATGCCAATATCAGAAAGATCTGTTTATGGAGAAAAAAAAAACTTTCTCCACTGAAAAAACAGCTTTTGGATTGGAATATACCCAGTTCGTGATGTGTGGAGACCTCAAAGTTAAGGGCACCACGCAGCCATCTGTTGCATGAGTGTCAAAAGCCAGGGCTGTCTGGAGACAAATCAATTTTATGTTACCACTTTAAATGAGCCCTGCCAGCTCATCCACCCATGCTCTGAATGAAACCACTGTGTACTCAAGTCTTACACCAGGCAGATGGTTACCCTCAGTTAAGATGCCCCTGATGGAAGAACAGAAATGTCACTCTAAGTGTGACAAATAGGGTTTTCTACTATCAATCTCCATTTGTGGAAAATTGTTTCTACACACTTTAAATCTGATTACTCCAAAATACACGAGATAAACAATTCCTACGTAAAAAGTTGGCTTATGTATGCAGGTATGCCTCACTTTAAATAAACTGAATATAGTGAACTCTCATTTCTCTGTAATCCAAGGAACTTGAAACTACTCATTGTTACCATATATTTTATGACTGATTTATATATTTCTCCATTATTTTATAAGAGACAAATGATAACTAAACAACTTGATGTTAAAAGAAAATAATCACAGATTATTACTCCATGGCTTGGCATTCAAGTCCTCTAAAATGAGAATTCTTAACCTGGGATGTATGAATGGTTTAAAGTGGTTTAAAAATATATTTAGAAAAAATGTATTTTAATATAATTGGTTACCTTTATAATGTTATGTATTTTGTTTTATGTATATAAAATAATTTTGTATTCTGCGAAGGGATCCATAGGCTTTAGCAAACTTCCAAAAAAGGACCATGACATAAAAAAGGTTAAGAACATTTGTTCTGTAATCTTCCACCAGCCTACCTTTCCATCTTCATCTGCTATTACTGGACTCTAGTCCCTTTCTACTCTGGGCAAAGTACACTGCCTTGCTTCCTGAACACTGTGCTTTGCTTTCCCAATTCTGTTCCTTTGTGCCCTATACCTGGAAAACCCTTCTTCTCTGTCTTTCCCCCCCTCAAACTTCTGTTCATCTTTTATATACCAACTCAGATGCTCCTTTTTTGATGGCACCTTCCCTGACTGCTTTTCCTCCCCAGTTGACAATTACATTCCCTGAAAAACACATAGAACTTTTTGAGGCCCCCATTTATAACAGTGATCAAGCAATAGGGAGTATTCCAGATATCTGTTTTTATCTCCACCTGCTGTACTATGTTTTATGAAACCAGGGGCCATGTCATAGACTGAACTTTCTATCCCCTTCAATTCCTAGGAGATGACTGCATATATTAAGACCTATAATAATTATATGTTGAATGAACAAACAAATTGATAATCTTTTAAAATATTCAGTCAATGGCTTTCATCTTATAGAAACCTAGATTTTTACATATGTAAGGAGACCTAGAGCTCCTCTAGATCCACTTTTTACATTTATAAACTTTGATAAAAATAACTGATAATATTAACCAAGATGAACCTGAAGCATTGCAAGGGCTAAAGAACCTTCTAAACCAGTGAAAGATTAAATTGTGCTTGAGAAGTTTTAGTTTTATGAATGGATGTCATATGTGTTTTATGTGTGGTGATATTAATATAATCATACTTAAATAGCCAGAATATTCAATTATTCTGGACAAATAGGAGTTTACTATATAGGAAAGCCTGTAATTATAAAAAAAATATGACAAAAGGATAAATTTTAGCAAAGGATTTATCTTAGAATGTCTTTAACACTAAATACTGGTAGTTAAATTTTTATTCAATTTTAGGGGGAGATGTAAAGTTCATCAAAGACATTAAGTTATGATCCTTCACACACTTTCAAGCCATTATTTACCACATAAAGGGCAGCACGTGTTTATATATGTGTGTGTATGAGATGTTTGTGCGTGTGTGTGTGTATGTGTGTGTGTGTGTGTGTGTCTGTGTGTGTGTGTTAAAGACCAGAAACATTTCCTCAGCCTCTCTTCTAGATATTACAGGCATGCTATTCTACTATCATATGAAATACAGAGCTATGAAAAGGGATTTGGAAAAGCAGCTAAAAGCCTTTCCCATCAGCAACTCCTAGGATCTTCTAAAAACAGATGTACATTAGGAAGTTAAACAGAATATTTGCTCAAAATAAAAAGAGAAAGGTGTTTAATGGATGCTTGTAAGCACATGGACTCTGAGGAAAGGTCAGCATCCAGATAAAAGATCTAAGTCAGCCTTATCAAAATGTGATCTCTGTGATTTTCAACATCACCAAAGATGAACACATAATTGTTTTATTTATTTATTTTTTGTTAAAAGAAAGAATTCTATGGTAGGATAGGAGTGACTATCAGAAAATGACTATCAAAGAAAACAAAAGACATCAGTAAAATTAACAAAAATATAGTAACACAAAAGCATCTGTAAAAGGGGGATGATATTAGATAACAGAACAATATCAGTCCAGGCCCAGGTAGAATATACTTTGAGAAAAGGCCACCAGAAAAGAAGCCAGAGAAGAAAAGACAGGAATCACTTTGTCCCTACACAATAGAGAAGAAACACAAACCTGAGGACTTTAACTTACATACCAAAGGAAAAAGAAATGGCCCTTCAAACTACATCAGAGTTCTGTTCTATCCACTTCACAGTTTTATATCAGATAACTGAGTTGCAACCCCACTTACCTTCTCCCCATACTTTCTTGTCTACTCTCTGTTGCTCTCAGACTGACTTTTGCTTGATAATTTCTTGAAAGATGATGTCTAGGCTTTTTTTTTATCATGACTTTCAGGTACTCCCATAATTTTTAAAATTATCTCTCCTAGATATTTTCCAGGTTTTTCCAATGAAATATTTCATGTTGTTTTCTATTTCTTCATTCTTTTGGTTCTGTTTTATATTTTCTTGATTTCTCATAAGGAATTATCTTCTATTTGCTCCATTCTAATTTTTAAGGAATTATTTTCTTCAGTGAGTTTTTGGACCTCCTTTTCCATTTGGGCAATTCTGCTTTGTAAGGCATTCTTTCACTTATTGGTTTTTTTGGACCCCAGTCTACTTTTAAGGTGTTACTTTCTTCGTTTTATTTTTGGGATCTCCTTTAGCAAGTTGTTGACTCATTTTTCATGATTTTCTTCTATCACTCTCATTTATCTTCCCAATTTTTTCCTCTATTTCTCTAACATGATTTTCAAAATCCTTTTTGGGTTCTTCCATAGCCTGAAACCAATTCATATTTTTCTTGGAGGCTTTTGATGTAGGCACTTTAACTTTGTTGTCTTCTTCTAGTTGTATGTTTTGACCTTCTTTGTCACCAAAGTAAGACTCTATAGTCTGAGTTTTTTATGCTGTTTCCTCATCTTCCTAGCCAGATACTTGACTTTTAAAATCTTTGTCAAGGTAGGACTCTGCTTCCAGTAGGTGTAGTTATGGGTGTACTTTCCCGGCTTTCAGGTTTTATATCACCAGCTTAAACCCCCACCATCTGCAGGCCTAGAGTTTCAAAAGAGCCCACTGCTGCTGTTGCCATTTCCACTGCCACCTCCACCACCCAAGGGTTGGGGCTGGACTCCAGTCAGACTGTGTGCCTCTTTCACCCAGGCCCCACATAGTTTTCCTTTTGACCTATGCCTTCTTTGGCATTTGTGAGCTGAGAAGTCTGGAAAGTATCACAGATGCCTGTGATTCAGTCACCTGTGATTCAGTCCCCTGAGGCCTGCTTTGGCCTTGTCTGTGCTATTGTGACCCATGACAGACTATGCTCTGCTCCCAGCCCAGTATGATATACCCTTCCTGTCCACCTTCCAGGTTGTCTTGTGCTAGAGATTTTTTTTCACTCTGTCATTTTGTGGGTTCTGTAGCTCTAGAATTTGTTTAGAGTAATTTTTTACAGATATTTGGAGAGGTTTGGGGGAGAGTTCATGCAAGTCCCTGCTTTTCTTCTGCCATCTTGGCTCCAACCCTCAGACTGACTTTTGTAGCATCCTCTTTGTCTGTGTTTCCTATTCCTGTTCTTGCCTTTTTTAGTGTACTACAACCAGGATAGAGCAGCAGATTTCACCAAATAACAAACAGAATCATGGGATCACAGAATTAAAACTTGAAGATAAATTAGAGATTATCTAATTCAACCCTTTTATAATTCACAGATTAGGAAATTAAGGCCTCTAGAAGTTGTCCTAAATCACATGCTAGTGACAGAGCTGAAAAGTCATCTGTCTCTGAATAAAGTGCAAGGTTCCTGAAACATTTCCATCTTTCAAAGACTTCCTGGATTCCTATCTCTGCTTCCTAAAGCCTCCATTGACTTTAGAAGAAAGAACAAAATGTTTTGTTTTCTCTCTGCCAATTCCATCTCAAGCCCATCTTTTCTTTATATTTACAATTCATTTATTCCATTATATTTGCATGTTCTTCACACTTCAAGCACTTCATAAATTTTGTTATTATCTTTGCTGCTTGAACCTTATCAAAGACACTATCACATGATGGGATCAGAGGTAGATATTTATAGATCCACCTGTAACTGACGTATCACATTTCACTTTCATAGTCAATTTTGGAAGGGCAATGGAAAGACAGACACAATGATATAATATTGGAATTACATTAGAAAAGTGGCTACAGGAGAGGATTCTGGGAAGATGGCAGAGTAAGTCAGAAAAGTCCAAGCTCTGCAGAATTCCCCAACAAATAAGAAAAAATAGTACCTCAGGGAGAATGTAGAGTGGTAAAAAATAAAGAAGAGTTGGGGCAGAACAGTGGTCCTCCAGGGACAACTAGGGAAGAATGGAAGAAAAAAATCTCAGGATTAAGGTTTGGTTCCTATGAGGTCCAAACTCCTCCATGCTAGTTCCGGTGAAACAACAAGCACAGAGCCCTGGGGCTAGCTGGGTTAAGAGGCAGCCTCCACACCAGTCACAGGAATTTTCACCTTCCAGGCAGTGTTGGGAGTTGGATGTCTGAATAGAAAAAGATTGAAGGAACCTCTGCTGATAAGAGACAGCAAGGCCATTTGTGACGCCCAGATGTACTCCTGAGTGACAAAGAACCAGCACAAGCCCAGTAAGTGCAGAAGCAGTAGAGCAGGGATGCTGCTGGCTGTAGACACTTACAGGAGTTCTCAGTTTCAGTACCAGGCCACAAGGGAAAACTGAAAGCGGCTCTTGAGGCCCAAGGCACGAGTGCCCATATATCAGGACTAGAGGTGATTAGAAGCTGCTACAAATTAATACAAAAAATATCCCTGTAGTTTAGTTGAAAGAGCCCTGAACTTGGAGACAAAGAGCACTGAATTGAGTTCAAATCCTTAATATTTTACAGAAGAATAAATGAGGCTTTAAGGCATTGAATGATATGATTTAGTTTGATATAGTGGCTAGAGATCATCTCTTGCAGTCAGAAAGACCTGTATTGAAATTCTACCTCAAACACTTATTAGCTCTGTTAAACTTGGGAAAGTCACTTAACTTTTTTGGGGACTCAATTTGCCTATCTATAAAATAGAGAGGTTGGGTTAGATGATTTATAAAGTCCCTTCACGCTTTCAGCTTATGGTCCTATAATTCATTCTAGTTCTAGATATAAGATCCTATAAAATATAGGTAGAGTTTTCTTTATTGCTAGAAGGAATGTCACTATGGTCACTACTGTTATTCAAGCAGTAATCACAGAGAGAAATCAGTAATGTTTGGAACACCCAAAGATAGGGATGTACCTCCATTTTTTTTAAATGTCAAAGAAATTAACAGTTACAGAGTATTTGTTATATTTGATTTTATTTCTTGGACACCTTTTTAACTGTTCCATGCCAAAAGACAAATTTTAATTCACTGCATAGTGATTCAGATTTGTATCACTGTTTTTGTTTTATAATCTTACCAAATTTAAGATCAAAAGGCATCTTAGAGTGCATACGATCTAATGCTCTAATTTTACAAATTTAAAAAAAAAAAGTGATACAAAGACACATTCACAGAGGTACAGAATATGCCCCAATTCCTTTGGGCCTTTTTTTATTTGATACTGGTAAATGTATTTTTTCCTCCTTTGCTTTAAATAGAATCATCTATTAGTAGGGGTGATAAAAGGAGAGGAAAAAACTGTCAATATTATCCATATGGTAGCATCAACTTTTCACTTTGCTTTTATAATCACAAATCTAATAAGTGAGATCTCATGAAAATCCTTGTCCCGCTCAGTGAATTACCTTTCATCCAATTCTTCCATTCCCCTTTTCTTGGGTCTGTGGGAATCGGTGCTCTTCTCCCATACAAATCTGTATTATTATCTACAGCAGTACATATGACATGAAGAACACCCAGGAAGTTTTCTCTGCTAAGATAGCCCCATACAACACAATTATTTCATAGGTTTATTGAATTTTAGATCTGGAAGGAACCAGAGAGAGCGTATAGTTTAACTCCTTTTTTATAGATGAAGAAACTGAAGTTGCAAGACTACAACTCCACTGGTAATGTTGGCTTTTATTATGATTTGTGAAACTTTGTCTTTCTCTACACTGGCTAGAAAGACCAAAAAAAAAATGTTCTGTATAGAACAAAGTGGTTTTTATCTGTATTTCCTATGTTTCTAAAAATCAAAGTGAAAACTGTGGCTAACGTATTTAGAGTATTATCATGACTGTTTTCACTTATCATTGCTTCAACTCTTCTTCAAGGCATTCCTTATTTGATACAACACACCTTTTCCTGAAAAGATTTGTATAAATCATGTATTTTATGTGTGTTTTTGTAAATGAAGTGAAGTAGACATAGCCTACAAGACATTGTCCCAGATAACATTGTTTCACATTGACTTTATTAATACATGGTAGCCAACCCCCAGTTTGAGTTCCTGAAATCATATTGTGACATTTGGCAATGATACAAAGACAGACTTGTATGTTTAGTGATGATTAGAACTAGGATCATTTCATAGTGGCAAGATTCCCATGAAGGTCAGTTAGCTTATAGCTACCATTCTGGTTACTTTTTGTACAAAAGCATTGCTCCTATGACACTAACTGCTACATGCAACATCTTCTCTCCCAAAGTCAAGTTTTTATGTAACCAATTATTTGGGGGTATACAACTGTATCAAATGTACTGATGATCTCATGGATAAGACTTCAGTAATATGAAAAGTTCTTGCAAATAACCATCCTTCAATTTATCCTTTTAAAAAAAATAAAAGTCCCAACGTCCACATTCTTTCCTAAATGTAGAGGTATAATCAGAAAGTTTTTGACTTAAAGTTTCTGCTTAGGTCAAAATCCTTTAGGGAAAAAGAAGGAAAATTATCCAACCTATTTATTTGAGAGAATTATGTTCTGCTTTGAATTCTCTGTTCAACTGCAGTACATTGGAAAAGAGCATTAGATGTGAAGTCAAAAGCCCTGATTTTTATTTTGTAACTTCTGCATATAATCTGTTTAATTTAGGGCAAGCAACTTCCACTTTCTCAGTCTTAATTTCTTCATTTATAAAATGAAGTTGTTGGATAAGAGAGCTTCCAAAGCCCTTGTTCTCCCATCCCAGCTTTAAATACTATGAACCTATGATCTCTAACATGTTGTTTACACAAAAATGACAAAAGGAAATCTCAATTTTAATAACTATCAATTTCACATGTCAGGGACCTTTAGGAGCACCCTGAAAGCTTGATGAATGGAGAAGCCAAGATTAAAAAGAAAACATCATCATTCCAATTTTTACCATGAGCCAAAAGAAGAACAGTAAGGCTGTAATCTATAACTGATGCAAGACCATGGTTGAATGAGTGGTTACAAGCCATTCTCTTCTCACACTAAGGCCTACTGGGGAGCCAGACACGCCAGAGGGTACAACAATGCTTAGCGCCAATTGCACCTGTCAAATGTGCAGATGGAAGAACCGGTGGCAACTGTTTCAAAGTAATGCTTAAATTAATTAGCCTTTCCTAAGCACATCATTTAATTACTAGTCCCCTCTGATATCCAGTGTGTATGGAGATTTGAGAGAAACTTCAGGCTGGAGTTAGATTAGCACAGTTTTTTCTAAACTTTTCCCCCCAACAAATAATGCTAGTGTTGTCCTAAAACTTTAAAATACCAAAAATTACACTTTTATTACATGCTTTAGGGAAAACTATTAGCTTCAGTGATGTATAAAAGTCAGTAGGTTTATAGCACTTTCTAAATTGTTGACCTTTACACAATTTTGCTGAATAATAACCAGCAGTCAGTATGAAACAAAACGGGATTGACATATACACCCCACTGACTTCGAGACCTTTACATAACTTTAATAATGTTGTGTTGTGCTGATTAAGAAATAAAAGAAAAGATTAGCATGGAGGCTGTTTTTAAAAATCCATCTTTTAGAACATGGGACTAATAACTTGAAAAAGGAACCCAGAAAATGAAATTCATCTTAATTGCCTGCCTTTTAGCCATAGCTAAAGGTCTCTTTTCCACATCTTCTTCCTTCTTGATCTTTCTACTGCTTCTGACACAGTAACTAATCTATTTCAATTTTGTTCCCTGCCCATTATACAATTGTAGGATCTCAACATTTTTATCCCATTTTTTGAGAGCTAGTTACTCTCTTTCTTGCCAGATGTCATGAGCATGTTTCAGGGTAGATGTAGCCCTATAGAGTTGAGAGCCAAAAGCAAGGTGGCATGGTGGGGAACCACAAGAATAGCGGGTAAGGCTAATTAGGAGGGAGGGTCACCAGCTGTTCTAGCTCCATAAGGGTAATCAGAATTGGCTGAGCCAAAGTCATAGTCAAGTGACTGAACCCAAAGCCTAGCCACAAGATGGAATTGGAAGCTATGACCAGCAGAGCAAATGAACCTTTGAAGATAAAAATAAAGGGATATTCCAAGAGGTTCCATTAAGAGTAACACTACAAGAACTATATTCTATCTATGTTTATCACCATTGGAAACAACACAGGTATTGACTAGTGTAGGCCATAGCAGATAAAATGCTGGAATTGTAGTCAGGAAGAAATGGGCTCAAATTCCATTTCTGACACTTATTAGCTGTGTGACCACAGGCATGTATTGAGCCTCAAGTATTCATCTGTAAAATGGGAATAATCATATCTGGAGCACCTACTTATAGGATTTTTTTTTGTTAGGATAAAAGGAGACAAAGTACTTTGAAAGCTTTAGAACATGGAAATATCATTATTATAATTGATATAGTAGGTATAGAATCAATACTTGTTGATTGAATAGATTGATAAATTAATGTCCTATGGCTTCCTTGACCTTCTTTGCTTCTCCTCTGAAATTTATAATTTTCACTAGCTTAATTCCAATTAAATGATCAAGTTAACTTTATCTGGGTTAAAACAGACTGTATTTGTATGTGTTTACTGCATACTGCATCTTTCTCTTATATACTCACATTCAAAGCAGTGAAAAAAATGAATGAGGCTCTCAACTTTATTCTTTCCTATTTGAGTCATTGCAACACACTGAACTTTTCCCCCCTCAAAATCCTTCTAAATACATTCTACAAAACTTAAAAAAGTCTCTCTCTGTAATTTGGTTATCTGGCTTTTAATTACTATAACAGCATTTTCTTAGTTTCAAAATCTGTTCAAAATATTCCTTCTAAATTCTTGTTCTCTTTAATTTACTAAAGAACCTCTTAAAAGAAAAGACTAAAGAACCTCTTTTTTTTTTCTAAAGAACCTCTTAAAAGACATGGCATTATTGAACATCTCAGACCTCAGAATCAAAATCTAGTATTTGTCTGCCATTTTCTTCTTCCATCTGTATTTTTATTTTTATTTTTAGATTAAAATCCTACTAGAGAAATTTGGCCTTCCTGGGGAATTAATGGAATGCAACATAAGTTTCTTAATAAAGAAGTCTACCATCTTTCACTACTAATGCTTCATTATAAGTATGGAAAAGAAGGTAGATTCTTCATTAAAAAAGAAGCAAATCATTGCTTTGGTCAAGTCTCTAGCTACCTCACAAGGAGAATCACACACCTGTGGCAACAGTCCTTATATAGCAACTAATTAGAGTCTTCAGCTTTCTATTGTCAGTGGCCCAGAAATTTCATTCTGGCTGTATTCTGATGATGAAGGCCCCAAGATACTAGCTGTGAGCTCTCTCAGGCCATCTGTCTAGAGGAAAAAACAGATGACTTCTGATTTTTATTTAAATGAATTAGTGATATCTAGTGACTGGGAACTTGGCAAAATGAAAATATGTCAAATATAATTGAATTCATTCAACATTTAATAAATACTTTGGGTAAATCACTATTAAAGTAGATTATAAAATAAAAATACTCTTTAAAAATATCCCCCCTGGTAAAGAATAAGTCACAAATTCTATTGTCAAAAGTTTTTGAAGATATTGTGTCAGGATCCAGAGAGTCAACTAGCATATTACTCCATAGTTACAAAATTCTAAACTAACATTATCAAATTTAATCCTTATGGCCACTCTGTCAGGCATGTAGGAAAATTCTACAGAGGTTAAATGATTAGCTCAAGGTTAAACAGTAAATGCCAAAGCCAGAACTTGAAGCTAGGTGTTTTTCCATGTTCCTTGACTTAAATGATTACTTACTACAAATTACCTTGAATATCAAGTGAATTTATTTCTTAAATACTATGTCTTTCATTCAACAAATATTTTAAAACCTACTGTGTATAACAGCACTAGGCTATGAGCTAAGTGCTGAGTGGGCCACTAACATGATTAAGATCTACTAACTCTCATGCAGAGCTTACCATAAAATTATTTGAATAATGGAAATGGCATAAGAAATACTGAAGAACCTACATGTGCCTAGCACCATATCAGTGCCATAAGTTATTCTGATATTTGTGTAATCTACATACAACATTTGGTTAAATTTAATATAATGTCTTTGCAGTACTTTCACTAATGGCCCACAGTAATAAGTAATATACTTCTCCCCCTGGCCCTCACCTTTGGGGGAACTATTTAAACTGATTTATCCATGAGTACTCTTTGACCCGTACCCCAAAGGATCAAGATATATGTTTGTCATGAAACTAGTATGGAAAAATGATGCAATTGAACCAACCTATTTACATAGAAACTGAACCTGTGGCTATAGCCTCATGACCACAATGTTCTCCCCACCATTCATTTACACAAGCTATATTGAATGCCTGGAATGAAAAAATAAAATCTTAAACTTCCTCCAAGGTTGAACTCAGGCACTACCTACTACCAAAAACATTTCATAATATCCCTACTTTGTGTCCTCAAATTATCTTGCATGTACTACTCAGCGGGAAAGTGTGTCTCTGCCTTGTAGAATTTAGGAAGTTGAATCCTGGAAGTCTTTTTCTTTTAGTCTTTTTATCCCCAGATTTAATACAATGCTTGGCACTTAGTAGACACTTAATTAATGCTGATTGAATTAAACTGAATTGGGAGGCAAAAAGAGAGGTACCATTACTTCTGCCTAGAAAATAGGCCTCAAAGCCAGTAAGAGCTCTAGTCTTGCTTCTGACACAAACTATGTGACCCTAGGCAAATCACTAAATCTTTCAGTGCCAAAGGCAAATCTCATGACAGAGAATGGGCCTATGACATTGCTAGAAAGAGTTTTCCCGATTAGTTCTCTCTATCAATGAACTTATGGAGCCAGTGCTCATCCCTGTTGTTGCTCAGTCATTTTAGTCATCTCCAACTCTACATGACTCCATCTGGGGTTTTCTTGGTAAAGAATCTTTAGTGGTTTGCCACTTCTTCCTTCAGCTCATTTTACAGATGAGGAAACTGAGGCAAAAAGGACTAAACCAGAGTCACACAGCTAGTAAGTGTTGCAGGCCAGATGTGAACCCAGGAAAATGAGTCTTCCTGACTTCAGGCCCAGCACTCTATCCCATTGTGCCACCAAGTTGTCCAAAAGACTGTAAGAAAATGATCAAAATCACATTTATAAACCTACAATTTCCTAAGTCTTCGGAAGAACTTATAGGATCTATTTAAAAAAAAAAACAAACCTTTTCTCAAAGCACTAGCTATTTTCTTCTCTTTCTTCTCCTCCTTTCAGAATTTCTCACTTCTTTGGGTTTTTTTAATCATCTGTACTTTTATTTTTTTTTTTTTACTGTAATTGAGACCCTTTTATATTCTACAGAATTTTTTTAAGATTGATATTCTGCCATCCTTCCTAATCAATTCTTGTTTAATATCATGTCAAAGACTACACGTAATTACAAAAAAGTTACTTTAAAAATATTTTTATTCCACATTTTTGCCTTTTAAAACATTTTTATGTAAAAAGCATTTTATTATACAATTATATTTATTTTCTACCTCCATTTCTTCACATTTTCAATAGACATTCCCCTTCCTACCTATATTTTATATGTTATAGGATCATAGATTTAGAATGGAAAGGTTCATCAGAAATCATCCCATTTGATACTTTGATTTTATAGGTAAGGAAATGACACCAAGAGAATGTAAATGGCTTGCCCAAGTAATAATAAGAAAAATTAAAATTTTAATCAGTGCTTCTAACTCCACATACAGCAACATTTTCATACTGTCTTATATTCAATATAATCTTTTTTTCTTGGTGGTAGTGCTATGCACCTCACACATAGGAAGTTAATAACAAATGCTAATTTTCTTCTTTCTTACCTAGAAATGCTCACTTTTTCACTTCAATATAATATGTGTACTATGTGATATGCTCAAAAGTGCATTTTAGGGTACACAACTATCAATCTGAAAAATATATATTGTTACTGTATTCTCATTTGATTTCATCATCAGATAAAAGGCTAAAACTATAAGTTTCATGAGGTATAGCCTCTTCTATAAAAATGTCTATATTTAGAGAGGCTGAGGGGAAAAGGAAACTCTTCTTTAAAAAAAATCTAATCTTTTTCAAAGATGGGTGAAGTACAATTAGCAACTAGTTTGAATGTTGGCTGAGAAAGCAACAAAACAGGTCAATGATGTGAACCTTGGAGTGAGAAGTGAAAGTACCTGATAAGAAAACAAAGATCCTAATGTCAAATAGATGATTCATGAATTGAAATCAGACTGTGAAGTAGATTAATGTACATTATACAAGATGAGATCCTAAGAGGAGGAGAAAAATTACAAGGAAACAAAAAGCATCAAAATATGTCATGGTCTAGGGTATTCTCAAGGTGGAGAGAAAAGGGAATTTACAGAAGATGGAAAAAGTAATTTGTAATGAAACAACAGCAGATGTTTTTCTTAAGATAATAAGAGCACAACAGCCAGGCAGAAGAAATGAATTCTTTCAAACAGATTATTGTAAACTTTCTATTTATACGTAAATACATCTAAGCATTCTTGAAAATTCTCATCTGTTTTAGGAATGTGGTGAGAAGAAACAAAAACAAATAAAGAAATAAAGACATCCTTTATGTATTGAAGGGGGGAAGGGAAGTGATCCTAGTGGATTAAACAAAGAGATAACGGAAAGGCTGTTTGATGATAGTAGCCCAACTGCCTAGGGAAGAGTCGCGGCTAGAATTGTGAAAAGTAGCATTCAGAAGGAGCAAAGGTTTTGTCTTGGAAAGGTGTTTCAGTCAACATATGCTGTGGAGGATGAAGATGGTCTCCAAGATGGACCTGAGCATCTTTCTGTGTAAATGTGGTTTTTCAGGCTATAATGTGAACAGTGAACTGTTTCCAAGAATTTCATGTCATTTCTTTGTTTTTTAAACACTCTACTTTGATAGCTGGTGGCTCCCAGTTCTAAATGTTCCCCCAATATTCCAAAGAGAAAGGATAAAGAGGCCCACATAGTATAGCAGGTAGGCACTGTGGTTTAGTGGATAAAGCATTTACCTTAACATCAAGAAAATGTGGGCTGGAATACCACTTTAGATACTGATTAGCTGTGTGACCCTGGGAAAGTTACTTAACCTCCATTTCTTCATCTGTAGCTACCATATAGAATGTCATGAAGATCAAATAAAGTATATTTAAAGTGCTTTGCAAGGCTTAAAAAGTAATATAAATGTGAGATACAATTTGAATGAAAGTAAGGCAGCTGTCAGGGTGAGGGAGGAAATTTTCAAAAAATTAGGAAGTGTTTATAACATTGATCATACTTTTCTTGGCTTCCTAGTTCCTCTCAGATTGAATCTCTTTATCTATCTGGATGCCTTACTTATCACTTTACTGCAGCTTTTATCTACTCAGTTCCCTCTTCTCATTCTAACATTTTTATCCCAGTGGCAGTAATCTGGAGTTCTGATACTACTGACTTAAAAACCCTTCACCAAGAATTTCTTATTAAAAGACCTAGTTAGAGTAAATATAACCATGAAGATACTGCCACCCATTATTGTGGATTTTTATTCTCCATCTGCCATGAACAGAATATGGAAACCATGAATATGAAATCAGGGGAAAAAAAATCTATTTTCTACAGAGAAGTCATGGTTATAGATTACAGCAGTCTCAGTAGAATTAAAATCAAAGACTGTGTATTAGAAAAGGAAGAATGCTATGATATTATACCAAACCACCTCAGAAATCATAGAATTTTAGAATTGAGAGGGACTATAGAAACCATTTACTATAATACCTTAATTTATAAAAGAGGAAACTAAAGACCAAAAAGGATAATAATTCATTCAAGGTCATACAGCCATTTAATGGTAAAACTAAGGTTATATCCCAGTTCTCCTAAATCATGTTCAGTAGTATGTCAATCTGACAGATTCAATAATCACTTATGGATTAACTACTCTAATAAGGCCTTAGGCACAAAGGGGCTATAAAGATAAATAATACATGATCTTTGTCAACAAGACACTGGAAATTTAGTGCAGGAGATAAAATATATAGAGAAAATAAAACAAAATGTACTAAGAGCATTCAGAGGAAGAAATCAGGAAAGGTTTCATGGAATAAGTGACATGAATGGATCTTTAAAGAATAGAAAGAATTTCCAAGAAGAAAGAGGTACAAATAGAATTCATTCAAAATCACAGGATATTACACAGGCAAGGCAGCAGGAGTATAAGGTTTAGTAGAGTGTTCATCAAGGAGACTTCTGATCAACTGAGTCCTCCTAATCTACTTTATAAAATTGTAGGGCATGGGCTTTAATCAGAGAAGGACACCTGCCAAGGAGCTATACTTGTACTCTGGCCACTTGCTAAAGGACATGGAATTGGCTGTTATAGAAAAGGACACAACATTTTCTCACCTTACATAAAAACTCCAGGCTGGTTTCTGTGGACTTCCATGATTAGGGGAATTAATTAGGAGGATTTTCTTAAAGATGAGTTAGAAAAGGATATCAAATATCTTCCTTTCAGTAGTTTATTACAGTGAGACTCTTCCACTCAGTCCTTTCTCTTTGGGGTGTTTCACTTTTTAAATTTCCAAGAAGGCAGAGACAAGATTTCTTTCCACCTTCCCCCAACCCAGCTATAAGCATACAACAGTCAGAACCTGGTACTAGGTGAACCTAAACTCCTGGCTACCACTTTGTTTCTGCTTTTGTTTTCTTCTCTAAGGACAGGGCAATTATTCTTGATTCTGAAATATGGATTTTTCTCATTTTTGCAGCTACTCTGTGAACTGGCATATTCTTGATTTTGAGATTCCATCATCAGCAAACCATAGAGTGGAGAGTATCTCAGAGTAGGAGATGACCATCACTAGTACATATTGTTGCGAAAGGCCTAAAGACAGTCATGCCCAGGCTGGCTAGAGGTTGAGACCTTGTAAATTGCTCAGACAGCACAGAATCAAGGTGAATGCTAATGGCATTATTTTTCTCCAGTCCCTCAAAGTTGTTTTTGTCTTCTGGGGGAAGTAAAATGTCTAGGCACTATTATTTGAGATGCTTTATATTTTCAAATTTATCACGACATTGTAGAATACTTTCTGTTTTGGGCAGTTTATATGAGTGGAGGAAACAAAAAGCTGTCTAAAATTTTCATTGTACCTTTATATCTTTCCTAAAAGAGATCCTGCTATCAACATTTCAGTGAGACTCAAGATATGAGTCATACTAAGTTTAGGGTTAGAGATTTCCTTAGAGTTTTATTATGGGATGGGGACAATGAATGAGAAATGAAAAGAAATCCCTCTTTGGAATCAGCTCCCACCCTCCCCAGGATCAATCTTGGTCTGTGTAAACCTCTGTGGGAAGAAGCCTCTTGAGCTGTGGGTCAAACAGGAATGACAAATAGTTCACTTTGGTGGAATATGGCACACATGAAAGGGAATAGCCACCATGTAGGTTTCATATAGATTGAGGAGGTCCCTGAAAAACAGACTAAGGAGTTTTAACTACAGCAATTCTGCTCTATACTTCTTGATTTCTATTGTGGCTAAAGGAGAGAGAGGGAGAAGGATGGGGGAGGGGAGCAACAGAGAGAGAGAGGGAGGGGAGCAACAGAGAGAAAGGGAGGGGAGCAACAGCAGGGGAAGGAGAGAGACAGAGAGAGAGAATGCAATACCATGCTTGTGTGAGTTCCATTGCCTATAGCTCTTAACATTTTGAAAACTTATTGCCCAAAAGGGAGGGAAGCATGTAGAACATGTTATGTCACATAGTGGCTTCTTTTTGTTTAAACCACTGAAAAGTTGGTAACTCTAACCCAGTCACTCCAAACTATAGTAAAATGATCTAGGGTAAAGGGCCTTGTTTCCCTGAAGTCCATAACAAGTTAGCTTAGTGTGAGTTCACCATTCCTGGGCATTTTTTTTTTTTTTTTTTTTGGTGTGTGTGACTTTTCTAGATTGATAAATTGGATAGCGACAATGTAATCCAAATGACCATCACTTCAGTAAAACACACACATACACACACTGTATTTGCTGTGTGCCAAAGCAAACAAGATAAATGTCTCAATGCCATTAAACTTGAAGTCATTATAATGCTAGAATGGAGAACTGTAGGGCACCTTGGAGATCACCTGATCCAAAATCTCTCATTTTTAAAAATGTGGAACTGAGGCCCAAAGAACTTGTAAATTGCCAAAAAAAAAAAAAAAAAAAAGGAATACATATGGGTCTTTAGGAAAAAGATTATTAAAATAAGAGCTATTAATTTGATTTCTCATGGACAGTAAAGAAAATGTGGGATAGGATGGGGAAGGCAGTTTCTAGGGTTAGTGATTATAATGAGCTTCAAATTCACTTCTAAGAAAAGAAACAGCTTTTTAAGATTTCCACAGCACATACTACCCACATAAACAAATCTCAAGATAAATAGAATCTATCTTTATTTGAGAGATTTATTCACTTAGGTTTTGATTCTCATCTTTTCCACAAAGACAGGGAGAAAGAAATCCTCCAAAGCCCTTTGTGCCCTAGACCAAGATTGTCTCCCCAGTAACTAGATAGGAAAGAAAAAGAATGGACTTCTAGTGGATGATGGCAAAAGTGAGATTTGTAGCTAACGCCATCCTTGAGCACAGTTCACAAAGGCATCATGTGTTTTCTCTCATCTTTGGTTTTTTCTAAGTTCTCATTTTCTAAAAGAAAACGAGAAAAGAAAAAGATTTAGCAGGTACCTATACACAAAAAGATCTGATCATTCAAAATCTGAAAAAAAAAAAAGTTTATTGTCATGGATGGGAATTCTATTAAAGAAGGAGAATCTGTCTACTTTGAAGAACTGCTCAATCAAGAAGAAACCTACCTAGAAGAGACCAGGGGCAGAAACAAATTCAAAATGTCAATGGCAGAATAATAAGCAGTGTCCTTGCTAGTCCAAGAGAAAAGAAGCCTCGTTAAAATAGTCTCTCACAAACAAAATGGAGAGGTCCCTTGAAAATGTCTTCAGGGCAACACAATAAGCCTGTTGTGTGTGTGAAAACTTGCTTAGTTACAAAAACAGAAACAACCTCACAAAAGGAAAAGGAAAGAAAGGAAGGAAAATTAACAACCAGAATAAATAAAAGATTGATAAGAAAGTTTCAAATGAATAGCAATGCTGATTAAACCAGACCAAGAAAAACAAGATAGCTGTTATATCTAGAAGACAAGCTGCCAAGCAGATGCATACTGCATTGTCTATTGTTGGAAAAATTGAATTAAACTGAATTGGCATTGTCCTGTTTGGCACTGTGATTGCAAGGGATCCTCACCCTACTTTTAATATTAAAATGGTTTATGTAAGGAGAAAACAATCTCCTGGTTAAAAATGTTTGTGCGTGTGTGTGTGTGTGTGTGTGTGTATGTACCTCAAAAGCAAAGAGAATCCTCTGTGCATCATCTAGTTTTTACAGGAAAAAAAAAAGAAATTCCTCTTCTTAGTTATGATAATTTCAATGTATTCAGTGAAGATAAATATTTCCTTAAAGCGTCTCCATTCAATCACTTCATGATAATAATATTTATATCATGTGAATATGTTGCACTCTGATTTAAAAAAAAAAACTACTACTCTGGACATCCACCAATAAAAACTATACAAATGGGGAAGAGCATTTATTATATATATTCATCACTGAAGAAGAGGAAGGTCATAGTCTAAAAGAAACAGCTTTCATATAACTATCACACTTTTTTGAAATATTAAATCAATTCAATTCAAGCATTTATCATGCACCAACTATACATAAGACAGTATGCTATATGGTGAAGAAAAAAATCACAGAGCAAGGGCAGACATGGACAGGTTATGATTTGTATTACTAAACAGAATATTAATATTAGTGAGATCACAGATACAATGGATGAATGGAGTTCATGTCTTCACAGAGCTTAATAATTTCAGTTGGGGGAGTCATGATATAAGCAAATATAATAGACATAGAGGCCCACAGGGGATTCTTGAACTCAATTAAATAAAAACAAGTGGAAAATAAGGTAGAATTCAATGAAGCTGAAGGAGAGATTCAAAGTGTCCTGGCAAGGGAAAAATATAGTATGGAGAATGGAAAGATCTCCAAAGGGAGATGGAGTAGCTGGGGATGCTAAAATGGAAAAAAGTCTTGAGCTAAACATTATCTTAAGATGAGAAAGAATTCAACAAACAGAATTGAGGAGGTAGTGGATGGAAGGTGAAGGTGATGACCTGCATTTAGCATCTAATGAGTGCAAGGCACAGTCCTACTAGGTTCTCTGGAAGGTTCAGTTTAAAAAAGGAATAATTATTATTTCGATTCATCTATTTGCCAGTAATTTAAAAAAATACCATTGTGTTTCATCACAGACACTTGCTTTCCTAAGTACTTGCACATTTAGTAATTAATTTATTGAATTCTTACAGTTAATCACCAAATATTTATTTAGTTTTGTGTCTGAGGTATAATGGCAGCCACATGAGGAGATAGAAAAAGAAGTAGGACAATAAGCTTGGCCCTCGAAGAGTACATTATCTATTATGCACAAAAATAAAAAAATATCACAATACTGATTAAGTTATCAACATATAGGGAAAGAACAACCAAATTTCCATGACAATACAGAGAAAAGGGGAAATCTCTTCAAGCTGAGGCTACTAATTACAAAAGTATAGGTGAAGGTTAGAAAATACATTACAGACCCAAGATAAAGTGTAAATGGAGAAAGCAGATAACGAGAGACAAGTTTGGAGGATAGTAAGTAGTTCAGATGAGTTAGAATATTACAAAATATTGTATTTTATGTATTAGGTGTATTGGCTAAGAGGCATAATGCCTTTACGGAGCCAGCATGGGGCAGTGGAAAGAGCATTATAATTAGCACCATTTCCAGGTGCCAATCCTTGCATCTGCCTTCAATACCTTGGGCAAGTCACGAGAATTTTCTGGACCTCAGTTTCTCAAGTATAAAATGAGTGTCTTGAATTAAATGACCTAAAAGTTCAATTCTAAGTTTATAATCCTATGATGCTTAATATTTTCTCTCTTCAATATAACTCACAATATATATATTCCCATTCGCCGCAGCCAATAACAAATTGTTAATTGTTTCCTCTTTACCAAGAGACTCGGTTGGTTCGCCTATACATGAAATTTAGTGTATGATTTTTTAATTACCATCAGTACAATGTATAACTTACATTGCCTGGGCAAAAGGTTATAATGAATGAGAACAAGGACACCATCCTTTTTATCTTCTTAAACTTCCAGTTGTATTGGGATTATTTTGTCTTTCAATGAAGGGAATGTGATCAATAAACTGACATGCTTAAATTCAAAATGTAACTTTGTTGAATCTCTTGCCTTTCATCCAAGGGATAAAATCTGTTGTCTGAAGTAATTTATACTCTTTGAAACACTCTCAGAGCCCTCTTTGTTCATGTGTCTTTTTGCTGAAACTTCCTTAATAAGTGTCTAGATCACTTGGCAATTTACCAAGAAGTCATTTTAATATATTCCATGTCTTTATTCCTATCAATGTGATGGTGTATGAGAACAGAAACTTCATCTTAGAACAAAGACTTGCTCACATTCAACCAATCCTTCAGTTCCCAAAGACAATATTTTGATGAAAAGTAATTAAAACTACTCTATTAACCTCTAACATACAGTGAATTACCCACATGGAATTCTTTGTAAAAATTTTATTGGTGTTTTCTGTTTCTTCATCACCATAGTATCCCATATATCCCTTTCTTTACCCCTCACAAAGAGACATCCCGTATGATAAAAAGTGGGTAGTTTTTTGTTTTATTTTATTTTTTTAAAGAGAAAAAAAGTCATCACAACTGACTGATATATTGAGAAAATCCAAAAAACAAGCTCAATGTCTAGATCTTCTACCTCCATGAAGGGGTAGGTTGGGAATGTTTTTCTCATCTCTTCATTTGAGTCCTGGTTTATTTTTTATAATTTTGTAACATTGACTTTTGATTTTTTGGTGTGTGGTGGTTCTTTCCACTTATATTATTTTAGTTAATATGTATATTGTTTTCTTGGCTCTGCTTATTTCATTTTGTATCTGTTCATACATAGATCTTTCTGTGCTTTTCTGTATTCATCACACATCATTTCTTATGACACAGTAGTAGTCCATAATATTAATGTACTACAATTTGTTTAGCCATTCTTCAATTGATGGGCATCTACTTTGCTTCCAATTTTTAGCTCTCACAGAAAGTGCTGCTATGAATATTGTGGAGTATATGGAGACTTTTTTCTTATTTGTAGCTTTCTTAGGATATAAATCCAGTAGTGAAATCTTTTATTCAAAGGATATCAATATTTTAATCACTTTATAAGTTGCATAATTCCAAATTGCTTTCTAAAATGGTTCTACCTTTTCACAGTTCCACCAATAATGTACCCACATAACATTCTGTAGAACTTGACAAATTTTATTACATCTAATGCAATCCCAGTTCTCTCCTTTCCTTATCTACCTACCAGTAAATGGCAAGAAGAGTGGGGGACAGACACCAGAGTTAAAAATTGTGTTAATAAAGAATTTGTCTTGCATTCTATCCATTCTGGAATCTCCTTCTTTCCCATGGGGCTGACTTAAGGATTTTTGAATTGCCAAGAATGTCCATGAAAATCTTTTCCAGTGAATATTCTTTTCAACCGTCTACTCACCCTCTTCTTACTCTGCCCTTTTAGCCTCATAAATCAGACATCTAGACCTCAGACACTTACTGTACTTCTATTTCATTATGGACAAATTCAAAGAATGAAAATTATTTTGGAAAACCAAAACCCTAACACAGTTAAGAGTCTTCCAATTCTCAGAGAATATTTAACAAGAAATAGGCAAGTATTTTAAAAATCCCTCCAAATCATCAATTCATTTCAAAACTTGCCAATTATTATAAAAGTAACAGAAGGAAAAAGGGAGTATTGATGATTTTAGTTGTCTCTGTCATCAGCTAAAGTTCCCTTTTGTACAGTGGTTTATTGTTGATGTTGGTGGTGGTGGTTTGTTTTTTGTGATGTTTTCAGGTAGTCAAAATTTGAAAACGCATTGTACAATAAATACTTGTATGTACAATAAGCATTTGCTTTATGTGAATGCAAGCTTAGAAAGCTAATAAGCAATACTGCATATCCACACATTACACTATAATAAAATATATCCACTTAAAGGAGATTTGAAAATTTCATTACTCCACACCAATCCGAACTTTTTTTTTTTTTTAAGTTTTCTTTCAGGAGATATATTATGTGCCATGATTTAATTGCTGGATTTTGTGTAGTATGTACTCTTGTTAATTTTCTTTCTATGCATAAGAGATATTTACAAATATTCTCAAAGAGCAACCTACATGCTTGGCTACTTTTGAATCTACTCTTAGCTAAAGTAGTCTATGGCACTTGGAAGAAGGTAAGAGAGGACCAATTTCACGTTATTTCATCTCTGAAAATATTCATACGCAGTTGAAATGAATTAATTGGGTTTTTAGAAGCATTATAGTAAAACTAAAACAAAATTATCCAGTATAAAAGGAAAAGGGAAATGAAAAGAAATGAAACCATTTAGCCACATTAGGCAGTATATGTTGCTAAATTAATCTTAAAACCCATGTTCATATAATCTAGAACATTAAAAATAATTGCAAGCTAATGGCATGTGGTAATTGTTTATCCCACCACTATGCATAAAAGTCAGCAAGACAAAGTCAAAGTCAGTGTCCTTTAGATTGCTACATGCTTTGACAAATTAGATGTTTAACTAGGAATATCAAACTCAGAACCACTGAAATTTGTTAATAGAGGATGAATGGGGGGAGGGGAGGGAGAAGAAATTGTTTCAAATAGCTTATTGTCTATGACTGCCCCAAAACAAAGAAGCTAAGAGATGAAAGCAATAAAGTATATAATTTAGAGTTAATCAAAGAGTATCTGAATTACAAGCTGGGCTATTGTTAGCTGAAAATATGCTGTCAACTCCACTAATTAGAAAATCATAGAGTCCTTTATGCAAAACCTTTGTGTTTATGCCTACCCAATTAAAATAATGAAACAAACTATAGCACATCAGTAACAACTTTAGCACAGTCATATACCCACATAACAAAGCTCATCTAAAAAGTAACTAATGCTTCTTTTCAACATGAAACATTCTCTTAACGTGAAATACACCAAACACAGTCTCCTGCCTAGTGTACTGATAACAATATTATGTGTTCAACATAAACATAACTGTTAGGCAAAAGAAAGCAAAACAAAACCAATCTTCCCTCCTTAACCCTGGTAATAACAAATCTAATGAGCTCGATATAAGCAGAGATGTTGTTGTCATTGTTGCCTCTGTGTGTAGGTATTGATATTACAATTAAGATTTGTGGGATCACAGGATTATACACATAAACGTGGAAGGGACCTCAGAGGCCATCTAATTCAAAACCATCATTTTACAACTAAAAAAAAAAAACAGGCTCAGGAAAATTAAGTACTTTGCCCAAAGTCACAGAAGTAATAAGTTTTTTTGAAAAATTTTATATTTTATTTTTCCTACTTATATGTAAAAACATTTTAATGTTCAGTCTTTAAAATTTTTATTTCCAAATCCTCTCCCTCCTTCCCTTCTACTCCCCCTCCTTGAGAAGGCAATTAATTTGATAGAAGTTATACATGCATAGTCATGAAAAACATATTTCCATATTAGCCATGTTGCAAAAGAAAACAAAAACAAAAAAGAAATACAAATCAAGTTCAAAAAATAAAAGTATTTTTTGATTTGTATTCAGACTCCATCTTTTTTTCCCCCTCTAGAGGTAGACAGCATTTTTTCATCATAAGTCTTTTGGAATTATCTTGGATCATTTTATTTTTGAGAATAGCTAACCCATTCACACTTGATGATCATACAAATTGCTTTGACTGTATATAATGTTCTTCTGGTTCTGCTCACTTCGTTTCACATCAGTTCATATAAGTCTCCCCATGTTTTCTGAAAGCTCATCATGTATTATAGCATAACTGCATTTGATCACAATCATACACCATAACTTGGTCAACCATTCTCTAATTGATGGGTATCCCCTCAATTTCCAATTCTTTGCTGTCATAAAAGAAGTTACTATGAATATTTCTGTATGTAAGTCTTTTTCCTGTAAGTTTTTGGTTCTTCCAAGATGGTATGATATAAGAAAAGTTGTGGTCACTGCTCTTCTGGCCTGCGCTCTGGTACCTGAATGACCACAGGCACTCTTCTCTACCCTGGAACTGTGAGGTTCTCAGCTCCTGCTCCCCTGCAGCCATAAGCTCTAATGTTCCTTTCTGGCTTGGACTTGAGACCAGGTCCCCTGCTCCCTTGAGACAGTTCTCCAAACTGGAGTGTTCCTCTTTACGCTGGGACAGTGTATGAGCAATAGGGTCCTGCATCTACTGCCAACAAAGGGCCCCCTACAGCCTCCTTCTGGTCAGTTGTTCAATCCCCTTATCAACTGTGGGCTGGGAGATCCTGAAGTTGTTGCTGCAGCCACCTCCAACGCCTGCTGCTGGCTTGCTAGGCAGAGCCTGAGCTATACTGTGCTCTAGGCCTAACCACCACCCTGGTGAAACAGACATTTCCTGCTGACCTCTTAAGTTGTCTTGGACTGGAAAATTGTTTCACGCTGCTCTTTTGTTACTTCTATAGCTCTAGATTGTTGTTTTCTCCTTTATTCTCAAAGAGGATCGTGACATTAGGAAGGTGATGTCATGACTTGCCAGTGAATCGAATTTAAATAAAGAAGGGCTGTGCAAAGTCACCAGGCTCACTCTCTCCTCCAGAGCTATCTGGGTCCAGTGGCAAGACATAAATCAGGACAACTGGGGATGACCCTGGATGCAATGGGAAAACCTTGGTCTTTTTTTTTTTCTTTTGGCTTGGGTATGAAGTGATAAGGAAAAAAAGCCACATGGTATAGTAACTAGTGAGCTAGCCTCAGAATCAAGAAGATTTGGATTCAAGACTTGCCTCTGACACACACTTAGGTATGTGACCTTGGGCAAAGCATTTAATCTCTTAGTCTTTCTTTTCTTCCCCATCACCCACCTCTAACTCTCTAAGACTATATGTCATAAAGAAGATGCCAATCCATATTGGGAAAGGAAACTCCCTTAGATAGATCCATTCATTAATGAAATCAATGACATGGATAAAATGATGTAATAAGGGCATTTAGTCATATGGTAGCAGCAGGAATACAACCGCCACCACCATACTACATAACACAGTGGATAGAACATTGGACCTGAGTTCAAACATGGCCACGGACCCTTGCTAACTATCAGACGCTGAGCAAGTAACTTTACCCATATATGCTTAAGTTTCTTCATTTGTAAAATGGGTATATTAGTAGTACCTACCTCTCAGGGTTGTTATGAGGATAAAATATGATAATAATTTTAAAGCACAGCACCTGGCACACAGTAAGTGCTCTGTGTTAGCTACTGTTATAGTTATCATCATCATCATCTGGTTACCCTGTTAATTTTTGCTCATTAATTAAGAAAAGGTTATCATTTAGAGAAGCTGGATTGGAATTTCTGTTTGTTCAGGTCATAGACCAAGGAATATTGCTGAAGAAATATTTAATATAAAAGATCTCAAGAGAAAGTAACATTTACCTACTTGATATTATTTCATGACTTAAAGGTTATTTGATTTTGTAGGTGTGAGTACTCCCTCCATCTATACAAATACCAGTATTGCATATTTAGTTCTCCATTCATAGCGTTTCTATTATTCTACGACCAGTGTGATGATCAATATCTATTCATGTAGCTAGGATGGTCCTCATATAACAAACATACGATCTGTCACCAAGCCCAAATTCAAAGCATTTTCAGCTTGGTATAACCTGGCAAAACTTTCATAGCCCCCTTTATACTACATAACACTAGAGAAAGGATCACATTTACAAAATAGTTTCTTCTTATTTACTCTAAACAACCCTATTATGTACTGAGTGCAAACATTATTATCTTTTTTTTTTTTTTTTGGAGAGGGGAAGGCAAGGCAATTGGGGTTAAGTGACCCTGGGGTCACATAGTTAGTAAGTGTGTCAAGTGTCTGAGGCTGAATTTGAACTCGGGTCCTCCTGACTCCAGGGCCGGTACTCTATTCACTGTGCCATCTAGCTGCCCCCAAACATTATTATCTTCATCTTAAAGATGAGAAAAGAGATTTTCAGAAAAGTTTTTTCCAAGGTCAGAGAACCACTAGTAAGGTTAGACTTCAGACCAGGCACTTCTGACAAGTTCCCTTTTTCACCTAGATCATCCAGTCTCTTGAAAAAAAAGAATGAAAATATTATTAAGTCTTTGAAAATATAGTTTACATGGAAGCAAATGATCCAACATTATGAGTCAGCAAATGTTTTTAAATGCTATTTGCAAAAAATTCTTTATCCATTAATTAGGACAAAAACTTCTACCAATATGGCTCTTAACCTGGGGTCTGAGAATTGGTTTTTCAAATATTTTGATCTTTGTATTTCAACATAATTAGTTTTCTTTGTAGTCCTATGGATTTTATTTTATACATGTAAAAGCATTCTGAAAAAAAAATATTGATAATAAGTTTTACCAAAAGTTAGAAAACACCACAATTGCATTGCCAGCCTAGTTCTAGTTACTGAGTGTCCTGGAAAGCAATACCTTTCATATTTTTAAGGAGGAAACATGTTTCACAACTCAAACTGGACTTCTCTTCAGTTAGTCTGAATTTTGGAGATTTTACTGAGATTTCTGCTTAACCATGCCTCACCAGCTTTCTCCCAGCAGAGTTCCTCCTGTTCCTTCCATTGTGAGGAAGAGCTCAAGTAGGCAGTCTTTCATTCTCCGGGCTGTAGCACCACAAGGCAGAGCCAGCATCAGCACCCCATCCTGCTCCACTTCCCACATCTCAGGTCCCTTTCACTTGTTGTCTTTCCCAGATTAAGGTCTGAGACCCTCGTGTCAAGGGACTGTCTCTTTTTGCTTCGTGTTCCCACTGCTTAGTGCAGTGTCTGACAGATAGTGAGTGTTTAATAAATGTACTACTTGCTACTGCATGCTAATTCAGAGTGCTAAAGGATCTTCAAAGTCATCTTGTCCATCTGTTTTGTTGTATAGATGAGTTTACCCTGAGGCCCAGAGAAATCCAATGACTTATCAAAGATTCCAAAAAGTAACAAGAAGCTGAGTCAGGTTCCAAACCTGGTGCTCTTGTCACCACCTTGCTCAGAAGGCATCTCCTAATACTTCTTTTCTGTTCTGCACCATCAATGATGGATTCTTAGTGCATGATGTATTTTTTGGAGCAGGTATATGACTTTGGTAATCTCAGGGCAGCAAATCAATTAAATCTAATCTTATAAAAGCTAACATTTCAATTTAATCGGTATTTACCAGAGTCCTGATATGTTATATCTTCATGCAATAGCATTATTTAGGTGTGTATTGCATTTTATGGGATCAAGTATCTGCATCAGTCAGCTACTTTTGACTTTGAGCTCCTGAAATAGGAGTCATCAACTCAGTAGATCAGGATGTCAAAGACTGATGAGAAATGAATGAAAAAGGGGGATAGGAAGAAGCATTTATATGGCCCCTGCTATTTTCCAGGCACAGGCTAAGCACTTTGCAAATACTACTTCATTTGATCTTTACAACAACCCCGTGAGGTAGGTTCCATTATTAACCCCATTTTATAAAGACACTGAAGCAGAGACGCGACTTGCCTAGGGGAGAGATAGCTAGTAAGTGTCTGAGGCAGGATACAAACTCATGTCTTCCTGACTCCAGATCCAGCCCTCTCAACCCACTATGGCACCTAGTTAGTTCAGTGGCATAATCACCAGATTTCCAGAAATCAGGGTTTGAGTCTTGACTCTGCCCCACATTCTCTGTATAAATTTGGGCAGTCACTAAATTTCTTTGATTCTCATTTTCCCCCTCACTCAAATTAGAATAAGACTCAGCTATGCCATCTACCTCACAGAATTGATGTGAGAAGCATATAACACAATGCATGGAACAGTACTTTGTAACAACAATATAAATTTAATAAAATTAGATAGAAATGTAAATTAGGACATAAATTATATAATATAAATGAGAACTCTTGTTACCCAAAGCTAGTTCCTGCCAGCCACACATCCCTCTCAATAATTTACAGAATTAACCATTTAGGAAGGCCTCCTGCACTGATTTATTCGGGTATTCTATGATCAGCTACAGAATTCAACCCCACAATTCCAGTTAATTTAAGGCTTAGGAAAAATGGATTTAATTCATTCACACCCCAAAATTGTGAACTTCTATTCTTATCTTTAACTTCTTTTACATATTGCCTAATGGAAATATGACTGGGGTAGAGTAACCAACCCTTTGAGCTGACATTCAGAGGCTGCTGGGAGCACCTGTGTACTTTTACTTGAAGACAAGAGCATTATACATGGATTATACACCATATTATCAACTGTCAACATACCAAAAGTATACTGAATTCTTATTTTGTAACATGTATAAAGCATTTTCTTCACAATACTAATGATGAAGGCAGTTCTAGTGTTATCTTTAATAATAAAGAAACTCAGCTCAAAGAGGCCAATTGGTTTGCACAGTCCTAGAACATACAATCCGTGATCTAAAATCAGGCCTCATTGAGTCTGTCTCACATTCTTTTGGTTTCTTAGGGTCTCTGACAAATCAGAGTCATTTTCTCTTGATTAACAAATACAGTGGATCAGTCAATTAAAAATATCCATAAGCTCTCCTCATTGGTTAGTCACAGCAATTAAGGGTGTGCATTAATAATCCAGTTTCTGGGGCTTATCCACCTAAACTGAGTAGCCACAAACATCATAAGACTGGAGTGTGGATTATAAGGACTTAGATCACCAAAGCAGAATTGACAAGTAGTTCTAACGTCTTTGGGCAATAAGGTTGGTTCATGGAGAACCCTAATGCTAGTACTTTACAAACTTAAATGTGCTATATAAAGTTTAGCAAATTCTTTGGAAGTACTTAGATTTTTCCAGGGCACAAACAATAAATGACTTTGTGCTCATCCCTTGAGTGCTCATTTCCCAACATAACTTGTTAGTGTGTTCTGAGGACAAAGAATCTGTCTTCATTCAGATTTAATAGCTAGTCATTGATAGAAACGGGAAAGGAGCAGGAGTATACCTGCTCTGGGAAGTGTAGTGAAGATTGAATATGACAAAGATCAATCCTTCTTAATGGCCTTAGCTTGTCTAGAGTGTCTGGGTAAGCTGGACACCTTGAATCTCCAATCTCACCTACTCTCAGGGTAAATGGTGTAGAAAGTACACTAATTCTTCCCCACTCACAAGCATGGTAGGTTCTAATGAGGCTGAATTCAGCTGACTACCCCTCAACCTAATGAAAAGGTATAAAATTATAGAATCATAGAATATTACGACTTGAAAGGTCCTTGAAGGTCATTTAGCTCCATCCTTTAATTTTATAGATACACAAGAGAAAAAGTGACAAGCCCAAGGTCACATGGTGACATGAAATATACAGAAGACATCCTCTTTCTCAGGGTTACTAACTACTTGATCACTGAAATATTACTGGTGACACATTTTCAAAGTAATATACTCATAGAACCTTAGAACACTAGTCCACAATATTTTATTACTATGTGTATTCCTGCAAATCTCTTTACTTACTATGCCCAAACTTAGCAGACTATTAGGATACAGCATCCGCCTACATAAAATACACTTAGTTTTCAGAGAACCACAAATTCCCAAACCAAAATGAGACTAGAAAAGGGATGCAAAGTATAATTGGTTTTAGGCGAGTTGCCTAATTTTCTTTAGTTTCCACTGCCTTATTTCTTTAGGCTTTGCTTGGTTATGAGCTAATTTTCAAGGTTGCTTTGAAAAAATGGAATTTTATGCTGTCTTGGAAACATTGCTTATCCAAATTGGTTGTGACTACTAGAAAATTATTATACATTGCATTGGCACTTTTCCAGTTACTAAGAAAATGTACACACACACACACACACACACACACAGACACATCCTTAACAATGTTTCCATATGGTATTGTCTTTCAGTTTCTGCTCACTAGATTTAATTATTATATGTTGCCAAAACAATTTCTATCTTGCCATATTAAGATGAATCAATCCTGACACATTTTCCTTAATCATCCCCTACCAAAAATAAAGTCAGATTGCCCTGTAACTGAATAGCCAACCTATAAAACATCAGTATAAAAGCCCTTCCAATTAACAGCTGAGAAAGGAAAACTCCATTATTGTCCAAAAAGTAACTATTAAGTGTTTAATTGTGGCTAGCACTGAATTAAACATCATATAAAGGAAACTATATAGATATACTCTTCATCCTCTAGGAAGCTGATATTAGAAAAATAAAGTCACTATACTTAAAAAAAGAAATACAGACAAAGAAATGACAATATTTAACCAGTGTACCATGAGGAGTGAGTATATGCAAACACACACATAGGTGTGTGTATATGTGTATTTATGTATGTATATAGGTCAAGGATAAATCTTAAAGTTGTAGGAAGGGGTGAAAGATTGTTGCTGCTAATCTGATTAGAACATATTTGAAATGGAAGTTGTAGAAAATGCTGTATGAGTTCCAGATCTGGATGGCAGGGGCAATTGACTTTAGGGAAATGTCTTCCTGCAATCATATGAATCAACGAAAGCCAAACAATTAAGTGTAAGATTTTGTATTCTTTCCATACAACATCCAATATTTGGATTATGGAAGCAGGTACATCATTAAATGAATTGGCTGGCATCTTAAAGAAACAGACTTTGATTGTCATTTGGTCATGCTTGTTATTCTTGTTTTATTTTCATCTTCAGTTGATCTTAAAAGCCATGATTAACTTGTTTAATGAGGAAATTAAATATGATAGCCAATTGTGTATAGATAACCTAGCCATTTACCAT
>CM053588.1:191749654-191777138 GCA_028646515.1 Pseudochirops corinnae
ACACACACACACACACACACACACACATATATCACTTAATGGCCATCTTTTTAGTAATGATCATTCATAATGTGAGCTATTCTGGTTATGGTACAGTCATAATTAGAAAAGTTTTTACTTGAGGCAAAAACATTTGAAGAGGGAGAAGGAACCTGCATTGAACAGAAGACAGTTCAACTATTGGTATAGGCATGATGACAGAGGAGGGTAGTATCATGTTCACCCTTCAAATGGGAATCAATGAGTTAAGGACTGTAATTGCTACAAGAAGGATATACAACCTTACCTTGTAAGCTACAGCTCTGGGTTCTAGGATTACAGACAATGACTTGACTCATCCTTTTCTAGGTTGATAATATCAATCAGTGCTAATGTCCTACTAGCATAGCCTTTGAAAACTCAAGTCACATTTAGATACTGGAATAGAATGTTGATGTAGGGTCAGACACTCAACTTTTTTTTTTTACACTTATGAGGAAGTTAAATGTACTGCTATGAAAAGTCTGATTTGCTCCTCTGACTCTCCATCCAACTAGTACATTGTGATCAAACCAGCTATTGGCATATTGATAACAATACCAGTCTAGAGATCTAGTTCTGACAGTAGCTGACACAGTGGTCACAGAGAAGTCTTAATTGATCTAAGCCCCAGTTTTCTCATCTTTATATTGAACACAAACATATTTATACTACCTTTCTCAAAATAATTATGAAGGGAAAAAAACATAAAAATTAAAGCAAAACTTAACCTATTATCAATGTACAAATAGTCCCCAATAATTTTATTTGAAAAAGCTTTCCCTTCCTTGATTTTTAAACTGAATAACCTGATCCCAATTCTTAAAAAAAAAAAGTCTATCCATACTCTAATGCTTCTGAATTTATTATGCAGTACAGTCTAATTTGTTTAATTTTGTTTTCTTCTTTTATTCCTCTCCTCCTTTCCTGGGAAGCCTTTCCTCCTACAGTAATATGAAACACTCCATAGTGACTTTAGCTTATTTGTTGTTGATCAGGTGTTTTCAGTTGTCTGACTCTGTGACTCCATTTGGAGTTTTCTTTTTTCATTTTTGTAGGAGGGAGGGCATGGCAATTGGGGTTAAGTGAAATGCCCAAGGTCACACAGCTAGTAAGCGTTAAGTGTCTGAGGTCATATTTGAACTCAGGTCCTCATGAAGCCAGGGCCACTGCTCTATTCACTGCTGCACCTAGTTGCACCTATTTGGGATTTTCTTGGCAAATACATTGGAGTGGTTTGCCATTTCCTTTTTCAACTCATTTTACAGATGAGGAAACTGAAGCAAACAGAGTTGTGACTTGCCCAGTTTACAGCTAATGACACCTGATGCTAAATTTGAATTTAGGAAGATGAGTCTACCTGACTCAAGGCCTAGTAATCTACCCACTGTGCCATCCACATCCCCTTAGCTTATGTAGTTGTACATAAGCAGTGAACTACAAATATTCTTACATTATCATTTTCTTAAGCTGGTATCCAACCTAGACCCCAGTATTCCCTATGTACCTGGGAATGCCAAACAAAGAAAACTGACTTTTGGATAGTGAATTACATATTTTGTTTCATCTGACAAACAGCTTTTCAAAACACTTTCTTAAATTATATTTATCAATAATCACTGATGGATTTTATTTTGGTACTTCCTCCCAGGAACTGTTTATCTATTTATTTTCTATATGCTAAATGAGCCCTCCATTGAAAATTTTAGTTGCTACTTAGCAGTAAATTATGATTCCTTTGAACAGCTCAACATATTTTACAAATAATACCTAATTCATCTGCAATATCTGGCTTTGTAATCTCCATAATAGAGTGCCAGGTGCCTTAACCTTTGCGATTTATTTGAATCCCTAACAAAATATGATTTATTAGTCATAAATGCATGGACACAACAATTTCACCCTGAAATATACCTCAGTATCTATACAGCACGTTGATTCCACTGACTTTGGGAAGTAAATGACTACTTCACATATTTATTGCTTTTCCTAAATCTCAGAAACTTTCTTGCCACTGTTACACCAAGAAATGAGCTAGTGAGACCATTAATCTTTTAAAGTGGAGTTTAATAAGCTGGTGACTGCAAGGGTGAGCACTACCCAAATCAAGCAGCCTGGAGATGCATTTCCTTGGGGCTTATATAGACAAAAGTCACAACATAACAGTTAACATGGGGAAATCACAATTTAGTCAGTTGCGATGCAAGTGTGGAAAATACAGAAGCCAAAAGGTGGCAATCAATTCACTGCCTAACAATTGCTGCCCTGCGATCAGTTTGTTGCCCAACTGGAAAGTTTCCTTCTGTTTCAAGAACTAAACCAAAAAGGGGGGCTATAGGCTCCAGGTAGGAGGTTTGAGACCCATGATGGGGGGATACAGAGGATGTTAGGTTATTGTGATAATAACCTCTTCCTGATATTCCTAGTTTATGAGAAATTCATCAGCAGTTTACTCTGTACCAGACACTCTGTTAAGTAGATTTATAGACCTGGGGAAATGGGAGGGATGATCTTCTAGACCAGTGGTTCTCAACCTTCCTAATGTCCCGATCCTTTAATACTCCTATGTGGGCGTATCTGCATGTGGGCAGACCCACCTGGAGACAGAGAGAGAAGCAGTGTCTTTCGATGGTCTTAGGCTATCCCTATGAAAGGGTTGTTCTACCCCCAAAGGGGTCGTGACCTGCAGGTTGAGAACTCCTGTTCTAGACTAAATGCTTCATTCCTGTCCTGGCCCCATTCTTAGCTTTTGAACTTCAAAACCACGCCTCTGCTGTTTCACAGTGGAACTTCCTTCAATACCTAGGGACGCCAAACACAGGATCATTCAACTATCCCTATGGCATTCTCAATCTGTAATAGTCCTGGGAAAGACCCAGCAAATTCTCCCATTGGTAAGTTCTTCCTAGAGCTTCCATTTCCTCCATTTCTGCAGAAGCTTAGGTTGGCCTTCAATCTTACATCTACCTCTGCCTTCCTACTTCACACCCCTCCCCCAAACCTTGCTTCCCACCTTTATTTTTAGCTTCCTTTAGTGTTTTATCTTTTCACATCGGAAAGTAAGTTCCTTGAGGGCAGAGACTGTATTTTTTGTTTTGCTTGAATCTCTGTCCCTAATACTCACCACAATGGCTCTGGGAAACCCCTAGAACTCTGATTAAATCTTCCCACTACATAAGGCATTTGCTTGAGGCCATAAGCCTTTCATTACTGCTAGGCCCAAATCTCTTACTCTAACTAGCCTAGTTCTCCAGCTACTTTCCACCCTGGATCCAATGAAAATATCTACACCCAAATCCATTACCCTTAAACTAGCCTAGCTCTCTATTGTCTGTCATCTCCAGGCAGTCTTGAGCTATTTCTCACCCTTAATCTCATTACTGGAGTCTGACCTCATTTGATTCCTTCTCAAGACCCTCCCTAAACTCTTCCCCTAGACCACCCCTAAATTCCTGGCACAATCTTTCTGTATATAAGCTCCATCTTGCCTCCATGAGGTAGCTGAGAATTATATCAGACCATTCTGGGCTGCTTGTTTTGATTTCACTAGTCTTCACTCCCAAACAAGCGCCCAAATTCAGATGACATCCATGAATATTATGGATATAAGATGTCTGTGCACACTGGGAAATAATCATTCTATACTTCTGTTTAGATTCATCTTAGAGTCAATCTTGGACTACTGCATCATAAAAGGGCACCAATAAGTATTCAGAGAAGGGCATAGAAATTAACTTAAGTATATAAAATAGTATAAGATTCACACACACACACACACACACACACACACACACACACACACACACACACTGTAAAAATTCAAAAATCAAACAATGAAAGAGAAGAAAACTGATTCTTTCTCTCCTCCCAGGCATCTCTTTGTAGTTGTCTGACATAGCCTTTAAATTATAAAATTCACTGGATAGGACTCATGTGGCACTGGCACAGAAGTCAGGAGACCTAGGTTCTCATCATAGCTCCAGACCTTACTTGCTGAGAGAGCTGGGAAGTAAATGTTTTACCTCTGGCTCCCACAGTCTTTATCTGTAAAAGGAAATTGGAGCTACATTATGTAACCTATAAGCTATGTTTCCATGTGGTGAATTCTTTGTCTTTATAAGATGCTTTATTATGCATAATGGTTTTAACCACTCTTCAATGTTAAATGGTGAATGATTACAATTCCTAAATTCATGATACAAGCAGAATTCTCTATAGGCTAAGGAAGAGAATAATCAACTAATCAACATGTTGAATGCCTCCTTGTATTACTTTGAACAAAGGTGACTACTACCTAGTGATGTTCCTTTCATGTATCTCTTATGTAGTAGATTTATGGTGCTCTTGCTTTTAAAATGTACTGGAAAAAAAAACCAAGAAAAATCATTTTAGGATGTACTACCATTATCTTTTAAAAATCCCCTGAACTTTAAACTCTCCCATAGCAGAACAGGTCAGAGCATCCTAGGGCTGGATTCTTTGGTAATTTAAGTAGAGTACTTTCTTTTTTTTAATCAAAAAGTATTCCTATTTTGGGAGAGCTCAATGGTTACATTTAAAGAGAAGTATCCCAGTTGTCTCTTCTGAATGGATTGACAGCAGCAGTCATAGGCAGTATGCATGATGTGAGGATCACAACAAAGGAATTGTCTAGATTGAAGCTAGTTCGAAGCTTTTCACAGAATTTCAGCTACGTGCAACTACTGAATCTGCTGAAAAGTACATGCCTTGATGGCTAGCTCAAAACTATAAAGGTACCAATGGGAAAAAAATGCTGCCACAGCATTTTCATTTGATTCAGTGTGGTAGCTATGGAAACTATCTTTTAAAGGCCAATTGGCCCTCATCCCAGTACCACATAAAAATAAAACTACTACTTACTCTTACTGATTCAATGTTAGGTACCTTCATTTGTTCTCAACCAGTCCAAATTATATTAGCCTTTTCTCCTTCAGCTCAGGTCTTTGCAAGCTAAGGCTATCATGTCAGCTTGATCTTCTAGATTGATATTAGAAAGTCTATTAGGGTATTTCCACATCAGGATGCTAGAACTCAGAATGCCCATATAGAAGAAGCAAATATTACTGAAATCTTCTCAAGGGGTTCTAGTCAGCTTATTGCATTAATATTTGTTTACTAATCCATTTTCCCAAAATGAAATTCATTTTGTAAATTGCTGTTCTCTAATCACAATGGTTCATGTAGATCATTCCCATTGAAGATGGGCTACCAATTCAAAATTGTTGAGGTCTGCTAGCGATTCTTCCTTTGTAGTAGCTAAGCAGAAAAAGGAACATGGGGGAAAATGGAGAGAGTGTTCTATATTTTATCTAACTATTTGCATCTGTTCCTTTCAGACTATCATTCCAAAAATAAATTTCTAACATCATAGCTATAATCCTCAACTTCATTCATATAATGGCATTTTACCAAGCACTGTGATAGATACAAAGTTAAGATAAGACATACTTCCTGTCCTCATCAAGTTTACAAAATTTTGCTCTTCATTTCCCCCCCCCCCGTACTCTTCCTTACATACCTTTTTGTTACGTTGTTTGATAAAATCATATATTTATTCTAGGTTGTTGGGTTTTTCTTTTCTATTCCAAATAGCAGAGGTATGACATCCAAATTTCATGATTTCTTTGCCTCATTCAAATCTTATCTCAAAACCTACTTCTTCTGCAGACTTTATCTGAATATTTAAAACCTCCAATTCATGAAAACTACATAGGCAGATTACCAATAACATGACTAATAGAAATAGTTATATCCTCCCAGTATGTATAAAGTACCTCTTTCTTATTGTCTATACTTATGCTATTTTGCTTACACAACCTAAATTAGGCAGTCAATATATACGGTCCCTTTTTAAAGCTTTATATTATTTATTATCCAGAAATAAACAATATAATCCCTTGTCTCAAAGAATGAGGTGTCTAATGTGAGAGACAGAATACACACAAACACACACACATACACACACACAATTACACACTCACAGGAAATAATCTAAGAATATCAACAAGACATATCAGCAAAGTCCTAGGAAACTGCATTTATTAAGAGTCTACCTTGGTCATGTCGATCATTTGTGAAATACCTAAATTGATGCCTTCATAAATGAAATGGAATATTATTACTCTATACAAATAGAAAGAATTAAAAGAAGCATATGGAGGCACATGAACTCATGCATAATAAAATAAGTAGAATCAAATATACACATATGCACACATACATATGTAAATACACATATGACTACAAAAATGTAAATTGGAATACTACAGTAAGAGAAATGAAACTAAATGAGTATAATGGCAAACCTTCGTTTCAGTGAATGGCTGAAGAAATATTCTACCTCCCATTTGGAGATATAGGAGAATATAGAATAAAAATATGGAATGAAAATTATGGAACAAAGAAAAGTAAATATGGAATATTGCATATTCAATAATACGTGGTTAATGTAATATCAGTTTTGCTGAATTGCTTTTTTTCTTCTTATTCAGGTCTTTGTTACCAGAGTTGGCTTACTGAGTAAGGGAAGAAGAATGGTTCCATTTTGGATTCAAAAAAAATAACAAATAAAGACTGGACCTGTAGTTTTCTTGGCATAGGGAACTTTTAGATGAGGACACTCCATCTACCAGTGCAAGGTGTCACTGCCACTGCCATATATATGGTTAGAGGTTTGTTCTAGGGCACAGAGAGATCAAGTGACTTGCCCAAGAGTCACTCAGTAGTATGTTTTAGAGGGACCTGAACCAAAGTATTCCTCAATCTGGGGAGGCTACTTAGCCATTTAGCCACACAGTCTCTCCTTGGGAATAAAGGTGATATGTAATTAAAAGATATCTACTTTTAAAGAGTGTACTTTGGAACCAATACTATATTTGGAAATATGAGAAATAAAAAAGTTAAAGAAATTGTCATTCCTTGTAAAGATCTTGAAATCACCTTGGAGAGACAATAAATTACATAAACATATATGTATGAATATATATATATATACACATGTGTGTATAATTATATGTAGGTATATGTAAACATATACAAATGCGTATATATATATATACATATATACATATATACATACATAGTGTGTGTGTGTGTGTGTGTGTGTGTGTATCTCCAGAAAACAATACCGAAGCTCAAATGAGGAAAAGATGTGTTAGACTGTATGCACCTTAAGGGAGGGAAACCATCATTTCTTTTTTTGTTCTCTTCCAACCCATTACCTATCCTAGTGTCTTGCACCTCAATAAATGGTCTTTAAATAGGTTGATATAGTCAAGCATGCAATTGTGGGCTGCAATAATCAAAGACAGTCTAATTGAGGCAATGGGATGTGTGCTGAGCTTCCAACAGAGACTCTGAATTGAGAGAGCAGGGAGATATGGAATCAATGCAGATTTTTAAGCAAGAGAATGATAGGATGAAAACAATGTTTATGGATTAATCTTTTGGTGTTTTTTTTTTTTGGGGGGGGGGGGGTGGTTGATGCAATCAGAGTTAAATAACTTTCCCAAGGTCACACAGCTAGTAAGTGTCTGAGGCCAAATTTGAATTCAGGTCCTCCTGACTCCAGAGCCAGTGGTCTATCCATTGTGCCATCTATCTGACCCCAGTTTTCAGATTAGTTTTTCAATATTTCATAAAATAAATTAGAATAGATATTTATAGTAGTTTAAATAATATAGTAAAACCTGATTGAATAAGCATTGCTGTGATGCAGAGTACATGAATGATCAGTTAACTGGAGTTAATAGACTTAGATTAAAAGATACATCTGAAGAAGGGATTTTCTTCTACTTTGTTAGGGCAAAAGGACATCAGACTATTATATTCCTTAAGCATCTTATTGCCAGGTATATCTTTAAAGATTTGTCAGAGCCACATCTTCCCCGCCCCCCACAGAAATAAACTCTCATATATATGATATTAATAGTAAAATAGGTTTTTAAATTGGGGAAGGATTAGGGAGATTATATATATGAATATAAATAAGATTATATACATGTAAACACATATGTATATGTGTGTGTGTATATCTATGTATATGCATATCAAGAATCAGTTATGCTTCTTTTACCCAAATACATGGGGAAACCAATGATGAGCAAATTGATCCTAACCTTTGCAAAGGGAAGTCTAAGGAATCATCTAATGAACTGGAGCAGGGTAAATAGGTTATCATAGTAATTTCACTTCATTTTAGGGTTCAACAATTTGGCTTACTTATACAAATTGTACAAATAAACTCATTGCTATTACGTTTCCACCTCATTTTTTTTTCCATCTTTTTTATCCCTAGAACTTAGCATAGTGATTTGGATACAGTAAATGCTTAATAAATATTTCATTCATTCACTCACTCATTCATTTTTCACAATCCAACTCTGGTTTGGGGACAACCAATGGCTGATTTATGTCATTATTCATTATGTTGTTAGCAATCTACTAATATCCTAGTCTGAAGTCTCATTGAGAACTGGTAGGGATCTTTGTCTCTCAGCACAATGTAATGATTTTTTTTTGGAGGAGTTGTAGTAGAGTTCAGCGATTCATAAAATTGTCTACTTGTATATTAGAGGTTATTGTGATAGATTTTCATGGAAGGTGTACACACATTGATTAAATCATGGACCTTTAAAAGTGGTGAGGTATATAAGGATAGAGGATGGACTAGTGATTAATTCCACTGGTGTACAGAATTTCCTGGTCAATAAACTCCCCCTCTTAATGTAAGTCAGCACCTTCTTTATAACATATTCTTAAAGAATTGTGAAGATCACTAAGGGTTTAAATGACTTGCCCAGGGTCACACAGCCTATATGTGTCAGAAATAAAATCCAGTCCTTCATGGCCCTGTAGCCACTACACTATGTTGCCCCTTACATTAAGGAATATATTGTTAATACTTTGTTGTTGTTGTTGTTATCAAGTCTTTTTTCAGTCTGATTCATGTCTGATTCTTCATGATACCATTAGGGGTTTTCTTTGCAAAATACTGGAGTCATTTGCTATTTCTTTCTCCAGCTCATTTTATGGATGAGGAACTGTGACAAACAGGGTAAAACAACTTGCCCAGGATCACATAAGTAGACAGTGTCTAAGGTCAGATTTGAATTCAGGAAGATAAGTCTTATTGACTCCAGGCCCAGTATTCTATCCATTGTACCATCTAATTATCTCATTGTTATATTTGTTAATTTGCAACACTTCCTCTAAAGATATTGATGTAATAAAAACCATGCATTCACAAATATGTAAAGACTTTTTATGATAAAATCAATTCTATAAAGCATTTCTTTCTAGACCCATTGTAATCCTCTGAAAATCTTAATTTGTTCAAACTTTGCAATATTAAGTTGCAACCCCACAATAGAAGTAATATCGATCTTTCCCTACTTACCAGAGCCAAGGACAAAATATAAACCTGAAGTTTACAAAAGTAAGTACACTTGGGAATGCTAAACTGTTATACTAAACATTTATATGCTTCAGAATTAGAAGTATAATGCTTCATCTGTGGTAGAGTATTCTGAAATTGGTGATGCACTCCATTCATCTTGAAACCTAGTAACCCGGAAGTAGTCTACCATAATGTCTGAACTCTACCTACAATTGCTCCTTTGTGTAGATTTCTCTTTGGCCTGAATGTGCTTTCTCTCCAAACATTACAGAAATGTTTCCTGTCATACTTGTTTGGTGATGGTGTGATACTACCTGAATCCAAAGGAGTTTCACATAGGTTATGACTGCATTAGTAAAGGAAGCTCTTAATGCTCAGTTGACATGAAGTTTCTTTGGCAGCAAAGTCTCATGTCATTCACTCCCTAATTGATTAATCATATTACTACTGAGGTGTTCAAAACAGTCAAGGGATTCTGTCCAGATGACAGCACCATATGGTTCTTTTGGCAAAACTAACGTGCTACATGAACTATTGTTCTTTTATTAATGAAAATGATTTCAAATCATTAAAATGAAGGACAACATAATATAGTAAAGAGAGGGTCAACCTTTTGATAAGGTAGATCTGGGTTTTTGTCATGACTGACACATACTGACTGTGTGACCACCAGCAAATTGTTTAATTTCTCAATACCCCAAGCAAGCTAAGAATATAAATTACAAATGGTTCTTGATAGGAATTGTGAAGGAAGTTTCCACACTGATAGAACCAAAGGTCTAGATCTGCCCTAACCCACCAAGATCAGACATAAAAATAAAATTCTGAATGCAGTATCTATGAAAAATAATACATTGTTAAGCTGTTATGTTTTTCTTCCCAGAAGTATAATCAAGAAGAAATGGACTTGATTACAACATAAAATACCTTCATCAGTTGAATGATGGACTAGGAAGAATACTGGAGAGTTCAGTGATTTAGGTCCTAATTAAGAATTCTGGTTCTGTCACTAGCTAGATGTGTTACATGGGAACACAGCTTACCTCTTTGTGTCACATGGAAACACAGTTTACCTCTTCATGCACCAGTTTCTTCATCTGTGTGAAAGAGACCCATACCTGCATAGCCCCAGGCTCTCTCTCCTAATGACATTTCTCCGTGAAGTTTTTAAGGCACAGAGTTGTGTCTTCTAAGTATAGGACATGAATATTACATCCCAAAGGTTATGTGTAGGAGAAGCTGAATAGGGAAGTATCTAAGCATTGAAGGTTTTTTAAAAGAGAGAGTTGGGATGGAGAAAACTGAAGATTATTATATCTGTGTCTAATTTCCGCAGAGACTTTTGCAGGATTCAACGAAATCATTGAATCTGACTGATGTGAATAAGACGTGATAAGATCACATCTCATCACACCATGATGTGAATAAGAAAATTTCAGGAGTCAGGGACTGGACTCATAACTGGGAAATAAGGAGGTAGTTTATGGGGGAGAAACAGGGAATCTATGGGACACTTTGCCCCTACTGGCATGGATTATTTTACTAGTCAATTATTTTATCACGATCTCTGTATTTTACTTTGAACTATTCTTGGACAGATGGTAAAAACACCTGAGTAGGGATTCATGAGCTGTGATATTTAGTCCATAGTGCTCCCAAGAATGTTGTGAACCTGGAGGTGACTTGGGGAACTTTAGGAAGTCTGTAAATTAAAGAGTCCAATCATATGGCCTCTACAATCCATTTTAGCTCTTAAATTCTAAAACCATAACAGTAAAACTTTTTAATTACGAAGTTTTTTCTATATAGCAATAGTTCTCTGAACCTAGATACATAATTGCATTCTCAATATTTAGAAGATCATAAAGTTAGAACCAGAAGGAACTTTTAGAAGTTACTGAGTCCAAAACCATCATTGTACAGATAAAGAAATTGCAATCCAAAGAGGTTAAATGACTTGCATAGAGTCACAAAGCTGACTGTAAAGTCAAATTTCACACTCTTCAGACACAACTGTCAGAAAATTACATACATACATAAATAAATTTAAAGGCCAATCTCCATTCCTAAGCATGATAGAGGCGAGAAGCTAAGTTGATGCAGTATTTCCTGTCCTACCAGTAATGATTAAAAATTACATTCTACATAATTCTAAATGGTCTTATATAATCATATTGCACTTTCTCCAAATTGATTAAAATATGAACATGCCTCGCCTGGCCTCTCAGTACAATACCTGGAGTGAAATTTAAATAGCCCAACAGGATCCAAATTCATAGCTTCACCAGTTTATGACCTTTAGAACTGGAAAGTACCTTGGATGACATTTAGTCCAACTCATTCATACTTCAGATAAGGAAACTGGGGCCAAGAGAGTTCAATCATCCTGCCCAATGTTTTATAGGTGACAGAGGGAGGACATCAACCTCAATATGTTTTGTTAATTTACTAACATTTCTGATGAATAAAAATGAAATTGAAATGGTTTTATTGAAATGCTTACTGAACGGACATTTGTATCTTTTCTTTTTAATCCAAATTGAGCAGAAAAATATTTGAAATATTCATGTTATATAGATTTTAATGGAAATTTTGGATATTTTACCAGATGATAGAACCTATGTTTTTAATCATTCTATAAAATTGGGACTATTAATGGTTAATGGTAATGAGAAGTGTCCTGTAGTGCTGAGTTTTGTGGCTTACAGGCTGAACTGTCAGCTTTTCCTCTACGAAATGAATGACTGTTGCCTACAATCAGACATAATGACAAAAGTCAGCAATAAACAATATGTACAAATGACTAGTTAGGAGTGCATTTCAGTCTACAGGTGCAATCAGCCATTTCCTCCTTGTTTACAGGGTATAAGTGGCTAATTAAGGGCAAATTTTACCATTTCTGTGTGCAGACACAAAATAACTATGTCCACTAATTTGGTGGAGTCTAGTCAATAAGTATTTGTGTTTGTGGGCAGAACATATCAACAAACAACAGCATCGCACATAATTGTCATTTTATTAGCCTCATTTAGAAAATGAAGGATTGTAATTTATAAAATACACCAAGTTGTGTAGATTCATCACTCCAGCATTGTGTATGTTTGGAACTATCTATCCCTGGAGAGGAACAGATTTAGTTGTTCTTCATTATATTCTGAAAGAATTTTCCTTTGATCCATATACTACAATAGTTACATCAGCCTGGGTAGTACCTTCAAATAGTACATGTAGCAGAAGAGATTAAAACAGTTTAAAGCTGGAATGGCCCTTAGAGATCATCTAATCTAGTGAGTGCATACAGTACCACAACTGGGAAGCCTCATCTTCCTAATTTCAAATCTGGCCTCAGACACTAGCTGTGTGACCCCTCACAAGTCACTTAACCCTGTTTGCCTTAGTTGCTCAGCTGTTAAATGAACTGAAGAAGGAATTTACAAACCACTCCAGCTTCTTTGCCAAGAAAACCCCATATGGGGTCATTAAGAGTCAGAAACAACTGAAATGAGGGAACAAGAAGAAGAGGAAATATAGGTCGCAAAATGTTAAGTAACTTACTCAAAATTACAAGTAGCTGTCAGGACTTCAACCTAACTCTTTTATAACTCCAAATCTTTGACATTTTTTACTGTACCATATTTCAAGTATACCAATAATGATCTCTGATTAATAATCAACAATATAAAGTCATTTTCTCTCCCTCATTAGACTAAATATCATGGCTAGTTCTACTCTTCCATTGAATCTTTCTTAGAGAGTAGGTTGTTAGCACACTTTATATTCTGTGAGACAGATTAAAGTGCTAATTTCACTGTGTGAGAAAAAGGTGTGAGAAAACCAGGAGCAAAAATTATAAAACAACATGATGCAGCGAAAAACAAAAACAACTATGGGAAAGCTTATCAGTTCGTTTGGATTCTAGTCTGGAAACTGCCTTTAAGTGGTTATGTGACTTTTACTGAGTCATTTTCTTCTTTGTGAAATAAAGAGATCAGAATAAGTGAATTATAGTGTCTCCTGACCCACTTCCCTCCAGAAATTTCATTAATGCCCTATAGAAGAATTTTGGAGGTATTCTGTGGGTTTCTGGACATCCTACCCAGCCTACTTCTGATATAAAATATCTGGTTAGTAAAGAAAATGGTTCTGGTGATTATTCAAAATACCTGAAAAAATTTTACTCTTCTGGAAACCTTAAACACTGGAAGTATTTTGGTGGAGATTTTAAAATTAAGGCTTTAGAAACAGGAATGTAAGAGTAAGTTAGTTACCTAACTTGGACAGGTCAGGTTAATGGAGACATAGATTATCTCAGTGAAATAAAGTCTGAGTGAAAATGTTATCTCTGAGCAACGATGGATGCTGTGTATATGAGTTTTTTTGTTTTATCAACACCCTACCAATCATTATAGAGTAGGAAGGAAGTTGAGAAATCACAGGATCTTAGATTTAGAGCTAGAAGGGACATTAGGAGCCATATTGGCAACAGTGAGTAGAATGCAATGCCTAGAGTCAGCAAGACTCAAGTTCCTGAGTTCAAATCTAACCTCAAACATTTACTAGCTGTGTGACTTTTTAGGTAAGTCACCTTTTTGCCTCAGTTTCCTCATATGGAAAATGACCTGGAAAAGGAAATGGCAAACCACTCCAATATTTTTTGAAAAGAAAACCCTAAATGGAGTTACAAAGCGTCAGATGTGACTGAAATAACTGAACACAACAATATAGCTCCCTTGATTTACTGATAAGAAAGAAATGAAATGACTTGTTCTAAATGACACAGCAGCAGAATCTGAAAACAAGGCCTCTGCTTCCAGAACTAGTCCACTTTTCACTGTGTATTCTGCTTGAATCAGCAAATCTTTAGTAAGCATAGAAAGGGCAGAATAAGTATTTATTAAATTCCTGCTGTGTACTAGGCATTATGCTAAGGGGTTTTCAAGCATTATCTAATTTGATTTTTGCCACAATACAGGGAGGTAGGTGCCATTATTGAGGAAACTTAGGCAGACAGGGTTAAGTCATTTGTCCAGAATCATAGAGCTAGGAAGTATCACAGAGCTAGGAGGCTGGTTTTGAACTCAGGTCTTCCTGAATCCAGGATCAGCCTTCTAGTTACTGTACTATTTAGCTGCTTTAATTTATACCATGCATATTGTATGCAAGACACAAGGGGAAGACACTCTCTCTCTCTTTCTCTCTCTCTCTCTCTCTCTCTCTCTCTTTCTCTCTCTCTCTCTCTCTCTCTCTCTCTCTCTCTCTCTCCCTCTCTCTTTCTCTCTTTAAAGTCTCTACCCTCAAGAAGGTAACCTATACAAGGTTACATCTAAGCCAGCTGGAGCAAATAAATAAATTTCTTCTTTTTAAAGACTTTGCAGGGAGGAAATGAGAAAAACAAACTTCTATCACTATCATTGACCTTCATCCTTATGGCAAGAGTCTCTAACATTAAGATTAGAATTAGCCCCTTTTGTTTTCCTATCTGTAGACATGAAGAAGATATCTCCAAATTCTCTATTTAATGAGTCTTTTAATGTTTTTAATTTTTTTGGAGTGCTTTTTAAGGTCATACTTCATACTTTTTCATCACCAATCTTTATAGTCCCAGATCTTGAACTAAAATTTTGTGAAAGGAAATCATTTTGGGATTTTTTTTTTCTAACAGAAGCAAAAAAAAATCATGGAAGTGAGAGTTAAGTCTAAATATTAGGCATGTGTGGGCTACATATCCCTTTACCAGGTTACCCAATATTTAACATTTTAAATCATTTAAATAACTAGACCTTGGAATACATTTTGTTCAGTTATGGAAACCATATTATAGGAAAGGGAATCCATAACCTGAAGTGCATCCAGAAGAAGGTAACCAGAATGACAAAGTGGCTAGAATTCATCCCACACAATAATTAGTTGAAGTAGCTGGAGATGATTAACTTGGAAAAGAGAAGACTTAACGGGGTTGTATATGTTCCCTGTCTTCAAGTATCTCAAAGACTGTCATAAGGAAGAGGGATTAAATGTGTTGTTTGGCCATCCAAGGAAAAAATGCAGATCAAGTAGTGAAAGTTAAAAGAAAAACATTAAGTTTGATTCAAGGAAAAACTTTCTATCAGAGCTGTCTTGTATTGGCATGGATTATCTTAAAAGGCTATAAAGTCACCATAAATATAAGCCTTCAAGCAGAAAACAGTTGACAGAGTATTGATTACGTTATAGCGAAGAATTACTATTTGAATATATGTCAAACTAGATGGCCACTGTGGTCCCTTCAAGCTGAAATTCTGACACTTTGCAAAAAAAAAAAAATCTTTCTTAACAAAAATACCTGTCCAAAAACAGTTGAAATAGGGCTGAAATAAGTCTCAGTTGAGATCATCCAGAAAAAGCTAAATTACCATTTATTTATAAGACATGTGGTAGAGGGAATTCTTTTGTCAGGTACTGATTGTACTAGGTAACTGATTCCATGAATGGCTACAGTTTATTGTTTATGTGGCAGAAATACCCATTTCCATTATCACCTATCTGTACTATTTTTTTAAGTGTAGTGATTTCATCTATATTTTCTAAAATCCTGGGACTAAGTTCTTACTGGGTAGAACCTTCTGACCTTTCCTTAAAATTTGGGAGAATGTTTTCTATGTTAGCTGTCCAAATTGATGTTTGTGCACTACCTGATCATGGTGAAGGACCCAGATCATTGTTGGTGTTGAATTACATAAAGGTGAATGGTTCAAAACGATCTGTTGTGATGTATTTTTTCAAGCAGTTGTTTTCATTAGCAAAACACAAAACAAATTTCAGAGTTACTTTGTTTTAAATTTCTGATACTCTTTCACTGTAAATGAATAAAAAATCAAGAGTTGATTCTCAGTTTTGGACTTGCAGGAGCTACATTCAGAAGCTTCTGAAACAAATTCATTCTAATGGAAAATGAAAGGGTCTCAGTAGGAAAGCTTCAGCCAAGTATAAGGTAGATGGATCTCCTGATGTTTTTCTCATCATGGGCTAATTCACCTCAATGTCTGTCCTGTCTGAATCTTCCCATACTTCATGCTTATGACCCTAAAAAGATGAGACAACGGTTCCTTCTGTGATAAGAAATAGGTACACAAAGGTTGTGCACTTCCATATTCTTTCTAATTGAGAGTCTTTGTGTTAAGAGGCAGAGAATTTTTATAAAGGGAAATAAATCCAGGATTTGAAGGCCAACCCTGATTATGGCAGCCCAACTACCCAAGTCCTTCCAATTCTCTTGCAATAAATTGTACTTCACCTCATCTCTCAAAGACCCTACAACTTATGACACAGGCATACTTAAGAAGGAAGAGGAAAAACCAAAGTTTGCATGAAAGACATAGCTATTACTGACTTCTCGTCAGTCACCATCACAGTCCCTTTCATTGTACCCTTTGCCCAACCCCTTGGATATCATTCAACATGTCTGCTACACAAGACAGGATCCTAGAGATTGACATGGAAAGATCCTTGGAGGTAATTTCATTCAACCTGAGCATTTTAAAAATGAGGAAAATAAGAGCCATGGGTATAAAATAATGTGCCCAAATCTTTACATATAACTAATCAAGGGTACATTTTGACCCCACATTAGGTTACTCTTCAGGAAGTTCTTCTGGCCCTGTGCCATGCTGTTTCATCCAGAGACATGTAGAACACATGAGAATGGAACATACAAATACAAAAGCAAAAAACACATAGGAATATATGGTATTCAATGTTGCATTGCTCTGCCATGAACTGATCTCACTCAGCTCTTTCGGTCTTCTTCCTTCCTACATAGTTCTACAACCACAGTCTAGTGGACCATCTTATTACATCACACCAACCCCTGTGGTTCTGGATCTCTCTGCTTTTTATGTTGTTTGCATACAGCCACTAAATGCAAATACTGTTTCCTTATTAGGACTACTGGCAAAAGCCTGCCTTCCTGTCTTTATATATCCAGGGCCTTTTCTCTCTGATTGTGATAGCATCATCTGGATGGCAAAATGGGGTCATCCAGTTTTAGATAACATCAGTAGCTTATGGCTGCTAAAGCTCTTCCTTTAATAACCCCTGGTTAATAATCCCTTCTCCAAAGGCACAGACTTGTCAGATGATGTTCCCTGAGGAATGACTCTGGGTTTGCTCTCTGTCCAACCTTTGTTGTAACCACTTAACCATTGTTCCTGAAACCTAAGTTCTCTTGGGACCATCCCTCGAGAACGGATCATGCGGAGGGCAGGACAACTTAACAATACATCTCCTTAACATGTAGCTGTCTGGTTCTTGCTATGCTACTTTGCTCTGATGTATTCTCATTTCTTCCTCTTACTTCTCTCCAGTGAGATAGTAAGTACATAAAAAGAAAAACATTATGATTTCTTTTGCCCCATAGTATAGGCTATATACAACTACTGTTCAGGCAGAGACAGTGGTACTAGGTGAAATGATAAAAACAGATCTTCTATCCCTCTGCAATGTGATATGATGAAAAGATAAAAAGATTTGAATCAAAAGATCTGGATTTATGTCTAGGCTATGAAATGTAACAGTTCTTTGCCTAAACCTCAATTTATCATGTGTAAAATCTGAATAATAATGCTTATATTACCTATGCCCTGCTTCCTTGCATTAGTTCCCTTGTTGTGTGAGAAAAGCACTTTGTAAATTCCAAAACACTTTGGCCTCTGCCTCAGCATACCGCCCACAAATAAACATACTCTTATGCTAGCCCATATTTCTCCTCTTATCCTGAAAGAACTTGTGGATAACATCATTAAGTTATCAGTACTATTTAAAAGATCATGGAAAAAAATTGGAGGTAGCACAAGATTTAAAGAAGGAAAAGGGTTGTCCTGATTTTCATACAAGAGAAAGGAACAGATTGTGAAAACTGTAGGCCAGTGAGCTTGACTTCAACTCCTGGAAAATTCTAGATTTAAAAAAAATGGTTAGTGAACAAGTGGAGAGGGAAATGGTGGTTACAATGAGCTAGCATGACTTCAGGAAGAGCAGAGCAGGCCACACTAATTGAATTTCCTTTTTTGACAGGATTGCTATGCTTCCAGGTGGAGGTGGGAAGAGAAAATCATGCCTATAGTTTACCTAGACTTTAGAAAAAAGTTTTTGAAAAAGTTTCTCACACTATTCTAGTGCAGAAGATGCAGATTTGGATTAGATGAAAATACAATTGGATGGATGCACACCTGGTTGGAAGAAGAGATTCGAAGAGTAGTTGTTAATGGTATTTGAATCACCATTTTTCCAGGTGGTAGACTGTGAGGGGCCAGGTTACTATCTGGGAGCTTTACTCTGCTTCTCATCTTAGGATCCTAGCAAATTTAGTACCATCTACAGTTGAGAGGAAGAGCTCCAGCTTGAGAAAGATGAGGCATGGGATAGGAACAAACCCCCTGTTTCCCTCTGTGGTAGGAAAGATCCCACTGACCATTCTCTTTAATATCCATTCCCTTCCTCATGAACTTCCAGCCAAGACTCTCTCTAGCTACTGTTTCTCTAAACTTTCTTAGCCCCAGGTACTGCATGTGGCACAAGGCAGTGGGTTCAAGTTACTGCATGGGTCAAGGGACTCCCTTCCCTCTGCTGTTTTGCTTTTGGGATCACCCAAGGACCACCTGTACTGGGGATGGGGTGAGGCATCTACTAGAGATAACTATATAATCTACAGGTTGTGATAGCTACTAGGTGAATTCACAATCCTTGGAAATTTACCTTCCCTCTTTGGCTCCCTCCCCCTAAACCCCCCCATAAACTGTGGATCAGGAAGAGTAAGTGATTTGCTCACATTCACAAAGCAAATTTTATGCAGTCCTCTTCTGAAGCACATTATAAGACAAATTTTGCAAGAAATATCCAACTCAGACATGCATGAACACATGCTGTTATAAAAGAAACATAGATAAAACTATAGCCCCTCTTTCATTTTTACTCTCAACTTTACAATTTGAACACCCAGAAGTAACATAAATCAGAATAAGAATACATGAAGGAGCAAATCCCAACACTATATGGGCTGCCACTATGATGATAAATCCCAGATTTAGTTTGAAATCAGCTTCCAAGTAGACCATAACACTGTCTTCCATTCTCCTGACCAATAGAAATACAGAAGTTAGTTTCCACATGGCTGCTTCAGCATCAGGTCAAGTCAACATGGCCTGAATGACTAACTTTACCTTTAAGTTCATCAACTTGAGATACAATAGGATCAAGGGTATAAGTGTAAAACTGACTCCCTCCCCCCCCCCAAAAAAAATGTGTACAGGATATACTTTTAAGCTTAATCTATCTTATTAACATTTCTTCCCATCACTTTCTTAAGTCTAACCAATCAACACAATAATGAATGAAACCCTGATTTTTAGCATTTGCTGATTTCCAAGGTGTCAAAGATCATAATGAAAATTTAATAATAGTCTCACTTGAAGACATTGAGCTGGCTCTAGCATACTAGAGAGAAGGTTAGGAAAGTGGAGGAGAAGAGATGATAGAAGAGGAAGAGAGAACAAAGAAGAGAGCCTAGTTAGAGTTCTTTGCAGTGATATAAAAGAACTGCAGGGGTCTTAGGTTCCTGGTTGACTTTCCCTGTTTGCTTTTGGGTTTTCCCTTTCCCCTAAGGAAGACATGTGTCAGACTGTTCTGTAAAGCTTTCTAAAGTCCTGGTCATTGTGAACCCTGAAAGGTTTGGTGGCTAAAATTTAGGTCACAGGGTTAATAAAAGCTGCAACACTGACAACACTTTTTGAACCTGTTCTCACTTCTCCCAACTAGGTAAGAGGTTAGAGGATTCTGAGAGTTCTTGGGACATAGCGAAAAACCTAAAGTCGCTCCTTATAGTTTCTGACAAGAAGTGATACCAAACATGAATTTGTTGTTCTCATAAGCATGGTGACTTAAGCATTGTGGATTCTAAACTCTTATTTCCTTCTAACAGTTATCCAGATTCCTTCTTGCAGCTATTATTTTGTGTTAGCAACTATTTCATCTGAATCAGTGTCAATACCCATCGTGTTGGAAATGCAAGGTAGTAGCTATCCAAAGAAATCCATTCTCTGAAATGTCAAACTTAAAATATAGCTCTACACACCAGCTTTTGGTCCTCAGAGATGAGAGAATATAACAGAAACTGTTCCATTTTAAAAAGTTATAATGATAACCTGAAAAATTTCCAATGAGCCCAAAGCATATTCATAACCACAAATAAATTCAAAAATACTTGCTGATCTCTCTCCCTTTCCTGCAGGATGATTTTATAAGATCTTTACAACAGAATAAGAACATGGCTCACTTAATTTTTTCAGTCATGTCCAACTGTTCATGAACTTATTAGGGGTTTTATTGGCAGAGATACTACAGTGGTTTGCCCTTTCCTTTTTGAGCTCATTTTTTTTAACAAATGATGAAACTGAGGCAAACAGAATTAAGTGACTTCCTCAGGATTACACAGCTGGTAATTGTTTGACACCAGTTTTGAACTGAAGAAGCTGAGTCTTCCTGACTCTAGGCCTGGAATTCTATGCACTGAATCACCCTAGCTGCCTAGGAACATGGTAGACATCTTATCTGAGGGGGTTGGGAGTGTCCACGAATGGGAGGGAAAGATGACTGCCTTGACAGAAAATCAGAGTGACTTACCTATGGTTTAATATAGAGAGAAGAGTTAGTATTGAGAAAATGATGCAGGTCTCCTTACTTTGTACATATGGCTCAGTCACTGAGGTAAAGTGCTATTCTCTATAACAGTGGTTCTCAACCTTTCTAATGCATTTCAACCCTTTAATACAGTTCCTCATATTGTGGTAACCCACAATCATAAAATTATTTTTGTTGCTACTTCATAACTGTAATTTTGCTAATGTTATGAATCATAATGTAAATATCTGATATGCAGGATGTATTTTCATTGTTACGAACTGAACATAACCCACAGGTTGAGAACCACTGCCCTATAATATGCATAATAGATATATGTTTACACCTATATGCAACATCTTGGACTCAATTATATAATGGATTAGAGGTATACTTCTATAAGACATCACATATGAGTACATGACACCCAAAAAGAGCCCTTAATTTAAACACTAACAATGAATTCATACTTCCTGGAACCAGATTGTGAGGGCTTTAAATGCCAAACAGAGGAGTTTGCATTTTATCCTCTTGGCCTTCTTTTGTCTCTAGGATAAAAGACAATTTTGTCTGTTTGGCATTTAAAGCCCTTCACAATCTGGCTCTGGCCTGTCCTTCCAGACTACTATGCATTACTCTCTTTCATATACAGTGTGAAAAGTTCATTCAAAAATCATCTATTTGCCTTTGCCTATTTCTGAAAATTCATCCCCCATGTAATTTGCCTTTCTCAGGTTTTCCTCATGTCTGGAATGTCCTTTCTCCTTGCCCCCATCTCTTATTTTCCTTCGAAGTTCACTTCAAGTGTCTCTATCTGTGGAAATCCTTCTTGATGTCGCCAGAATCTACTGCTTCCCCACCCCCCAGAACATCTTGTATTTATTTGGTGTATATTTGTTCCCACCAATTGAATGTTAGCACCTTAAAGGTAGGAATTTTGATTTTCATTTGGTTTTGCATTCCCAGTATCTAGTAGAGTGTCTGATACAATGCAAGTGCTTAACAAATTCTTATTAGTATTGAGCACTCCATGCAAGAAGACAAGCTCAATATCATTTAAAATGCGTTGTTCAGTCTTTGGGAGGTTTTGTTTTTTTGAAAAAGGGAAGAAATAAAGAATATAATCTATTTTAGACATAATGTAATTATTAAACTGTCTTATTAGGGAAAACACATGAATGTGGCTCCAAATAAATTGGTGAAGACATTTAATTACAACTCAGCCATTGATTATTACTGTGTAATTATTGGGCATAATGAAGCAAAAACATAGCAAGTCAATTAAAGACAAATAAAATTTCTGATTTAAGTCTAAACCATTAGGAGTCATTTAAAGGCACCTGTGCCACATATCCCTGGGAGAAACAGATGCATTCTCTGCTCTCTCCCCTGCCCATTATTTTTTTCCCTCATGATACTAGTCACCTCCACTTAGGTTTACTTAGGGACTGTGGAACCAGGTAGTTGTGGTTAATCATTTATTGAGCATTAATTACATGGTGGGTGTTATAACTTGACAGACTTCAAAAGGAAATATTTTTTGCCCTCTATAGTCAACAAGCAAGTATCTACTGTCACTCTGTGTAGGAAGCACAAAAGGAAGGGGGAACCTTGTAATTATATGATTGATTTAACCATTATGGACAGCCAATGTGACTAACACCAGCCCCAACTGAATTTTCAGTGGAGACCTTTATTTTCCTATCTAGCTGTCAACACTGACAAATCCATGCTGTGTAGACATGACATGAGGATATTCATATGCTACAAGACGCAAATTGGCAGAATCTGCCAAAGAAAGAAAAGCACAATAGAAATCACTAAAAGATTTCTGGGCCTTGTGGAACACAATTAAATAATGTTAATAAAAGAAAACAGAATCTGACTAGTGTAGCCAAATAATTCCAAACAACAAAAAGAAGGTGTAAATAATCAGAAATATAAACACCATCGACAGAATTAACTTTCATTTATAAATTATAGTAAACTATGAAAGAATACAATTGTCACAAATGGAAGCAAATCCAGAGGAATCAAAACAATGTTGAAGTGTAACTGATATTAAGGCAAATAAATATGTGAAATATCTAGACTATCCAAAATGACCCTAAATAAAGATTTCATGATTACATGTTCTAAAAACAGTTTATATAAGACCATGAGATAGACAAAGTAAATTATTGGGGACTCACTTTATATGTATGTGTGTGGTATCTTTTTTAAAAGAACACTTCCTAATAAAATAGAATAAAGATGATTCCTATTATTTACGACTCACAACAAGAAGAATTATCATTTTTTACGATCCTATGGGACTCAGTCCATAGACAATAGGAAAACTGGATAAGTTAACAGAGATTATGTCAAATGAGGTGCTGGGGAACAAATATTCATGGGATCCTTAGGGAATCTGCACACACATAATCTGGCCCACACAAATTGGCTGGTCCTATTATAATGGGTTATAAACTCCACACCTCTAGGGAAGGAATGGATTTGATACTAATGGAAACAACATTTGAGTGATCTCTCCAGTATGCCAATTGCCATTCTCAATGAGGTTCCTGATTTAGGAAAACTGCAAAGGTGCCAATGTGGATGATGACATAAAATTTGATCCAGCTCCCCAGACTCAGCACTGTAGGCACATTCTTGGAGAATTATAAAAATTCTAGTCTCATTAGCATGCAAACCCAGATTTATAGGCAGAGAGATACTGAATCACTTTAGTATCTTCACAGGCCCCAAATGTTGCAGTAGGTGGATAGTGCAGTGGGTCTGGAATCAGGAAGACCTGAGTCCAAATATGGTCTTAGATACTTTTAAACTGTGTGACCCTGGTCAAGTCACTTAATCTTTGCTTTAGCTTCCATAATTGTAAAATGGACATAACAATAATGCACATTTCACACGGTTGTTACCAGGATAAAACAAGATAATGTTTGTAAAGTACTTAACACAATGCCTCACACAAAGAAGGCACTTTAAAAATGCTTGTTTCCTTCCTTCTTTAACATGCATAAGACAAATATCATTAACATGGACTTTAAGTGGATATGGTAGTTCTTCTGTTTTGTTGACAATATGATGTAGTAGAAAGAACAGTTGATTTTTAGTCAGAGCATACGGATCCAAAAACTACATCTGTCACTTATTATCTGTGTAACATTAGGAAAGCCATTATCCTCACCTGGGTTTTTATTTCATTTGTCTGTAAAAAAGTGGGGTTTAAACTAGATATGAAGTAAAGTCTATGGAAATCATGAATTTTTTTTTTTTTTTTTACCAAAATTAACTCAATGATCTATCTAGGAAGACTTTGCACATAGGTAGAAGATTTATAAAAAGGACAAGAATATCAGGATGCTAAGTATCTGAACTAGTCACAAGCATGCAGCAGGGATCAACATTAAGTTGATGGTATTGTTTAACATCTTAATTAACTAGCTGAAATTCAGTCCATACACTACTCTAAATGAACTCAGCTGGCCATTGCTCTGCAAAATCAGACATATTTCAAATATCAAAGACAATTCAGGATTATAGAGAGTGATATGTGCAAGAACTTATTATGAAAGTGATACGTGAATATCAAATTTATTTCTTCTTTTTTGCATATAGTAATTTCCACTTTTTAAAGTGATATACGATGTTGTTACATTTTGTTCTCATGACAGCCCTATGTTGTACCTGTCTTATTTCAATTTTGCAAATGACGAAGATGAGATACAAAGAATCAAAATTATTTTGACTAGTTTCCCATAACTAGATAGTGAGAAAATTAAGAAAATTTCAGGTCATATGAATTTCTCTCTGCTCAAATTATTTTCTACTTATTTATTTATGTAAAAGTTGTATTCATTTGTAGAATGCAAGCTCTTTGAAGGCAAGGGCTATTTTTCATGTTGTCTTTTGCATTTCCAGTGTCTAGCACAGCTATTATCAAACATTAAAAATGTTTGTTGAATGAATGGATGATTTCTTAGTCAGTGTTCTTTCCACTATACCATGCTGTCCCTGTTACAATTAGAATTACACACAAATTTAGTAAGCAGTACACTTAATGTACTGAACATTAAGTATAATGAACAAAACGTGAGGTTGATTCTCCATGAGAGATGTGAAAATTATATTGTGTCTATGGTACTTATCAATTGCCATGTTGAATTAAAACATCATATATTGAATTTTAAGACTGACTAGCAATTGTCACCTAAACTTATAACTGCAGTCTCATCTCCCTTCAGCCCCAAGAACATTAGTGCTCAACTGTTTTTGGTCTCAGAACCCCTTTATGCTCTTAAAAATTACTAAAGATCACCCTCAATAAATTTTGCTAATGTGGGTTGTATTGATTTATTTTTATTATATTAGAAATTAAAATGTCTTATATTATTAGGAAAATAGCTTGATGTTGTAGACACCTAGAAAGACTTTTAGAGATCCTCAGGGATCACACTTTGAGAATCACTGCTGCACACTGTGACTACTGTGCCAACCAAATATATGTGTTTTTCCTCATTCTATTACTTTTCAATTATTAAGCACACTAACCACTTATTCTCTCAGGAATCTAAGCAGAGTAAACAAGGCATAGAAGTGTGAGAAAGTCCAAAAAAAATGATTATATTGACTTGTACTGATGAAAAATTTACCTTTTAGCAAAAAAACAAAACAAAACAAAAAACTGGAATATCATCTCCAGAAAGTCACTTGATAATATCTACTACCTAACCTAACTCTCCTCATTTAAATCATTCTATCATTTCTATTTGTTTGGCTTTATAATATTCATAGAATTGTCATTTTAAGCTGAAGTAATTTTATTTTGTTTCCCTTACAAACTCTGTTATATAACTTCAGTTTGTTAATTCCTTCATAATCCCTTTCTATAGTGCTCTGATTATAAGTTAATTTTGTTCAAGGATCATATTTTAGAGATCACACCACATAGAAGTGCCCAGTTGTACTTGGTGTACAATACATTTTCAATTCAATTTTTAAGACACTTATGAAATGCCTTTGTATGAGGTATTATGTTGTTCTTTAGTTCAATTAAGTTGCTAAAGTAGAAATTTCCTAAATAGTGTTGAAGATAATAATCAATGGCCCCACAGAGTTTCCAAGGCTGAAAATTGGTCCTGGAAAGCATTGAGTCACAAGGTGGAAGAAATGATATAATTTGTCTGAAGTATAGTGATAATTATTTCTTCAATACTTCAAAAGATCTGTGATTTTGTAAGTATGAGCACACACTCCACTCTATGCCTGAGGAGATGATTCCATATGGCCAAAAGACAAACAAAGAGCCAATTACTGGCCAACTTCTTGGCACATAGTAAATGCAAGAGTATAACTATTATAAAGGGGAATTTTGAGAGGAAATGGAAGAGAGTTTCAACCTGAGGAAGAGATAGTTGCAGAAATCCATTTCTCTCCTTCCCTCACCTTAGATGCACGTATTACAAGACTAGGGGTAGGGTTTTTGGTAAAAGGCATGAGGGGGGTTAAAATATCAGTGACTCTAGAAGAATTCTTCAAGGCTATTGAGATACAATGGGCCTTTTGAATACAGGGACCACTGAGTCTCCATAGTATTAGGGTCTAGGGTCTTTAGCCTTCTGCTTTTCACTTACTCTGGAGGGCTGGAGCACTGACAAGATAAAAGCAAGAGGTCATTAAATTGCTTACAATCACTCTAAGTTCTAGTCCTACTGGAAAGAAGTAAAGGGGATATCCAGGATACCTTTAGGATATCTAGGCCAGTTTACTAGGATAGAAAAAAAACAGAAGAGGATTTAGGATAGACATTTTATCCAGTAATCCTGAAGATTGAGATCCAGATAGGTGAAATAAATTGTCTTCTGGTTGTAAATTTAGTTGGAATTTTTTAAAATGATACATCCATTCTTGTAGAGTGGATGGAACATAACAGAATGAGGCTGATCATAGAAGTATGATACTATGGTATCATACTATGGTATGATGGAGACTGTGATGATGAAGAGAGTATTTTCATTTAGATAGTTTCGATCATACAATTTTCAAGGTAGGCATGCATTCAAATATGTATCCCATGCTATTATTAACCCTAAGACACAAATTTCCCTGAGGAAATAAAACATATTCTTGAACTCTACAGTTGTCCTTAGAAGATTCAAACCCAATATCATGTATTATTGTTACAGCATCAGAATTTGGGAAAATGTATAACGGTTCAATCAAAAACATAATTTATGAAAATTAGGAAAATAGAAATTGTTAATTACTCAATGACTCAAAAGGGAAGGAAAGAATACACATAGTTTAATCATAGTGTTTTTCATTCACTGACAAAATAGAACTATAATAATACAATTATATACAATTCAATAAAATAAAATTCCAGAAGTAAAA
>CM053588.1:191777638-191815699 GCA_028646515.1 Pseudochirops corinnae
GTCCAGTTTATCAAGGTTGGTCATCATATGTACCATGTGTCTGTGATTGTGTACAGGTTTTGCCTGGTTCTGCTCTTCTCACTTAGCATCAGTCCGTATAAGCCTCTCCAGGTAATTATGAAGTCCATCTCCTTCCCATTTCTTATAGCACAATAGTATTCCATTACATTCATATACCATAGCTTGTTCAGCCATTCCCGGGGGCTCTTTTTGAAAAACTTATATACTTCTTATGAACCTCAGGATTTTTGTTGTCTTTTTCCTTGCATAAGCAGTGTTGCCTTTAAAGCATGTGTGGTCACACAGAATGTGTCTGCCACCAGGTGACCATCAAATCCTTCCCCAACATTCCATCAAACGTTAGGAAAACAGGACTTGAAAAACAACAAAGTTTAGAAAACCTTAGACTACTAGACCATACCACCTCCTAAAATTCTAACAACAGATGAAATATATACCTTTAAAAATTATTAATGATTAAAATGCTAAATAATATTTTGTAACAAAAGGTTCTAGTTATATCTACTTAATTATAATGAGTTCAGGTTCTGATGGTATATAATATATATGACTAATGAAGTCATAAATACTCTATTCTTAACATAAAGAATGATATTCTGCTAATTAACTTAAAAACTTAAACTGAAATTGCCTTTTTTTATAGACAGTAATAACTGCAACCAAAATTATTTTCTGATCATTAAAAAGCAATACTCCTGATGAATAATTTTACTCCCAAGTTTTCTAACTTAAGACTACTGGAATTATAGTCTCTTGACTTAATCTATATAAGATCAGGTGAAGACTACCAAAATTGACTTTTTATTTTCCATATTTCATGTGTTCATGGAGTCAAAAAGAAATCATTTCCCCATAATCTGAACATATTTCATTTCATTCATACATCAAGTTTATAGCCTATACTTTACAGAGTATCACTTTTTTTAAAAAAAAACTGAACAAAGTTGACCCAAGCTTTAATATAGAAAACAAAAGATTACTTATAAAGGAACATATTTGAGAAATTCAGTTATGAATACACACACATAAATATGCACACATATGTAGGCTCTTTAGTTTCAAGAGCCAGTTTGGATTGGGAGCTAGATTTTCTTCAAGAGAAAAAATGATCAAACCCACCTCAAATCAAGATAGTATATTGGAAATACCCTCTTCAGTAATTAATGCTTCCACTTAAAGGCAGAATCAAATATGCTAATACTGTTGTTGAAATGTTGCTTAACATAATAAGAATAATAACAGCTAACATGTTCATAGCATTTTTCTAAGGTAAAATTCAATACTGTGAAGTGATATTGAATTCTTTAGAGGCAGTGAAATGTCAAGGCATGACAAATTTCAGAAAACTCTTTCAAGACAAAAAAGTAGTAGATCATTCTTAATGGGGATTCTCTCTCTCTCTCCCTCTCTCTCTCTCTCTCTCTCTCTCTCTCTCTCTCTCTTTTTCTGTCTCTGTCTCTCTTTTACACACACACACACATTTAGTAAAAAGTAATCCAAATTACACCAAAATATGATGTACTTGTATCTATTAGTTAGAACTTTTGAGAAAGAAATGGGGGTAATTATAGACAATTTCCTGAAAAACTAAGCCCAATGTATTTCTATAATCAAAAAGACTAATAAAATACTGGAGTAATGGAAATAAAACAGCAAATCTTATCTTATCTAATAAAATCACAGTGCTTCCATCTGCAGTTGTGTTCATCACAAAAAAGACATAAAGTAGGTAAAGAAGATTTACATAGGACAAGCAAATTGATGAATGGAATCAAGATAGAATGTTATCATTTGATTAGATAATTGAGATATCTGAATAGTTTATGTAAAACAAGGGTTCATCATGAAGGGCACATAAAATTGTTAAAATATCATGATAACTATATTTCAACATAGTTGGCTTCATTTATAATACTATGTATTTTATGTTATACATTCAGAGTATTCTGAGGGGTCCAAAGGCATCACCAGATGCCAAAGGGGGACATGATAAATAAAGTTTAAGAACTCCTGGTCTAGAAACACTAAAATGAAGGGATTTTTGATATCTTTAACATACAAAAAAAACCAGAAATAGACAAATTCCAAATTTCAATTCCAAATGAGAGACCATTCCTCGAAGAGTGAGAGAATTTAGGACTAAGAAGAGGCCACTGCTTAAAGGGAATAGGAATCCTGTGGAACACTTAAGAACTGCCCAAGAGGTGACAACATTCTATAAATAAACTAAAAATGTCATGATTTTAAAATTAATGCATCAAAATAGTGACTAAGAGAAACATGTGTTTTGGGATAAATTCCTAGCCTTTGAAATTGACCTCAAAGAGCACTAGCATGTGCTTCTACAACACATCAATGGATAATTCTGTCAAACCTATGGGTCTGCTCCTGTGGGAAAATTCTTAGCTTCTTACATAGCACTGTGGAAAGCAGGCATGACCTGGAATGCTCCTCCCTCCCCAAAGCACAACACATTGAAAACTATGAGAAATGAGTAGAGTTCATTTGGAGTAAGAGGATGGATGACCTAAGAAACTGACCAGATCCTGATGAAAAGTCCAACCAGTATGATAATTTCTCAAGCATCAAAATGTTACTTCCAGTTTCTAAACAGAAACAGAAGTGATGCTTCCAGTTTTCTATCTCAAGAGAAGGAACTAAGACTTTGAAATCCCATGAGAAAGTTTGCATAAGAATTTATTCAGGCTTTGTACTTAGATTTGTTCAGATGAGAGTAAGGAAAGCTACCAGACACTGTGAACCTCTGAACTTTTTGTGGTTTGTTTATCAATATATATACAAACATTTCAGAATTTTATTAGCATACTTCCTTGTAATATATCTGAAAGTTTGAGCAGTTTCACCAGAGACATATTACAGACAGTGTACCTAGCTGCCTGCTTTTTGGACCAGACTCCTACCCCATCTCTCCCACCTCCCAATAATTTATTTATTGTTTTTTTAGAATCCACTGTCATAATAGTAACCTAACTTCCAAGACAATCATTCTAGACCCTTTTCACCTAGTCACTTTCTTCCTCAGCATATCAATCTGCTAAAGTGTGATTGAATTTCTTCCTTTAATCTCTTAGAATGTCAGCACAAGTCTTCATAGGGCTAATATGCAGGGCATAGATCTCTGATAATGGTGCCTGTTAATTAATTCACTTTAGTCTCACAACCATTTGACAGGGATAATAATGTATGCTATATTTATGGTGAAGTGATCACCCATATGACAAAGATATATATGAACTTTACATATCATCATTTTTCTACTGTTATCATAAGTTTAAAGTAATTTTCAAATGTTAACTTTAAAATTATGTAGAGTATGATAATAGCCGTACTTTAATTCTTTCTAGAAACATATCTTCTGCCCTTATAATGGCTTTTTACTGAGTCAGAAAAATAAACATGTAAAATGTTTATAATAATTTTGTAGATGGTAAAAACAAACCTCTAGTTTCTTTGTTTTTTAAGCTTTTCTTAGCTCATGAATTAAATGATCTACCACATTGAAGGAAAAATCATCTTCAAAAGATAAAATCCTCCTTTCTCTAAAATGGAAAATTATTCCATAATGTCACAATGTAGCAGAAAATACAAAAAAAAAAATTTCCATGTAAGCAAGAGCAAATCAGTTGCTGATGCCAACAAGGCATCATGCTGATGCCTGTCCCTAATAGGAATCACCTACTCTAGATAAATTTTATCTCAAGGTCTTAATATTTTTCCCCTTTCTGGCAATATTCTCATTTTTTCTGTCACTGTTGTTTACCCCTTCTGCTCTAGCCATATCCTTTGACTTTAGCATGCTAAATTAAATTAACTTGTACTCTTTTTCAGTGATAATGTAAAACTCATTCTTTTCTTCCTTCAGGGGGCTAAATTGTTTCTTAAGTAGAATAATACAAATTTGCATCAACACCAGGAATGATCTAATTCACTTGTAATTATAAATTCTACTAAGATCTCTTCATCACAAATAAAGCCTGGACATTAGGGCTAAAAAGCAGATCTGAAATAGTATACCACTTGTAAAAAGAATCCAATGGGGGCAGGGAAGGGTGGGGTACATTTCTAAATTTAAAACCCTCCTTGCCCTTTCTTGCAATAATGATTTATAAACTCTGCATACACAAAGGGGTTATTGGATAAGGATGATGTAATGATGGAATTTCAGGTATTTTGCCTAAAGGTTTATTACTACTTGCTACCAAATCTTGAATTCTTGGTGAAGTGGAGGAAATTTTTTTTAAAAAGGATGGTGTTTTGTGTGTTCTCCATGGAGTTGCAAATACAGCCACTGTCAGAATTGGTTTCATTTTGAGCTCCAGAGCAACAGAAAATAGAATCTCATGCACCACTTGGCCATTTTACCTTGGAATGGTGATGATAAGAATAATCAAACAGAAGAAAACACTAAGAATATCTTAAAGGCATCACAGAGAATGAAGTAGAGAAATTCTATTACAGACTTGATAAAGTCCTTCAAATTAAGTTTGGCACATTTAATTGAATTATGTATATAATGAATATACTTAGTGACACCAGCGAAAAGTTGGCACAAAGAAGGATGAAGATTTTGTTAGAAAATATGGATCAAGATATAAGAATGAAAGCTACCAAAAGACTAGATGCTCCTCAGAAGCCTTTTTCTTGTGGATATCATGAATACTTTCTTCAAGAAGTCATAAAAAACATGGAATAACATGATAAAAATTCAATTGACTACATTGTAACAGGATATAACTGGTCACAGACAAAGCTTTCATTTTAGAATAAGCACTCTATGTACATGCAGTCCATTGACTGATTAAAAGAAAGGTCAAAGTAAATTGGAAATACAAAGAAAGAAGATACCATATATAATTATAGCAGCTTCAAGTCAACTTGCTTACACAAAATACTGACTGAAAAATGGAAATGGACAAAAGTAAATGCAATGACTTAAGTATCACTATGTGCATGAGAATTGTATTGCTAAATAATTACTTCAGCAAGGAGGTCAAAAGAAACTAGGCACTGCCGTTATGAGCAAACACTTCTTATTTTTTGTAAAGGTGAGAGTCATGGAAGCCAAGGGTAAGGTCAATATGAAGTAATTTGATAAGAAGTGGCAGTATGATGATGAAAGAAATAGACAAATTGATTGACAGATGATGGATAAATTATAGATATAAATATATCAATATAGCTGTACATATTAATGTATATCAATACATACAGACATGTATATCTACCTCTGCTGGCCTCCAATCTTGCTCATTATCTTTCTCCCTAAACCTTCCACCACCCCCACCTTCCATTTTACCATGGAGGGCAACACCATCCTCTCAGACTCTCAGGCTTGAAACCTAGGAGTCATCCTTGATTTCCCATTATCTATTACCTTCTATATCCAATCTGTTGCCAAGGTCTTTTGATTTCACCCTTGCAACATCCCCCTTCACTCCTATGACACTGCCACCAATTTAGTATAGGCCCTCATCACTTGACACCAGGATTATTGAAGTAGCTTGCCAGTAGGTCTGTTGGCCTTAAATCTCTCCTTATTCCAACCCATCCTCCATTCAGTCACTAACATGATTTTCCTAAAGTGAGGATCCCAGTCATGTCATCCTCCTACTCAGTAAACCCCAGTGGCTTCCTATTGTCTCTGGGATCAAATATAAAACATTTTGTTTAGTACTCAAAGCTCCATGGCTGCCTTTCCAGTCTTCTTACACTATGGTCCCTGACACATACTCTTCAATCCTGTGATAGTGGCCTTCTATCTGTTCCACTAACAAAACACTCCATCTTTCAGCTCCAGGTATTTTCTCTAGCTGTGCCCAATATCCAGAATGCTCTCTCCCCTTCACTCCAACTACTGATCTCCTTGACTTCCCAATGAAAATCTCACATTCTGTAGGAAAACTTCCCCAAGCCTTCCCTCTGTTAATTATCTCCTTGTGTTTGTCCTTTGTTCTCAAAGAGGACCATGACATCAGAGAGATGATGACATGACTTGCAATTGACTTTGATTTGAGTGAGGGAGGGCTATGCAAGGTCACCAGCCTCATCTTCTCCACCAGAGCCATCTGGTCCAGTGGCCAGATATTGAAAAGGATGACTGGAGATGGCCCAGAATACAATGAGAGATCCTGGCCCTTTTAAGCTAAGGTCTTTTCAAGTTCTCACTTAGAGTGAGGTGAAACCCATTCAGTGAATAGCTTCTTTAAGAACTGAGTCAAGGGATGATTACTTTAGTTAAAAAAAAATCAAACTGGGAGGGGAAGACCCTCAAGGTTGCTGGTCGAAAGAGAAACAGTTACTTTAACTCTGAGCTAGAAGATCATCGACCTATTGTTATCCAATCTATGAGCTCCTAAGTGAACTGGGTTTAAGGCTTGGTCTTTGAGAAAGAAATCTAGCCAGTAAACCCCAAGTTAAGACAAGATAAGAAAGGACAAGAAATAGCTTGCATTGCATATATTTGTTTGGATGTTGTCTCCCCTGTTAGATTGTAATCTCCTTGAGTGTAGAGATGATCTTTCGCCTCTTTTTGTATCCTCAGCACTTAGTACCATGCCTGGCATGTAGTAATTACTTAACAATGTTTATCGATTGACTGGAATGCTTCTTGGGGATAGTAAGCTAGGTCTCAAACTGAGTAGTCGGACGACATTAAGCCAGGCTGCTTTTGGGAAATCATTGTTCTCTAAATACTTCCCACTATAACAACCTGTATCATACCAAAGTATGAATATTCTCCTTGTGACGCTGCATGATGCAAATTATGGAACACTATAGTTTCTGGAAAATATTATAAATAGACTAAAAGATGGAAAAAATACATGCTAGACTTAAGCAAGATCTGATAGGTTTTTCAATGAGATTTTCATGCATGAAGTACCATATAATATGTTTTATGATTATGGATGAACAGAAAAGGACTTAGACCATATTTATTTAATGAAAATCAAAGTGAACAGATACACATTAGTAACACCTCCAAAAGATATAAAAACACAAGAAACAGATGATAGATATTTATTAAGAATTTAGTGTGTCAATTGTTTTGCTAAATGTTGGCAATACATCCAAGCAAGTGGAAACAGTCCCTGACCTCAAGGGGCTTACTTTTAATGGGAAAAAATACATAAAATCCAGCTAGGAATTTCAGAGTGGGGGAGGAAAGGAACAAATGCCTGGGGAAATGTCACAGACATGGCCTGAAAATATGCTATGAAGGCATGGATCTGAGCAAGTTAAGTTCAAAACTGTTTTTAGAGTCCAGTGAACTTCCAGGGGTAGTGCTTAAGGTTTCAGAGGTGGAGATCATGGTTCAAGTGGACACTACATAGTATAGAGATGGCTGAGAAGATGCCAAAAGGAAGACCTTCCTTTTAATGAGAAAAGAAAGTCCTTCATTTTATGTAAAATTAATGGAAAGGATGGGTACAACTTTCATTGCATAAGGCAGCATGAAGAATTTGCAATGTTGGAATTTGCAATTGGTGGAAGGGAATACACTAATGAAATCACAGATCTGCCAAAGTACCAAAAATATAAGAAAATCTACAGAAATGGGCTAAATTACAAAGAAAAAGAAACCACTAAGAACCAAAGGAGTCAAGGAAGAAATCAGAGAGAAGTCAATTTGTTGTTGTTTGCTTGTTTTAAACTCTTCATGATCCCATGTGGGATTTTCTTGGCAGAAATACTGGAGTGGTTTACCATTTCCTTCTCCAGATCATTTTTTTATATGAGGCAAACAAGTTGCCCAGGGTCACACAGCTAGTAAGTTTCGAATGCCAGATTTAAATTCAGGAATATGAGTCTTCCTGATTCCAGAAGTAGCACTTTATCCACTGTGGCCACCTAGTCACCCTATACATATGATTTGAATATCTAGAGGGAAGAGAGGAAGGGCATTTCAAGGGAACCTCATGGATTGAAGGCAGGACATCCTAAATATATTAGAGGGTTCATGGTAGAGAGAAGTGGAGAATAATGTTGAATATATATTACAATGGTCTTGCAGGTTAAGCAAAATTTGAATTTTATGTTACAGTTATTAAAGGTTGTAGTTTTTTTTAACCGCTCCATAAAAATTTACTTAGGGGGCCATATTCTGCAAAATAAGCCAATCTACTTAAATAATTCCTCTTAAGTTTTAATGTGTGCTAATAGGGTAGCATGCTACTTTGCTCAGGTACCATGTATGTATTTTAACAGAATCATCTGAGAGTTACGGTATCTATAATAAAAAAAGATAGTAATTTGAGGCATTCTAAGCAGAATGAGATGGGATTTTTATTTTATTTTTAAGGATGGTGAGCTTTTTGATAATTCTACATTACAACACAGATTACACCATTTACCCTTCCTTTACTCTGGTCCTGTTCTCAGATTGGAATTCCTAAGCTACAAAGGCAATGGCCCTATTATATGAATCTTGCCCAAATGCTAAGAGACATTGTTCTATTTTGACAGTAAATCTTTTAATTCTAAGCCAAACCTATTTCAATGGTGTCTCTCATAATCAAACCTGTTCATGTTTTCATTTCTAAAGCTGGGGACTATGACAATTAGGTAACACCAAATACTTAATAAAGACATGTAAATAAACATAGTTAGCTTTCAATTAGTCACTGAGAGTCACTATTCTCCAGAGAACCCTGAAGTCATCACTAGACAATGCAATTACCCTGAAGAAGGAGTATCATTCAAGCACTACATGGGTTTTATATTGTGCAATTGGCTTTCTCCACCATGCTGTGCTCATAGCGTCTGTGGAAAATTAAACATTATTCAATCGAATGCTTTCCTGGACAACTGTTTGCAAGTGGTTATAAACTCCAGCATTGCACTGGTGCTCTGCGTCTGCCAGCAAGCCATTTAATTACCATTGAATGGTTCTTTTCCAAGAGACAAAGGGCTGATAGTAGTCTTCAAGGCAACTACATACCAAAATATTACAGTCAGATCAACTTGCCAAACTACCATACTGCAAGAGGATGGCTGCCTCTTCTCACTATAAAGAGTAATACATCTGTCTCTGTGTTTCTCTTTCTGTGTTTGTCTGTCTCTGTCTCTCTCTCACATCATCTCACTTACCTAGCAATATAACCATCAAGACTATTTATAGAATTTATAAAGTAAAAAAAAAAATCTGCCAGGGACTTGGAATATTAACCAGTCCACTCCCTTCATATAATGGGTAGCCCAGGGAGGTGTAGGGCCTGAAGTCACTCAGATTATTAGTGACACAACAGAACTAGGCTAAGTCTTCTGCCTCCTACTCTAGTGTTTCTGTTTTACCCACTATATGACCAAGATTTACTATATTTTATATTAAAAAGGGATGTACCTCTAGGATTCTAGTAATATTGTTTAGGTCCTTTGGTCATTTGTAGCTTATCTAAAGCAAAGCAAACAATAGTAGCTGTAATCTTGCAATTTTAGAAGTTTAAGCAGAATTTCTATTATCCCTCCATTTGAAAAGAGACCAGAAGACTTTGTTTGAATTCTGTCTCTCTAAGGAGCTAAGTGAATAAGTCTAGAAGTATACTCCAGAAGGCAAAACTTAGACTCCCTCAGACTATTACTCCTACTCTGTTAAGGACATTGCTTCATAGTTTCCTGAAAAAAATGAGGCTCGTCACTGAAAGTTTTCTCTTCTCTCCTTCTCCTTACTTTGCATCATTCAGATATTCTTCACCCACCCCCATATTCTCCTTCATTTAATTTTTGGATGAAGATAAGGTCTTTCTTTTCACAACCAACCTCTCTACATGAACACTTGATCCCTTCACCTCCTGTCTTCTACAGACTTAGAATCTCTTCTACAATGTCTCTATTAGGTCACCATCCTTTTTTTTTTTTACTTGAAGACATTCAAGAAAGTAATGTAATTCATCAAAGATTTATACACACGTTCAGATGTCCTGCTTTAATAAATTGGTTGATGACATAAAACCACAAATTCTACCCATTCTACTTTGAAATTACTCATGTTATTAGGAAAAAAAAAATATCTTCAAATGAAAATGAAACCTTCCTTTCTATACCTTTGACCCAATGCTTCTTTTTCTTCCCTCTGGGATTGAGAAAAATAAGATTTTTCCCTTTATGACATCATTTCAAACATAGAAAGAAATTCTTGTCTCCTTCTCTCCAGACTCAGCATCTTAAGTTTCTTCAATTACCTGTATACTATATGTGAGGCCCTGCTTATCAATGTCCTTTTTGTTAAAAAAAAATATGGCACCCAAAACCGCATACAATTTTCTGGATGTCTGACCACATCAGAATCCAACAGTACATTACACCCTGGTTCTGCAAACTACTGTATATCTTTCGATGTAACCTGACTGCATATTTTTTCACTTCTATAACACAACCACCTTGGACTGAACTTGCAATTTACACAAATGTCCAGATTTTTTTTCAGACAACTTTTCTAACCTCTCCCATTTTGTTTTTCTAAAGCTCTTTTTTTAACCCAAAGATTCAATTTCACAGCTATTCCAATTAAAGTTCATCTTATTTGAGTTATCTCAATGTTCTAGCCCAAGGGTGGGGAACCTGTTGCCTTGAGGCCCCATGTGGCTTTCTAAGTCCTTGGATTCAGACTTCTGAGCGAGTCCAAAGTTTTAAAGAACAAATCCTTTTATTAAAGGGATTTATTCTGTGAAGTTTGGATTCAGTCAAAGGGCTGTACTTGAGGACATAGAGGGCCACATGTGACCTTGAGTCTGCAGGTTCCCTATACCTGTTCTATCCTATTAAGACTTTCTCTCCCAGACCTTACTTTATCATGCATTATTAGCTCTCCATTACAACTCTTTATCAACCGCAAATTTAACAAACATGATGTTTATACCCAAGTCACTGATAATCAGTACAGGACAAAGAACAAATCTGTGAGAGACTTCACTTAATACCTCCCACAAAGGTGACAGTGGCCTAATAATAACTATTCTTCAGATCTACTGATTCCACTAGACCTAAATCTACCAAGTCTACAATTGTTTAGCCTTCTCAACCTTCCTAATGCCGTGACCCTTTAATACAGTTCCTCATGTTGTGGTGACCCCAATCATAAAATTATTTTCGTTGCTTCTTCATAACTGTAATTTTGCTACTGTTGTGGATCGTAATGTAAATATCTGATATGCAGGATGTATTTTCATTGTTACAGATTGAACATAACCCACAGGTTGAGAACTGTTGGTTTAGCCCATAGCAATAGAACTTGTTCATGAGGATATCATAAAAGACTGTCACATGCTTTACTAAAATCAAGATAAATTGTATTATTGGAGTTCCTCTGATCTACCATTCTCACAGCACTGTCCAGTAAAATGAAACAAAACAAAAAAATGAGGAAATGAGATCACGTCTTATGCTTACACTTCTGCAACTGGCTGGGTATAGTCCTTGAATATACATTTGTTGCTGGGCCTGTCCTTGAAGTCTTTCCAACTTAGGGAGACATTTTAGTGTTGGTACTCTACTGGTATAACTCTTAATGACCATAATTTTACGCTCATGACATGAACACTAGAGTAGTAGTTAAAGGAGAAAATCACATTAATATATAATATTGAATAATAAATAGAAGTAGCTCTAAATCTCTAAATGGAACAGGATGAAAGTGGAGGAACCATCCTCCGTATTTAAAACAAAAATTTCTCCAAAGATTTCACTTAAGTCCGATAGTGCAATTAAATTTAGACTTCCCCTATAAGATGCATAATAGAGCATGTGACTTTGAGTACAAGAGATGGAATTTCTAAACACTACTCTGAAGGAATCAACAAGTATTTACATACTCTTTGTCCAGTCTTGATTTAGACATTATAAGAGGTACTGAAAATTTAAAAGATATATTCACAAAGCTTAAAGAAATATCATTATATATGAGAATTAAAAATATGTGTATATTTATGTGTGCATTTACATGTGTGTCTACACATATGTGTATATCTATGTATATGTACACACTTGTGAAGCAGAGAGATTGTAGAAGTGATACAGAACTGTTCTTAGAATGTTCAAGACTGAGGTTCAAGTCTGTCTGTAAGACATTCTGGCTTCAGGACCATGAGCAAACTGTTCTAACTTTAAGTATTCCACAGAACTCTCTGAGGATGACTTGAACTGAAGAGGTTGACCTGCACTTGTAGGAGGAATTCCTCACTAGCAGCTTCCACAACTAATGAAACCGTATCTTCTTCTCCCTCACTCCTAAAACCAAAATGAAACTAAAGCAATACAGTATAGCACAATGGCCCACAGATGGTATATTGTGCAGGCCTATATTTACATCCTCTAAATTTTTCCCAGTCCTCTTAAAATCCTTGAACAGGCCATAAGCGGTACACGGGCCAAACGTTGTGCAAGACTGCAGTAAATGACAAAGGCTAAATTTGTCATAAAGGGAATAAACACCATGGGAGTCAGAGAACAGAAATCAATGTGGGTTGGAAAAAAAAAAAGACTTCAAGGAAAGGAAAGGAGTATTTATTCAGAAATGATTGTGATATAAAAGAAAGCTAAGTGACACAGTGTATAGAAAGTTAGGCTTGGTGTCAGGGAAATCTGAGTGCAAGCCAGATTCAGACTCTTAGGAAGCTATGGCACCCTGGTAAAATTACTTAGCCTCATTCTGCCTCAGTTTCCTTATCTATACCATGAGGATATTAGCACCTATATCTCAAGGTTGTTGTGAGGATCAAACAAGTTACAATTTTAAAGCACTTAGCAAAGTGCCTGGTATATAGTAGTTGTTTAATAGAAGGTTTGCTTCCTTCCTTAAAAAAAGGAAACACTAAAACTTTATTTTTTTTTTCTAAATCTCTTCATGTAAGAAGTTAGACTTAAGCTGAACATTGAAAGATGAGTATCATAAGCTAAAGTCAGGTGGAGGTGCTCAGTGAGAGTGAATTTAGAATTACCTACAAGGGAATCCTATACTATAATAAAATTATAGTTTACATACATACATACAATACATCACATAGTTACCAACTAGGGTGAAGTAAACTTTCTCTCTTTGATTTTCTCTTCCACCATGAGTTTAAGGAAGCTATTTCTCTTATGTGAGATGTCACTGAGCATAAATGGAAAATACTCAGCCAGTGTGGTGTTAGAGGAGGGGAAGAACGAGGTCTGAACAATAGATATTTCCAAGTTTATACACGTAGGCTTCAGTGTCCTTCCCCATATATAAATTAAGCCCAGCAGTCTCAGATCTTTGCAGATATTCAAGCAGAGATTCGCATGAGTAAGAGAGTCCCTTATTTTCTCTTCTTTGAGGCATCATCCTTGGCAGTAGTCAACTTTATCAGTGTTATAAAAACCTGTCAATGCTTTTCTATAGCACCTGCTAACTATGGGTGACTCCAAGTAAGGCTCTGATGCCTCTTCTCTTGCCTCTTTATGCTCCCACTTGGTGAACTCATTTGCTCATCCACAGTTTTGTTTCTCTCTCTTGTGCAGATGATTCCTTGACCTATACATTTGGCCCTAGTTTTACACCTAACCAAAAGTCTTGTATTTCTAACTCTCAGCTCTTTCAAACAAGATATTCTCTAGTCATCTTCCACTCAACAAGTCTAAAACAGAACTCATTTTCTATTCCACTAAACCTCCTCGTGTCTTAAACTTTCTGGCTTTCTCTCTAGGGCACCACCATTCTTCCAGACACTCAGGTTTACATCCAGGGTATGATGCTTGATTCCTCATTCTTACTCATGTCTCATATTAAATCAATACCAATATCTCATTTTCATTTTCACAACATATCTTTCATCTATCCCCTCCTCTATTTTTATAGTCACCACACTAATTTAGGCCCTAATCACACCACTCCTGTATTACTGCCATGGCCTCCTACTAGGTATTCCTGGCTGGATCAAATCTCTCTCCACTCTAATCCAACCTCAGGATACCTACTTAAGAGAGCTTTTTTAAAATAAAGGTTGGATTATGTCACTCTCCTCAATAAATTCCAATGTTCTCTCTTGTAGAACTGCAGGATCAAATATAAACTTCTCTGTTTTTTAATTCCTTTATAGCCAGGCTTTATCCTGCTTTTCTAAACTTATTATAAATTACTCCCTATGTGGCACTAAGTGGTCCGGTAACACTATCATTCTAGCTGTTTCTCACACATGTCACTTCATCTCCCATCTCCAACCTCTGTGCTTTGCATTGCCTGCTCTCATGCCTGAAATGTACTATCTCTATGAATCCCATGTTTTCTTTAAAATTCCCAAATACCAGTATGTACATTAAAGCTCTGCTACTCTTCCCAGAACCTGGCACCTTCTCTGAATCCTTTCCCCTAAACCTTGAATTTATTTTATTAATTTGTGTATATACATATGTATACTTATATAGATATGTGTTGTTTCCCCCCAAAGACTAAACCTGTTTTAGATTGTTACGGCTTTATTTTTGTATTTATACTTTTGGTGCTTAGAACAGTGCCAGTCAGATGTGGCAAATGAATAATTTCTTGTTGATTGATTTCTCTGATGTAAGAACTCCTTCCAAAAGCACATATATCTGCTCCTAGGATTTTCTAGAGCACATCTAAAAAAAGTACTGTAGAAAAATATAAGAACCCTTTTAAAAATGTAAATTGAGTTTAATTAAATACATTTGGGGGGAGGTTTGCTGTTTTGAGAATTTTGTGCCATCCTCTGTGGGGTGTAAACTGAGGATGAAGAATCATAGAGTCACTGTCATTCTGTGAGTAGGAGCTGGAAGGGACCCTACATCCAAAGAATATTTACTATAATACTCTCAGCAAGTGGCTAGCTGATCTCTGTCTGAAGATCTCCAATGATGGAGAGCTTCTTGCTTCTCTGGATATCCATCCCTTCTTTGGACAACTGTAATTATTAGGAAGCTATTCCCAACATCAAACCTCAACTTGCCTCCTTGTAGCTTTTTTTTTTTTTTTTTTGCCCAAGGACAAATAGAACAAGTCTAATCTCTCTTCCACAAGATGGTCTTGCAGATAGCTATTATGTCCTTCCTAGTCTTCTCTTTTCCAGGTTAAAATTTCCCAGTTGCTTTACCTGTTCATAATATGAAATAGAATCAAGGACATTTACCATTCTGGTGGCCCTCTTTTGGATATGCTCCAGCATATCAATCCATTTCTTAATGTATGGCACCCACAACTAAACACAATGCTTGAAATAAAGTAGGAAAGGGTGGAATACAGCGGGTGACTTACCTCCCTATTCCTGAAAACTCTGCCTCTCATAATGAAGCCCAAGATCACATCACTGTTTTTGGCTGCCTCATACTTCTGACTCATATTAAGTTTGTATTTCACTAAAACCACCAGAACTTTTTCAGATCAACTATTCTTTATCCATGCCTATTTGCAAAATTCATTTTTGTTGTACCCCAGGGAAAACTTTACATCTATCCCTATTGAATTTCATCTTGTTAGATTCAGCCTGATGCTATCCTAGGCCTGTCAAGATCAGCCTTTTGGATTCTGGTTCTGTCATTCACTGTGTTAGCTATCCCTCTTGTATTTGTGTCATCTACAAATTTAATTAAACATGTTGTCTATACCTATATCTAAACCACTGATAAAAGTCTCAAAGCTATACAATGTCAATCATAGATCCTAGTCTACTTTACCGGAAACATCCTGCCAAGTTGACCTTGAACCATTAACAACTATGTTGTGAGTCTGGCAATCCAACCAGGTTTGAATCCAGTTGTTTATATTATATCTACTCCATATTTCCATCTTCTGCAAAAGGACAGTATGAGGTACTGTATCATTGGATCGGAGAGAGAAAAGCATGGAACCAATTTTATCTGTCCTTGTCACTACTTTTTGTTAAAATGAAGCTGCCCCACATCAGAAAATACACTTGCAGCAATGCCATACACACCAGGTGTTCCCAAATGGTAGTTTCTGACTAAGCAGTCAATCTTCAAGTGTAACCCAGATAATTTTAGGATGTCAGCCATGAACATAGATCTTTACCCATGGCTTACAGGAATTTCCAGTGAGATAACATATACTTATAGTCAATATACTCTTCCTTTTCAACTAGAAAATGTCACTGAGCTGCAGGGATGGATGTGTCAAGTCAGCAATATCTTCTCCACTATCTCCACCCACTCCCAAGTCCTTTGCCTATATATTTTGTTTCTTGCCATGCTAGTGGTTGGATTCCTGGCAATCTTTGCAATTAGAGGAAGCAAAAAGTAGATCCACTACTGCTGAAAGGTTGGCGGCCCTTACCACAGCTTCTTGTTTTAGAAATGCTGTGATTTCTGTGTTTGGACCTAAGTAAGAGTGTGTGGGAGAAAGAGAAAGGAAGACTAAAGATTCGTTCATTTTTCATGTGAAGACTCAAGTCCAAAACAGATTCTCCAGGAGCAGAATAAAAATAGCATCCAAGTGTTTATTTTTATAGTACATTTTTCATTTGACTTTAGTTAAGCTTGAAGAACTGAGGCTATTTAAAACACAGAAAGGCCATCCAAATCCTTATTCCCTCAAACATGTGCGCATGCACACATGCACATGCATATACACACACACACACACACACACTTACACAAACTCATTCACTCCACTTTTTTTCTTTATGCTTACATATTCCACTGTAGTATGTGATGTCCTAGGGACAATGCCATCCTTAGACCCTTAGGAAAATCCAAGGCATTTTGGAGATCATACTTTGTGCCACCATATGCTCAAATCTCTCAAAATGCTCTACCTAATTCTTAAAATATAAACTTTTTTTCTATAGGGATAGTAGGAATAGGGACTGGGTCTGTCACTTCACTGATATAGGGAACTACAACTCCAATATAGGGAACTACAACTCTAACAATGAACATCAATACCTTCTTTGTAAATTATAGTGTTGTAGACTAAGGGCACTGAGAGTTTACGTGACTTACTTAGGGTCACACAGTCTATATGTGTCAGAGGTACGACTTGAACCGATTTCTTCCTAGCTCTAAGGTCAGATGTCAGCCCACTATTCCACAAACCATCTCTACATAAAGGGGGATTAAAATGAACCTGAAAAGCTGCCTTAAAAGAAAATGAAATCACAGAAGGCAATATGAAGGCTCAAGAGTGAGGATGGGAGTAAAAAAAAGGGGAATGTGTGTTATGAGTACAGAAGAGAAGAGGCCACTTTTAGGTTGATTTTATTAATATGATATAATCCTCACGATTTTGTTTTTGTTTTTGCTTTTCCTTTTTAAAGCATTATTTGAAAGAGCTACTGCCTGGTTATTCTTTTGTTGTTGTAGTGGTTAAGATGTTTCAGGCATATTTGATATCTCCATGACCCCATTTGGGGTTTTCTTGGCAGATACTAGAGTGGTTTTCCATTGTCTTGTCCAGCTTATTTTATACATGTGGAAACTAAGGCAAGAAGCATTAAATGACTTGCACAGGGTCATACTACTATTAAGTGCCTGAGACCATAAGCCTGCCTGACTCTAGGGCCAGGGTTCTATCCACTGCACCATCTAGCAGCTTATGATTATTTTTTTGAATCACTATCAGTCAATAGTATAAGAGGGTGGGGAATCTGTGGCCTCAAGTCCCCTTAATAAAAGGATTTTTTTTTGTGTAAAACTTGGCCTCAAAAGGCCGCACTAGAGGAACTGGAACTAGAAGGAACTAGAAGGCCACATGTGGCCTCAAGACTGCAGGTTCCCCATCCCTGGTAGAGTATTCCGAAACAAGTCACAAGGAGACTGTCTGGATTCATAGAACCCCAAGAAGAAATTTAATTGAAGGGAGAAAATGCTTATGTAAAAACCAGCTTCCACATTGTCAAGCATTCTCATTAAGAAATTCTTTTCTGCATGTTAACTCCATGGTACTTTCAATCTCCTTCCTAAACTGTGGAGATTTTCACTGCATTGTTTATATCCTGAAGCACAAACCTTTTCAATTTCATGACTTAAGGAATTCAGTTCAGCTCTCATGAATTGATTCAAAAAAGAGTAAAACAAGCAATTTCCTATTTTTTTTTCCCTGTGGTAATAGAGAGCAAAATGACTGCCTTCATTTTTGTTCTCTTTTTAGAAGAACCAAAATAACTGAATTCAAAAACTTGAAACTTAAAATTATTGTATTCCTAACTGAGTACTGCTTGATGTATCTTAAGGTTCATCTAAAAATGGAAGTGTTTCTTGAATTAAATAGCACCAACCAAACCCAAGGCCAAGATGATTGTTTTTCCATAATGGGCACTCCTCTGGCTGAATTATACTTGCAGTCATAAGTCCAGGGTCTTCTGCCTTTCCCAATGGGTGGGTGGGGGATGAAAAGCAGGAAGGGGGGGCAGGGAAGAAGATAGGAAGGATTAGATAATCATACCTCTTAATTTAGCCCCACAATACATCTCATTTGTGAAAATAAATACAAAGCTGCACAATTTTCTTTTGGAATACATATACATGCATTACACGTATACATATATGTGTATATACATACATGGTTACATACACGTGCACTCAATATAATTAGGTTTTGTGCCTATAAGTGCGTTTGGCTGCTTACAACCATGTATCTGTATGTAATATATGTATATAAATACATCTCATAGGAACAATTGTGGAGTTTTGCATTTATTTTCATAAGTGAGATGGGATATTTTCATCAATTATATATATCAGAAAAGGAAGTTAAGAGTCTCTTAACAAGAGTAACTTGTTTCTATCATACACATTGATTCTCTTGGATCATTACTACATCAATGGGTGTCAGGTCTCTGGGAGAGTATGAAACTATGTATCTTCATTTTAGAAGTCTATGTATACTGTTGACCAAAGAAAATCTGAACATAGAAGGCTCAGAGAGATTCATATTTTCTTAAATAAGAGCACATGTTAAAGAACAGATGGGCCTTCTTCTTAACTCCATGCTCGCCCATGTTGGGACAAAGTCCCATACATATGGTGGGCAAAGTGCCCTCATGCTGCACTGTTGTGTAGAATTCAAAGACAGCAAACTGTTTACCATTGGTTTTGTGTTAAAGACAGCCTCAGTTAATTATTGTATCCCATCTTCTACATTTTAAAGCTCTCACTATCCTCAAAATGACAAGCCTCTCCATGCACTAACAACTTAGTGGATTTTCCTCCATTTAAATTAAAATTAAATAGTTGGCTATGGTAGATTACACTTTTCATGTCTTCTCCTAAAATAAGGTACTTATTCATTCTTTACTGTGGATACACTTCAGCTTTAATAGATGTATTTATGTTGGGAAGGTCATTTATACTGTTGCCTGCTGGAGCTTTTCTTCTTTCAACTTAGTAGGGAATATTTGTGATCTTTATTACCCCAAATAAATCTAAGAAATGCCTTTTGCTTGAGGCTCTTTATTTTAATTTCAGAGAAATAAATCATTTTAAGCTTCAGGCCATATTAAGACATGGAGTAATCTAAAAATAACCCCTGTATATACATTTTAGCCACATGTTTTCAGTTTTAGTGGTAGCTAATGTCTATAAGTTTTCCCAAATCCTAGTAGAGCTAATTTTTTGAAGAAATGTGACAAGTTTTTAGGGAACAGAGATATCTGTTCAAGGACAAAGAGGAATAAACTTTTAGTTGGTTGATGGACTTGTTTGCTTCACAATGTCTAAGTCATAGCATCCTAATTGAGAGGTGGAAGGGACGTCAGAGGAGAGGTCATCTCCTCGTTTTACAGATGAAAAACTGAAGATTATAGAGGTTAAATAGCTTCTCTATAGTCACATGGGTAGTGTCAGGGGCAGAACTTGAACTCAGGTACTCTAATTTCAAAATAACTGTTCTTTTCTCTGTATTGCTGCTCACATCAATCACCTCTATATAACTACTCTTATGTCATATTTAAACTCGGTTTCATTATGGATGAACTTTTTAAATTTGCAGAGTAATGGCAAGGTTTTCTATTGTAATAGAATATTACTTTTTAGATGAAGCTATATAGTAGAGACAGAGAAATATGGACCTATAAGGCGCTAGTGTTTTTCAGACAGCCACAGTTTTGTCAATAGTATGGGCCATATGGCAGTGTTTGAGTAACTGGCTCTAATTATTTACATCATTGATTTATAGACTACAAACCCCTTATGATCAGGGGCCTTGTTATTTTCTCTTCCCTATTTTCAGCATATAAGTGCTCAATCTATGTTTGTTGACTCAAGTCAAGATAACTAGACAATCTGTCCACTGCTTTGCACCGAACTATTTTCATCATGATATTATAATAGCTATCAGTATCTGAAATCCCCAATCTGACATCCAAAGCTCTTCAAATAACATGAATAATTATAGTGATGATAATAATAATTGCTCACATTTTAGAGAGGAGTAAGGGGATATAGGGGACAAAATGCTAGATTAGGAATCAGGAAAATTTGGATTCCTTCCAAAAATATTTATCCAGTTCTCTTACCTTGAGTTAGGCACTTGATCCATCTTACCCCAGTTTTATCTTCCATAACGGGGAGATAAATTATAATATCTGTAGAATCTCCCTCATAGGGTTGTGATCAGGAGAAAGTGGGGTATAGTATATAACCTTTTCAAAATTTACATAAATATTATTATTATATTGCTTAAGGTCCATAAATGTTTTCCTCTCATCAGTCCTGCAAACTAGATAGTAGTAGTATTTGTTCCAAATACAAAGAAACTATATATTGGTGAGATAAACTGTAGCAACTGAAATTCCACAATTATTAAGGGCCAGACTCATATTCAAATCTCCAATCCTCAAATCCAACAGTTTTTCTACAGTAGTATACCACAATGACATAGTCTCTTTGTTATCACCCTCTCCAGACTGAACTTTCTACCCTTGTGACAAAGAAAATTAAGAAAAACTCTGATACAATGATAACATATTTGGCCACTTATACAACATTCGGTCCTAATAGTCCCTCACCTCTCAGCTGTGAATTAAAAGATATGTTTTTAATTTCCATTTTCTCTGATGATTATTGGTTTTCCAGTTAGTCATAGTTTAACTCCCTTTCTCTAGTATTTTAATTTATATGTAGTCATTGCGAATACTGTTTTCTTGGTTCTATACCGCTTCTTACAAATGTTTCTCTTTTATTCTGAATTTCTCATAGTCATCATTTCTTAATGTTTAATAATATTCCAGTATATTCACATAATACAGTCTATTTTTCCAGTCATTTACAAATCAAAGGACAGTCATATTGTTTTCAGTTTCTTATGAGCTCAAAAAGTGTTCCTATGAATATTTTGAGATATATACCTACTAATGGAATCTGTGGATCAAAGAGTATGATCAGATTGCTCACTTATGTAATTCCAAGGTGATAATACAAAACTATTAAAACATTTTACAATTCTAATCACTGTACATTATTGTGCTCATCTTCCCACAATCCCTCCAAAACTGTCTTTGCCTCTCCTTATGTCTGCTTCTGGCTTTTTCCTCTAGCATCCACCTTGATATATTAAAAAGTCCTGGAAAGCCTGTGAATGTCAGCACCATGACAGCATCTACTGGAGCATATGCAGTGGCAGCCTAAGTAGTAGGATCAGTTCTGTGACAAGTAAGCATCAGCATCACAGAAGAATACCTCTAAAAGACAATTCCACTGGGTGTTTAATCACACTGTGCTTAGTGGAAGTGAAGTATAGAATTGAATAGAAGCTTTGCATGAAACTATTTGCATTCGATAAAGGTTTGAATATTCAGCTCCCAAATGACTGACTACACAAGTAGTTATAACTTACTGGATTCTGTTCTAATAATTTTAAGATTGCATGGCATTCCCTTTTCATATGAAAATAAATATCTTTTCCACACCTCATTTCTATTTTTTATTGAATACTTTCTTTACTTCCCCATTTGTAGCAGGTTCCTTTCAATAGAGTCAAAGATAGATTTGTTCCTTAGGGATCCAGGATAGAGTGGAATGAAACACTTGGGGAAGCCAATTTTCCTAATGAAGTCAGGGATCCCCAGATCAATGAACCCAGGGCAGATAAAGACCACAGATTAGCTGACACAAGCTGCCAGCCTCTGTGGCCTCAACCAAGAAGTTTCCTCTAGCCTATATGCTAGAACATGTATTATAGGTATCAGATTTTTATAGGTGGTTTTTGGTGCAAATGTTTTTCTACTCCACCTTTTCACTTCTATATCTTTTCATTTATTTTTACTGTGAAAAAGATTAATTTTACAAAGTCAAAATGTTTGATTTTTATATTTAATTCTCACTTTCTCTTTTGTTTAGCTAAGGATTCTCCCCTAAGTACAGTTATGAAAAAGATCTCTATTTTTGGAGAAAAACATTCTTTATTTTTAAAAAAGAGTATGACCTATTATATTCAAATTAAATATCCATTTTCTGATAATTGTGGTATAAAGTGTGAGATGGTGGTCTAAGCTAAATTTTTGCCAAATGCTGTCTAGTTTTCTCAAAAGATCTTTTTAGAAATGGAGTCTTTCAGTCAATAATTTATGTTCTTGGGTTAATTGCATCCTGAGTTTCTGCTATGATTTACTTTTATTTCTTCTTTTTTTATTAACTTATTTATTTGCAGTTTTTAACATTCACTTCCATAAATTTTAAATTTTCTCCCCTTCCTTCCCCAACACATCTTGTAATCTGATATGGGTTCTACACATTGTTTCTTCTTTATGTAAACATTTCTATTGATCTATTTTCTGATTTTAATAAGAATCAAGTAATTTTAATGAATATTCTATTATAATATAGTAAAGATTTAGTAATACTATGCCCATTTGTTATTCTCATCATTTCCTTCAAGATTCTAAAGCCTGTATTTGTTCAAATGAGCTTTGTTATTAATTTTGTTAATTCTATAAAGTATTTTCTAGGTAATTTGAGTGTTAAAGCATTAAATCTATAAATTAATTTTGATATCATTTTATCATATTGGCATGGCCTAATCATAATTAGGAAGCACCAGTTCCTCAAGTTTAACATCTTTGTCTCTTTCTTTATTTGTATTATTTAAGATCACCTGAACCCAGCACTTTGCATAGAGTTTATTGATCAATACTTATGAAAAGAATGATGTGCTAAATGCTTCCAATAACAAATTCTATCCTAAACCAGTTGAATTGGTGGAATGACATAGAAATTCCTTCTATTATTTCAAATCGAGACAGTTTTGTATCTGCTGAATTGTGGGAACTGCAAAAAAAAAAAAACCCATGGATACTAGAGGTGAGGAATTCTCATTTGTTGGCTCAGGTTAGGTCTATCATTTTCTGTGTGCTAAATTTTTAAGGCTAAGAAGAAATGTGTCTTTTATTGATCTTGGTTTTCCCTTTACCAGAAGATAGTTTAATATATTACTTGTTTACAATAGGCATTAATGAAATAGTCTGTTGATAATGTTAAATCAGATTACATAGATTTGAATATTGACTCTGTCACCTTAGTTTTATAAGTTGATCAAGTCATCTAATATCTGAAGGTCTCAGATAACTCATTTCCAAATGGTGTGTGCAAAAGGGTAGGGGAAGGTAGAGTTTGGACATGTTCTCTAAACCTCCCAGCTATATATTTCTGATCCTGGATCTGATGGTGGTGACTACGATGATGATGATGAGGCAACACTAATACATTAAACTGAGTAGTTGGAAACTGTAAGAATAAGTAATATTTTCATTGCTTGTTTAATCATTTTTCTCATTTTGCTTTATTTTCCAGAATTCTCTACACAATCCCTCTTCTCTAATTTACTCACTTTCCCCTGATAAACCTTGTACTTTTGTATCTCTGTGTCCCTGGCCAGGTCATTCCTTTTTTCCTCCAACCTTTTCTGCTGATTTGTAATTTCCTTTTCTTTCCTTTTCATCTCTCAAAATTCCACTCATTGTTTAAAACACAACCACTTTCAGAAAGTCTTTCCAGTCCATAGCTCCCCATCTTCTGCCTTCATTAGTGTATATTATCTATACCACTCACTTAGCAATTCATTATGCACTACTTGCTGTTACCTCTTCTCACACAAAATTACTTAATTTATACTTGTTACTTAATTTTTAATTTGCTCTCTTTCCAAATAGATTGTAAATTCCTTAAGTACAGGGACTCTGTCTTATATTTCTTTGTATTACTTACAGTGCCTAGTATAGTACAGTCTTATAAATAGTAGATGTTTGGCAAATATGAAGGGAATGATTGGTTTTTCTCACAATGTTGGCATAATTATCTTTGATTCTGGGTATGGGGAAGCTAAGAGATGTTGAAATATTCTACTCCTTTTCCTGGAAGTGCTTAGTGATATCTACTTATTTTTAGGTTCTTTGTGGGGAGAGGGCAACATTATATGTGCATTTGTATATGTTGTATGTGTTTACATAAGTATGTGTGTGCATGCATGTATATATACCTGTTTGGCTGTGTTATCCAACAACGTAAAACATCTGCAAATTGTGAGCAAAAAAAAAAAAAAGACAACAAACCTTGACCTTGTGAATTACCAGAGTAGACCATCATGAATCTTGAAATCTCCCTCATGTTCAACTAAGTCAGTGGTTCTCAACCTTCCTAATCCCGCGACCCTTTAATACAGTTCCTCATGCTGTGGTGACTCCCAACCATAAAATTATTTTCTTTGCTACTTCATAACTGTAATTTTGCTGCTGTTATGAATCTATCTGATATGCAGGATGTATTTTCATTGTTACAAACTGAACATAACCCACAGGTTGAGAACCGCTGAACTAAGTTATATTGAAAAGAAATAAGATGGTTCCCTTTGGGAATAACCTACTAGTATTGCCTTTTTTGCATAGCAGGGGCTCTAAACTGCCCTGTTCAATGTCAAATTTATGTTGAACTGTTTGTAATTATGATAAAATTTAATATATTCTCTCTATGGCTTTTCTCCAGGAGGCTGGGTTCAAATACTAGTTAATTTCTCATTTTGAAATATCCATGGATCATAGTGTTATGTCTTTGCTAAAATTGCAGGCTTTGGTGTCTGAGTTGTATGCACTCAATTCAGGGAACTGTATCCTTTTATATCCCCTCTTTTGTTTCAATGGCCAGTGGAATCACACACAAGGGAGTGATATGACTTAATCAGTGGCTTATTACCTATCAGAAGTGGTTTTAATGATACCCTTCTTTAAATATGTGTTGTCAATGTACAGTATTGTTTGGGTTTTTAACTACAATTCATACTTGGTTTCTCAATGTCAAGGGATTACTGAGTCATGACTACTGAAGCCTATCGTAATGTCTCATTTTAAGAGCACTGATATATTCTTTTTTTTTTCCTGAGAAGAAGGTATAGTCTTAGAACTAGGGTACTTATCCTGGTTGGGGGGCTGGAGAATGTCTGTAACTCTTTGTAACAACCGTTGATGGGTGATTGAAGAGTGGCATTGATGGGTTTTCAAGGAAGTCCCATTTAGTTGAACTTGCCTGAGGCTATAACTACAATTTAGAAAAACTGAGTCAGGATTAAAATGATGGTAACATAATAGATGCCAAGTAACCTCTATCTCTTCTGATCTTAGTTCAACTATCACAGAGTGGGCAGAGAGGAAAACAGTACTTTTTGTGCTGGCATCAAATAAAATGTCCCCCCAACCCCAGCATTTTTACTTCTCTTACAGAATGTCAAACTCCCCATTTGTTTGCTACATTTTTATTGCCCAAAGCTGACTCTTTTACTCTCCTAAGCATTCAAAAAACAAATCTCAGCTATTATTTTAATCTGCGTCCACCATTAAGAATTTGTGCAGAATAATTTTACTTATTACCAACTACAACCCCCAAGGGAAGTGTATGATTACAGCAAAGGCAACCTGCTCAATACTTACTACCTCCTTCATCAGGATGTATAGACCCTTTGAGGATAAAGATATGCTAACACTTGAGATGTGTGGGTAATACACTTATACAAATCAGGATGTTTAAAAATTTGTACTTAAAAAAAAAAAAAGACTGGTCTTCACTGAAGAAAGTCTATGTTGTAAATTCATGATATTTCTTTCCAAAGCCTTGATTTTGGAAGAATTAATCTATGCTAGACAGCATATAGAACAAGGGTGTTTTTCTCCCGAGGCAGAAAACTGCACTTACAACTGCTAACATTGTAAAGTGTTTCATCTATTTCTTAGAATCAGAGAATCTTCAAATTGGATGAATCCTCTGAGACTTGGCCCAATAGTTTCACTGAAGGATTGCTTAAATATATCAAAACAATGTAGAAAATGAATGGGTTCATCACTAGTGTGTTTTCAAATTACAACTACTCAAAGTTTGCTCTGTTCATGATAACAAACATTTTGAATCACATTTCACACTGCAGCAAAATATACATATTTCAGGCAGAGGATGTTTGGACAATGGCAAGAGAAGGAATACAAATAAATCACACTGGATGACTATTGAGTTTTTTCTATTTCTTCCTATATAGTCATATACAGGAACATATATGTATTTTATATATATATACATATATACATATTCATTTTCTATTTTTTCCTATATATTCATGAGCAAATGCATGGTTTAGGGCAACAATGAAAGTTGCTATTTTAAGACCTCTGGGGGGAAAAAAACCAGTATGACCTAAGTTTTGAGCTGAAAGGAGCATTAGAGGGGCCCTGTTCCTCCTTTTATCTAAAAATGTATAAATGCTTTATAATTATATCAGAATCTATAAATGCTTTACATTTTACAATCTAACTTCCTTTGGGGATGCAGGGAATCATCAGTTACCTCCTTAGGGAAACTTAAGAGATAATGCCTTATCTTAATTCTCATAAGAAAGAAGTTAATGCTTCTAGACACTTTGTATGGAGTTAGTCCTGAGGGGTGGCTTGGGGAGGGATGGGAAGGGCTGCTGCTAGCAAATTTGTTTATTTTCTGCAGCTACCTGCTTTCCTTTTAGGTAATTCATCCCATATTCTCTCCCACTCCCACCCACTACCATCTTCAACACTTAGTGCCTTGTATACCCCTACAGGAACCTCACCACCACTGTGGAAACCACTTAGGTCACTATTTATGAGGTCTCTTTGATCCTCTGCCTTTTAAAATTTGCTCACTTTCTCAATATTGTTCCTTACTTATTCTGTTCTAAAATTTGTCTCCTCCTTTCCTGGCTTTAATTCTTCACCTCTCTGAGGCTGATCTGTCCTTATATGAACAATCTGTGCTACAATATTAAAAGGAATATTCTCTTTCTCTCTCTCTCTCTCTCTTTCTCTCTCTCTCTCTCTCTCTCTCTCTCTCTCTCTCTCTCTCTCTCTCTCTCTCTATCTCTCTGTGTCTCTCTCTGTTTCTGTAACTCTGTCTCTGTGTCTGCCTGTCTGTCTCTCTCCCTTCCTCCTCTTCCTCCTCCCCCTCCCTGTCCCTCTGTTTGCTTCCTTTTCCCTTTTCCTCCTTCTCCCTCTTTTTCTCCCTCCCTCTCCCTCTCTCCCTTTCTCTCTCTCCTCTCTATCTTCCCTCCCTCCAGCCTTGACTTTGGAAAATATGAATATCTGAATGGAAACCTTCTAGAGACAATGATTCCTATCTCTCCTGGCTGTCCCAAGAGATGCCTCTATTTTTGGAAACTTTAAGTCAGATAAGAGGAGAGGACAGAACTGTGGCAGGTGAGTAAGAAGATTTTTTGGGGCCAGGTAAAATTGTGAGGTTTTTCAATGGTAATAAACAACTTTCTCTTTTAGAGTCACCTCTAAGTCAGGCCAGCCTTGAGGGACTCTATAGAGAAATGGGTTCCTTCATATTATAACCAGACAAAGTAGCCAAAGGAAAGTATTCTTTCACCTTTTCAAGACTTTTGAAAAAAAAATCTAGACAATCAATTTCAGGAATTCAGGCCCAAGGAGGAGTTTGGGTTACATGCATTATTTAGATCAGCAATATACACCCCTTGATTTCACCCAATTATTTCATTCTTTTTTGGTTGTAACTCCATTTGTCCAAGGTGATTATACTTTCTCTATTCTTTGGGATGAGAATATGAAATTAATACTTTGACATTAGAGGCTTTGGAAGCAACAAAGTAACAGCTATTAAAATTCACGTTATTTGAGTCATGTATTATTTAAACCTATGAGAAACTAAAATTACACACATAGGTATCTTTATGTTATATAAACATTTTGTAGTATAGAGGAATGATAAAATGCAAAACATATCACAATCATGTCATAATACACATGATAGAAAACTAATTTTTTTTTTAATTCCAGTTGTCAAATGTATGTTATTTATATTTTCAGGTGCTTGTTCTTATAAATGCTTAATCTGAGGTCGCATGTGGATAAAGATACCTGTCAAATGTTAAGACAATGAAGCTCTCAGCTGTTGTTTCTTTTCAATTTGTCTTGTCACTCACAGATATATTTAGTAAAATTGTAAAGTATCAGATGATATAAGAAAATAACAAGAGTGGAAGGAACGGGAAAGTCCCTTTTCTCTCTTCTAACTTCCCATGCTTAAGCACATAAATATGCAGACAATTACAATAATCTCAAATGATTCTGCACCAAAAGGTACATGACCATGTGTTTATTTCTTATTATCCATCAGAGAGAGAAAGAACACAATAAAAACAAATGGGTTTCCAGCCAACCTCTGGATAACCTTCTGAACTTGGCTTCTACTCTTTCAACGCTCCAGATGAATTCCCCAAACATTTTCCTTTTGAAGGGAATTTGTTGTTGTCAGTAAAATCAGTCAGTCTTAGATGAGTACTCATTGACAGGCAACTATATTTGATCTCTACAAGTTCCTTTAAAAAAAAAATCTTTGATTATATGCCTATCATGGTCAAAAACTCAACATTACTCCAGGATAGCTAGTCATCTCAAGACTGTGATTACAGCAGCATATTTCTTTGTTGTACAACAGATGGTAATGCCCTATGAAGTAAAACCTATTAAGCACTGCAAAATAAGGAAGGAAATTTTAAATCCCTGCAACTAATTTTCTGCTACTAGCCCACTTTTCTTGTGACTCTATGTATAACAACGCAGATGTGATATATGCGTGCCATGCTTTTGTTTTTTGCCATCTGAACTGGTGGTCATAAGTCCATGTTGATTTGTAATTAATAACGAAAAATCTACATTGTCAGATTTTGTCAGTGTTTATATATTCCAGTTTTTAAAAGTCATTAACTGCTTTAGAATAGAAGGAAAGGATAAGGTCCTGCATATCCCACTGACTTGAGGCAAAAATGATAGCATCCACAATTGAATAATATGATAAAGTCAAACCACTGGTCTATACTGGTTTTTTGGAATATGGTTCTAATTGCAAAAAATCAAATTGTGTTCAAGCACATGACTAGCTATTCTCATGATCCTTTTCAGTATTCTAGACATATATTCCTATTGACAAAAGATATTCCATACTGCTTACTGTTACTTATATATCATTCACCAAAAGCAATTTTGTTACAGTTCTAATAATGATACTATAAAAACAATCATAATATGTATTTCTTTAAGTCAGTCAAGTTGAATACTGTTTGCAAAATATAATCAACTGTAATTTCATGATTCAATAAATAGTATATAAATCTGCTATTATTGGTTTTCATTTTATTTTCAATACTACCAATTTCCATTTGCTCACTGCTGGTTTTTGAAAATATTCAAATATCATAATTGCCCTCAATTGTTATTCAAATAGGGCTTATTTCTACTGTCCTCTATTACATCACATAAAACTTCATTTCTCCTACTGTAGTAATTCCATTTCTGAAGCAAAAATGGAAGTTATTACACACAAAGATTTGAGCTTTTGTTTTAAATGAGGTCAAGTCCATGTGTGAAATGAGATTTTAATTTAATCATATGCCAGAGAACAAAAAGCGTTATTTGGGATATTTCAAGCAACTCAAAAAATAGTTTTTCTCTATTTCAATTTTTTTCTATCAAAAATCCAATTGAATATTTACTATATATCAAAATCAGGTCAACAATATGCTCACTTTCCCCCTTATATCTAACAAGATTTTAAAAAATAGTTTTGTGTGCTTCCCATGGTCAAAAAAAACCATTTTATGTTAAAAAGAACATAAAAATAAAAAATTCCACTTGAGAGAAATATTTCTTTCACTCTGTCTTTGATTCTCTGGTGCCTAGGACAGTGCCAAGCCCAGAGTAGGTATTTAATAAGTGCTTATTGATAGATCAGTGAAACATGCCATGTACACCATAACTGATGCAGACATGTGCAGAGATTAATGGCAATAAATTCTTTAAAATGCATAATAACCAATATGTCAGTGGAAGACATAAGTAAATCATATGACCATAAAACAATTTTGTTGATTTAATTAACAGAATACACTGAGTCACAAAATCAGTCTATAGCTAAATGGTATGAGCCAAATCATATATACTAGAAACCAAGAGGAAAATCTACAAGGTTATCTAAAAGCAACTGGGATTTCAATTAATAACATACGATGTTAAAATTCTTTGAGTTATGGAACTTTAGCACTAGAAAGAACCTCAAAGATCATCTTGTCCAATCCTTTCTCTTTTTTTGTTGTTTAGAAAGTTTATCTAGATATATAAATATATATATGTATATATATATACACATACATACATATATACACACACACACACACACACACACACACACACTCACACACTCACACACCCATATGTATGTATGTAACTAAGCACTATAAATGTCTAAGGTTATACAGCTAGTGAGGAGGCAAAACCAAGACTAGAAATAAGATCTTCTGGCTCACTCTCTAGTGATTTTTTTTTTAAAAACAAAAATAAGATTAATACATTGGAGATGTGCTACATATGTATGTATACAGATATATACATGTATGTATACCTCTGCACACTATCCATATATACGTATATACACATATGTGTATATAATATAGTACTCCTTCAATGTATTTTCCTTATTTTTGCTTAGTGGAGAAAAAAACTAGACTGATACACACATATATGTGTTTGGGTATACATATAAACACACAATTTCTATATAAGAAGTGACAACGTGTTGTCTCTCATTATAAAAGACAATTCTTTAAGTTAAAAATAGCAATGCAGCAGAAGAAAATAGCTGATAAAATATATTTTAGGCAGTATTCTCTTACTAGTTATTGTATAATTATATTACTCATTTTACTAGATTATTTTGGGTAGTTATTTAAATGCCTAACTGGTATACAGAGTAGAAATGATAATGCCTGACATAATGACAAGTATTCAATTTGGATACATTTACACTGTATTCAGTCCTGTGCATGTTTGTGGGGCAGGGGGAGTTGTCACAAAAAATAAAAGGCCCAATCCTTGCTCTTGGACAGTTTACAGCCTTGTTGGAGAGATAATACCAATAAATGAAACTATGCCTACAGTCCTTGATATCATATAATTAGGTGCTTTTAACTTATGTAGTTAAGGTGGTGAGTGCTACAGGAGTTCAGAAAATTGAATGATCAATTTCACAGCAGCTACCCGAACCCAGCATGGCCATATTGACCCATGCCTTTAGACTGTGATTTCACAGCCAGTTTCTTTGGCCCTGCATTGCAAGCTCCATCTGTTTTTGGAGTCCTGTGAGATGCTTGCAGACTTGGGAACCTAATGCTGATTATTTTATCCTCTTATCACCAAATATATTCTTCTGTGTCCTCAACTTTAATCAATACCCTCTTTCTGAAAATTCAACATCACATATTCATGAAAACATATTTTCTCTTTAAAAAAACTATTCTAACATGCATAGACTAAAAAAAAATCATTGCAAAAAACTTCTCAAAATATTCATATAATAGGAAGGATGGTGCAGTGGATAGAATGCTGACACTGAAGTGTAAGGACACTTGGAAAAGTGTAAGGACACTTGTACATATAGGTTGTGTGACCCTGGAAAACTGACTTCAGCTCTCAGTATCCCAGGCAATTCTAAAAAACTATAATTACAGTGAGGAGCAGATTTGCATTGGTAAAAGTCCCTGCAAAGATTAAATCCCAGTTCTGGAAAAAAAAAAAAGCTGCCTGTGATGGAAGAAACATAGAAAAAGAATAAATTCTCAAGAAGTTGTTGACGTCGGAAAACACTGAAGAAAACTTAATCTACTTTTGAAAAGCCCAGAACCAGAGGTTTTTAGGGGGTTAATAAGTATTTGGCAGGAAACATAGTAAACAGAGCACTGAACTCTAAACTCTGCATCCTTTGATAGGTCACTTCACCTCTCTAGAACTCAGTTTCATCATTTGTCAAATTTAGGTATCATAGAGGCTATGACATATAACTCCTCATTATACAAGTGAGAAAAATGATGCCAAAGAAGGGCAATTGGCTTGAGGTCATGAAAGAGTCAGACGCAACTGAAAGTAACTGAACATGAACAATCACAGAGATAGAAACACATCAGGAGTAAGACCAAAGTATAGAACTTAATCATCCTGGACAAGGTGAACACTGTGGTCCATTCTGACCACTTCATGCTATCATTGCACTCATGACCAACCCATGCACATGGATTCATAGAAAACAATTTTTAATAATATAGTCATATTGTAAGTGAATAATATTTTCTACCTCAGCTCCAAAAATTGGTTCAACTATAGCTGTTTTTCTCTGGAGGAAAAAGGTGTATTATATTTCAAATAAATATAAAAGCAGGCCATATAATACCACAGAAGTCAAAGAGGATATTAATTCAGCTTACCTCCAGAGATTCCGATGTTGTTCCTCCAATTGTGTCAGCAAATGCTCAATATATTTATTTGAATCCATGTATTCCTATGGGGAGAAAAAAAAGTAGTCATCAGAATGATACTAATAATTTAGTCATATGAAATGGAGAGTTTGGCTACAGATAATCGCTAAATTGCCTTCAAGGAATTTCCATTTTACTATGGGAGAAAAGAGGCATATGAACAACAATAATATAAAATGGATCATAAGTGCATAAGAAAGTACAAGTAGTCATCTGGTAAGAAAAAAAATATGTTTTTTCACATCACGATATATTCTATTATTGAAAATCTCAAGTCAGATAAGAGGAGAGGATAGAACTGTGGCAGATGAGTGAAGAAACATTTGAGGACAGGTACAACTACAAAGTTTTTCAATGATAATATGCAATATTTTCTTTTAGGGCTGCCTCCAAGTTAAACCAGCCCTGAGAGACTACATAGGGAATTAAGTTCCTCAAATTATAACCAGGTAAAGTGACCAAAATAAAGTGTCATTTCCATATTTCTTTATCTGATGGCAAATTCATCTTTTTGCTTCTAATATAACATCCTTCTTGTCTTCTAATGAGCTTTCCTACCCAGTTGCGTAATTTGAATTTTCCTAAACTGATTCTATTTTAAAGGATTTCAGGGATGAATACTTTTCTTATGTAAATAACTTTAACAATTTCCAAAATAACATATATTAATGGTTTTGTCCTTTCACGATTTCTACAAGTATGTTATATTCAAGTATAGTTGTATTTTGCTTACTTCCTCCATATTAACATCAAAATTTCATGAAACAGGTAATAGAAATCCCTTCCCTTAAAATCAGTCTGGAAGAAATTAGGTTCAAATCAATGTTTTCTACCACATACCACAATAAAATAATAATGAATACTTAACATTGAAAATTACAAAAATATTAAAAAAAGATCAAGACCAGATACACTTCCTAAGTATGTCTAGGGAGTGAATTCTTAACCCAACAAGAGATAGAAACAATTACAAGATATTTTTTTTTAAATGATAACTTTGACTACATGGAATTGGCAAGCTTCTGAACGAACAAAATTAATGCAATTGGGATAAGAAGAGAAATGGTAGAATGATAAAAGAAATCTTTGTATCAAATGTCTCTCATAAGTATTCCATGTCCAGGATATTAAGATGACTAACAGAAATACAGAGACCAAAAGTGATTCTCCAATAGATAAATGGTTAAAATATATGAACAAATCATTCTAAAAAAAATATTTGTAATTAGCAAATTGTAATTATATTTTAAAAGTGCCTAAATGTCCCTAGCCTTTGACACAGAGATTCTACATATACCACAAGGAAGTCAGTGATACAAAGAAAGGTCCCACACATACGAGCACTTTTTTATCTTTATAACAGTATTTTTTTTTTTTTAGAAAGACACAAAATACATACAGATCAACTGTTGAAGGGCTAAGCAACTTGTTTTATGCAATGTAATGAAATGTTGCTATCCTATAAGAAATTATCCATATTATTAGAAAATATAAACTTATTCAAAGTCAAGTAAATACAAACAAAAACATATTCTCTCTGTCTCTTTTTCTTCCTCCCTCCCTCCCTCTCTCTCTCCCTTCCTCTCTCTCTCTCTCTCCTCTCTTCTTCCTCTTTCTCACCCTCTCTCTATACACATGTATGCACACATGCGTATTTATATACACCTATATATGCTATAATGATGCCAACAGAAGGAACAATAACAAATCAATTAAAACTAAATGCTGTGAAATTATAATGAGTAAACTTCATCCCAAAGAATAGATATGATAAGGCACCTTCCTATCTTTTTTTTTTTCAGATGGGGGGTGTAGTCTATGAATGTGGAACACCACAGGTAATGCTGGATATTTTGGATATATTGGTTAATTTTGCTTAACTGTTTTCCCCTCTCTTTTTTATTCTTTGTTTTAAATGACACCTCTTTGTAAGGTTTAGGGGAAGGATATATTGGGAAATGAAGGTGACAAAAAAGATATCAATAATTTTTTTTAAAAGAATTTCCTTTTGACTTTTCAGATCTAGTCAGTTAGCCATTGTCTTTTTTCAATTCAACTGTTTTAGCTAGAAAAGAGTACAATCATGTCAATGTGCCATGAAAGGTACTGTGACATTTCATGGGAATTTGAAAAAAAAAATAAAAAGATAGCCTTAGTTACCATTGATTTTTTTCCCTTTCTGAAATATTGATTTCTTATGCTTGAATACTATAGGTTATCTATTTCTGCCACACTAATGTGTATTCTAATAGAAAAAAAAATAATCAGTAGAAAGTAGCCTGGCATCATGGAAAAGACAGTATTTTTTTTTGTAGAAAGACACAAAATATATACAGATCAACTGATGAAGGGCTAAGCAACTTGTTTTATGCAATGTAATGAAACGTTGCTATCCTATAAGAAATTATCCATATTATGAGAAAATATAAACTTATTCAAAGTCAAGTAAATACAAACAAAAACATATTCTACACCTTCTGACACTGACTAACCATTTAACCTTGTGCAAACTGTACAAGCTCTTTGAGACTTAGTTTTCTCATCTGCCAAATGATAAGGCGGAATTCAATGATTTCTAATATGTTTTCAACTCCAATATTCTATAATTCATTCATTCAACAAAAATTTCTTTTGAGAATTTACTATATATAAGGAGCTCAACTAAGTGTTAAGATGAACCTATGATCTAATTCCACAGAAATAAAGGGCAAGGTCTCAAAGCTGTCACTTTAACCTTGAAAAGGGGAATCTCAAGATCTCAGAAGAAGACTCACAGAGTAGAAGAAGGTCATAGGACAATCTTTCTAGTCCCGAACTAGGGTTTTCAAAGACAGCCTGGGGAACAGAAGGAGGTCAAGAAGCTGTCAGTCCAGCAGGAGAACACCAGATAAGACCAGCTAATAGCACACAAGTCCACAAAATTCCTTCTTGAAGTGTGCAAAGTTTTAATATGGAATGAATGAAAAAAATGAAAAAAAAAAATGGGGAGGAGAGCTGATGTACCTAAGATATAAATCCGGAAAAGGAGAATATCCCCCGAAAGTTCTTTCAAGCAAAGCTTCAAAGAAAAACACAGCTTGTTTGCAAGATCAATTAGAATTCTGAGAAGAAATGAAGTGAGAGATTTTGGTTTTTTAGGGGTTAAAATTAGATAAATAAAATCAAAGAATTAGAAGGAGTTAGTAAAGAAGTGAAAGAAATAGAGGAGAGATTTAGAAAGTGAATTAATGACTAAACACAAGATTTGTAAAGCCTTTCTCAAGTAAAAGACTCCCTGAAAATTAGGATAGACTAAACGGTTGTTAATGATTTCACAGGACCACAAAAATTTAAAAATAAAGTAAAAATATTGAAAAAATACAACATATCTCATATATATGTATATGTATAACACAACTGACCTGGAAATTAGATCAAGGAGAGATAATTTAAGCCTCACTAGACTGAGAGTCATAACCAAAAAAAATAAAAAGCCTGGATATCTCATATTACAAGAAATTATGAAAGCAAACAGCCCAGACCCAACAAAAGGGCAAAGAAAAGACAGAAAATTCACCAGACGCAACTTGAAAGTATTCCCCAAAAGAAAACTCCCAGGAGCATCGGTCAATAAGGAGTAGAGAGATCCTTCATTAGCATGAAACACTGTATATTCATTATCTGGAAAAAGCATGCTAGATTCTGGCAGGTCACTTTACTTCTTAGCCACTCATTCTCTTTTATTTTTAAAATGAACTTGACTAAATTATATCTTGGGTACTTTCTAGTTTAAGCTTCCCTGATGATTCAAAATATATTCCAATCCCAGCTTTGCAGGTCTTTGCATTATTATAAAACATGGATATGGTCTATAAAAGATCCAATAAGAGTAAAAAAAAAACCCATGAGAATGAAAGTGACAACAGAGATCATTTAGTTCAGTTGTTTACTTTTTTAGGTGAAGAAATGGAGGCAAAATGAAGTGACTCACTTAAGGTCACAAAGCTAATTAGTGGCCAAAGCCATTTAAGTTTTCTGACTCTCAGACTAATGCTACTGCCACTTTCATAGAGGGATGCATCTTAGAACATGTTTTCAATCCGCTGGTGCTAAAGAAAAAATGATTATAACCGAATAACTACAGCTCCAATCTTGTTATAATCAGCTCCAAGGAAATTTATTTTGCTTTATTAGAATTTTATTATATAAATATTATGTGATTAAGCAAGCAGTCAGATAAAGAGTAGGAACCCACCCCTTTTTTTTGGTTAGTGTTTTTGTTGTAAAGACATTTGTCAAGGAGGCAGAGCCAAGATGGTGGTGTAGGAGCAGCAAAGTATTGCAGCTCCCACATAGCCACTTCAAAATACCCATAAAATATGACTCTAAACAAATTCTAGAATTCTAAAATGCACACAAATATACTTTCTGCTAAAGGCAGCTCAGCTAGGAGGCACCATCTCAGGGCTGGAAGCCTGAAATGGTGCCTTGGCCCTGGGGGCAGCCAAACGAGCTGAGCTGCAGCTGGAGCAACAGAAGAGCGGATCTGCAGCAGCTGTGGCAGTTTCCAGACTTATCAAGCCATAAAGAAAAAAAAAAAGGACTAAGTGAAAGGATAGTGGAACTCGGCTAAAATCAGGGGAGAAAAGAGGGTCTGGTCAAACCACCTCCAGAGCAAGGAAGTGGCGGTAGTGGAGGTCCTACACCCACCTCCACATTGCTGCTTTGGAGCTCCCAGACTGCAGACTGCAGGGGGGCAAAGTGATTGTTCAGAGGCCAAGTGCTCTCAGGTTGAGCAGCCTGGATCTGGATCGCTGTCTTGGATGGTGGTCTTTGGGTCTCTTTTCAGTGAGCCAGAGCAGGGGAGGGACTCAGCAGCCTCCTAAAAGCTCCGGCAGCTGGGAAAATCCCAGCAATTTGGGACAGAGTTTTCCCTTCTGGAAGTAGAGTTCCACAGAGCTAAAAAATCTCTGATTGGCCAGCCATGAATAAGCAAAGAAAACAAAGTAAGAACAGCAACCAAACCCTAGATTCCTTCTTTGGGGAAAAGAAGGATCAAAGCAGGGAACAGGAGGAAGCCAATGCAGTCAGAACTCCCACACCAAAAGCTTCCAAGAAACATGAAGATTGCCTAAAAGCTAGAGATGAGCTGAAGAAGGATTTTGAAAACCAAATGAGAGAAGTGGAAGAAAAATTGGGAAGAGAAATAAGAATGTTGCAAGAAAATCATGAAAAGAGAGTCAACAACCTGACTGAAGAGATTAACACCTTAAAAAATAGATTAACTCAAA
>CM053588.1:191822780-191862906 GCA_028646515.1 Pseudochirops corinnae
AATCAAAATACTATTAAACAGATCCAAACAAATGAAAAAATAGAAGGCAATGTGAAATCTCTCCTTGAAAAAGCCACTGACCTGGAAAACAGATCCAGGAGAGACAATTTAAAAAATAATGGACTGTCTGAAAGACATGACCAAAAAAGAACCTAGAAATCATCCTTCAAGAAATTCTCAAGGAAAATTGCCTTGATATTTTAGAACCAGAGGGCAAAATAGAACTTGAAAGAATTCACTGATCATCTCTTCAAAAAGATCCCCCAAAGAAAACTCCTAGGAATGTTATAGCCAGGTTCTGGAGTTCTCAGATCAAGGAGCAAATATTATAGGCTGCCAAGAAGAAGCAATTTGAATACTGTGGAAACACAATCAGGATAAGCCAGGATCTAGCAGCTTCTACATTAAGGGATCAAAGGGCCTGGAATATGATATTCTGGAGATCAAGGCAGCTAGAATTAAAACCAAGAATCACCTACCCAGCAAAACTGAGTATGTTTCAAGGGAAAATATGGTCATTCAATGAGGTGGAAGACTTCCAAGCATTCTTGAGGAAAAAAACAGAACTGAACAGAAAATTTGACATTCAAACACAAGAAGCATGAGAAGATAAACATAGAAAAGAAAACATAAGGAACTTATCAAAGTTGAACTATTTACATGCCAACATGGAAAAATTAGAATTATAACTTGTGAAACTTTTCTAAGTACGAGGATAAGTGAAGGGAATATAAATGTATATATATTTATACATATACATATGTCTATAAAGGAGAGTATATATGAATATGAATACATATGTGAGTGCAGGTATTTATGTGTATGTAGACAGAGGGCACAGGAACAATTGAATAGGAAGGGATGATATTTTAAAAGGTGTAATTAAGAGGTGAGAGAGGAATAGAATGAGAGGAGACAGGGAGAGACAATGAGATTAATCATCTCATATTGAAGAGGCAAGGGATAATTGTTACAATGGAGGGGAGGAACAGGAAGGCAAAAGGGAAAGGGTCAACCTTACTCTCATTGAATTTGGCTTAGGGAAGGAATGACATAAATTCTAAACTGGGTATCTTGCCACACAGGAGAGTAGTGGGGATGGGGATGATAGGAGGGAGTATGGAGGGGAGAGCAGGGTGGGGGGATAGGGGTGTTAGAAGCACACACTTCAGTAAAGGGACAGGGACAAAGTAGAGAACAGAACAAGGCAGGGTGGGTAGGATAGGAAGGAGGGAAATATAATCAGTGTTATACAATATGTTCATTGTGGAGATGTTCTGTGTAACTACATGTGTATGGCTTGTATTGAATTACCTGACTTTCCAGTGGGAGTGGGTAACAAAGGAGGAATGGAAAGAACCCAGAATTTAAAGTTCTAAAATCAAATGAAAAAAAAAATATATATATAATTATTATTATTATTATTTACATTCAACTGGGAAATAAGATGTACAGGCATTGGGATAGGGAGATCCATCTTATCCTACCAGAAAGTCAGAGGGGTGATGGGGAGGATACAGGAGAGAGCAGATTGGTGGATGGGGTATACAGTGAGATCACTATTTTGGGGTGGTTGGTAGGGGAAAGATGGGGAGAAAATTTGTAACTCAAAATCTTGTGGAAATCAATGATGTAAACCAAAAAATAAAAAAATAAACAGAAGTTAAAAAAAAAAAGAATTGGCTGAGGGACAAGTAACCCCATTGGTATTTTTTTTTGTCTCCCATGGTTTTTGCAATATAGTTTCTATCCAGATCTCTGGATGTCCCTCCACATGTTGCCATTCACTCATATATCTTAGGACAATACTATTTAGATATTGTCTGTGTATTTTATTTCTCTAGTTAAGACTTCTTGAGGATACCACTGATGTTCATATTGTATCCTAATAGACAGAATGTCTTATAAACAAGTTACTTAGTTTTTCCATCTCTAAATGGATGGGATTTGGACTTGCTGACCTCAAAGGCTTTCCTTGTCCTATCTTCAATGATTCAAGTATTTCCTTCAATTAAAACATGAGGTAAATGCGTACAAGTCTAACTTCAGGAAAAATAGACATTCATAGCATAATTTGAGAGTGGCAAATGATTTTAACCATTGAAGTATTCCACATCAGTTGGCACAAGTGCAGTGGATTTCCAACAAGTAAAGTTATACCTTACGAGGATTTCTGGAGGCAATCACAATTTCATGGGTTTGAGGTATTAGGTTGTCAGAGAAAGAAAATATATTAGAGACTTAACGTTAGCAGTGATATGATCATATACAGTGGTTCAGAAGAGACTTGATGTATATATGTATGTATGTACATATGTATGCATGAGTATATGTGTGTGACTGTGTATATATGTATTAGGTAAATTCCCTAGTGAAGAAATGGAAGGTACTGATGGTGATACCTGGGACCAAGGAGTAGATGAAGCCTCTTGGAAGGGAAGATGGAGAGTATGAGGAAGGGTGCTGAGTCAAGGTTGTAAAGAAGAGCAGAATAGGATGAGGTGATTTTTGAGCATTCTGCCTCTACCATCTACTCTCCTCACAGATGCTCTCAGATTATAGGAAGGATTATATAGTAGTAACTGACATGTTTAAGTTAGCAAAAAAAGGTAGATGTTATAAGTATTAACTATCTTCATTTTACAGATAATGAAAGTAAAGCTCAGAGAGGGTGACTTAGGGTCACATAGCTGACAAGTATTATGTCAAGGCAGGATTCAAACCCAAGTCTTCCTGAACCTGAGCTAACCATACCCAATCAGCCATGCTGGGGGCTTCTTCACAACAAATAAGGTTAGACTATACAACTGAAAGTGGCAATATTCATTTGGCACTTTTTGCAAAATATTGTATTTAGTGAACTTTAAAAACAACATATTCCTATGACAGCCTATAATTCTGGGAGGAAGGATGGCACAGTGTAAAGGATGCTGGATTTGTTGTCAAAGGTCCTGAGTTCAAATTCTAACACTAATTGGTTGTCTGACCTTGGGCAGCAAATCATTTAACCTCATGGGCCTCAGTTTCTTCATCTGTAAAATGAGGGGGGCTGAACTAGATGACTTTTAAAGTTCGTTCTGGTTTTAAATTGATGTTCCTATTATACTCCATATATTAATTTAAATGATGAAATATAATTAATGAATTATTATTAACCTAGGATTCACAGTCTCTGGAATCTGAGATTAATAGCTTAATGTTTAATCTAAAGAGTTATTCACATTCATGTGCACATCTATAAGGCAGACAAATAGATACATGTGTCATACAATAAGTGCATTGTACATATAGTCATGGTATCAAGTGAAAGCCATATTTTTCAAAACACCTCCCTTCCTGCACCAAGCTCAGTACAAAAATGCACATTAAAAAGGAAAACATCTCATGTTTAGTAGAAATGGGTGTGAGATTTTATATGTTTCATCTGGGAAAACAGTAAATTTAAGTCATTCATTTTATATGTAGATAATTATTTTCATGGTAAGGATTGACAGAAAGCTCCTTCTACCCAAACATCTCCCCCATCCCAGAATTAAAGTGCATAAGTTTCCAAAATTTATATATGGGGTGATGGGGATTGTCTTCAGCATTAAGAATAGTATTCTCTAGGAACTGTCTTTTAAAGTGTAAACCTCCATGATATTCCTAAAATTAATCCAGGAATGTTTTAGCATGAATAAGTTTCTCAAAACTTTCCTGCAGTTAGTTAAGAGAATGGCAGGCAGGGAAGAAAGCACAAGGAAGGGATAAAAGGTTGACACCCAAGTAAGGGTGACAAATACATGCTTTGCCTAATTGACAATTTTGCCCAGGGCCAGTCCATTAATATTGGATGACGTTCACTGAATGTATAGGCAGCATTTGAGTAACACACTTACCATAAAGAAAATTGTATTCAGAGGGATTAAAGAGGCAATTTAGGGTAATACAAAAAGCAGTAGGCCAAGAATTGGGAAACTGGGCCTTAACCTTAGGTCTGCTACTAATTACTTGTTTGACACAGTGTGAAATACTTCATTTCTCTGGCCCTTAAATTACTCATGTGAAAAATGAGAAAGAAACTTTGGATTAGATGGAGTCTAAGATAATTCAGTGAGAAAGAAATTCTGAATTTAATGTTGGTGAACTAAGATTTCAATTCTAGCTCTGCTGTTCATGACCTATGTGACAACGGGCAAGTCAAATGTTAACTACTATTATTCTTTAACCTCTCTGGGCCTTAGTTTCTGTATCTGCAACAATGACAACAGCAACAATAATAATATTTCCTTATCTATAATAATTATTAATTGTCTTATCTATAATAATAGTAGCAATATTATTACATAGCTAGAATTTATGTAGCTCTTTAAGGGCAATTAAGTGGCACAGTGGATAGAATGCCAGGCCTAGCCTCAAGAAGACTCATCTTCCTGGGTTCAAATTTGGCCTCAGATGCTTACGAGCTGGGTGACCCTAGGCAAGTCACTTAACTCTATTTGCCTCAGTTTTTTCGTCTATGGAATGAGCTGGAAAAGGAAATTGCAGATCATTCCAATACCGTTGCCAAGGAAATGTCAAACGGAATCATGAAGAATTAGAAATGACTGAAACAAACAATAACAAGACTGGAAAAGTGCTTTACAAATATTGTACCATTTGACCCTCAAAAGTTTTGGGATGTAGATACACTATTTTAGATGAGGAAACTAAGACTGAGTGAGGTCAAGTGACTTACCCATGGTCACCTAGCTAAGTGTCTGAGAATGAACTTGAACTTAGGTCTCCCTGACTTAGGTCTGGCACTCTATGCATGGTGTCACCTAGCTGCCTCAATAAGGAGGTTGGAAACTTCCTACATGAATGACCTTAGGCAACTTACTTAGTTTTCTTGGGCCTTAGTTTCCTCAATTGTAAAATGAAGTTGAATGAGATGGCCGCTGCAGTCATTTCCAGTTGTAAACCTAACTCTAGTACCCCTGATTTAGGTTGCAATACCTTGAACCTAGGGACAGCTAGGTAGAACAGTGGGTAGAGTGCTAGGCCTGTAGTCAGGAAGACCTGAGTTCAAATCCAACCTCAAAACACTTGCTAGTTGTGTGACTTTGGGCAAGTCACTTAATCTTTGTCTCAGTTTTCTCAGTTTGCAAAATGAGAATAATGATAGCATTTCTCACCCCAGGTTGTTGGGAGGATCAAATGAAATAATACTTGTCAAGCACTTAGTGCAATCCCTGGTACAGAGTAGATGCTTAGTAAATGTGTGTTTCTTTCTCTCCTTTGTCTTTTGTTAAGTTACCCTTCTATTAGAGCTCCACATTATTGTAAGGAGGGTTAGAGTGAGAAAACCACTGCCATCTTTTTCTGAGGCATAATTTTAAGAATTTCTCTCCAAGAGAACATCTCTCAAAAAAAGGATAAATTATAATTAGACTGTCCTTAGTATAAACAAGGGTGGAATCATGATTATTTGGACAGAACAAAGCTACTCTATACCACAACGGCCCTCTAGACATTCTCCCCAGCCAGGGTCCTTTCCCCCCCCTCCCGGACTCTTTGACCCTCAAATCTTTTGCCCTGGGTCAAAATACTCCTCATTGTGGCTCTGTTCCTGTTCAGAGAAACACAAGCAAGTATCCTAGAGCATGAAGTGATTCCAAATGTCAGTGATAATAGCTCAGACTCATACTAGCACTCTAAAGTTTGTAGAGAACTTTGGCCATAATAACTTTGGAAGGGAAGTCATACAAACATTATTCTCCCTATCTTGTAGAAGATATCACTGTGCCCATGACCATGTTCAAAGTAGCAAAGGTGGGATGCAAATGGGGTCTCATGACTCTTACTTCAGGTGCCGTGGTTTTTAACTTAATCAGATCTTTTCATCCAGCTCCTTCCTAAAGCATTAATTTATAATGGAGTTGTCAAGTTGATAGCCAAAAAAACTCCTGAGTGAGGCCAGAGCAGATTAAAATGTAATTGGGAAGTTTTTAATATAATAAACAAAATTATAAAACATATACAATGTGAATTTGTGGTTTTCTAAGTCAATATGCAGCTATAGGGATCAGTTTTTACATGAGTTTGACATCATTGGTCTACAACATCCCCAATAAGTTGAAACTGCTTTCAAACCTCCTGTGATGGGGAAATCATATTTTGTCTTGCACACCCAAAGTTAGCTAATTCATTTTTTTGGGGGGGACATCTCTAATTGTTAGTTTTTCCACCTGCTGAAGTTGAAATCTCACTTTCTATAACTTCCAACATTGGAAGGGTCCAGTAGAAGAAACATAATATTTCTTATATGAAACAATGCTTCAAATATCTTAAGAAAGTTATGATATCTACACCCAATATTTTTCTTCTCAGCCAAAATATTCTCAGGTCCTTTAACCGATCCTAGCATCTAATCCCCAAAGATTGTTAATATCACAGTCAAGATTGTTAATGTCTTTTCTAAGTAGTGGTGGCCACAACTGAATATTAAACTTTTAATATAGTCTGAACTTCCTTATTTAGACATTGTATTTCTATTAATGTGGTCTAAGATCACATGTGTACCCCATTGGTTGCCCTAGCTCACTGCTGAATAATATTGCGTTTGCTATCTGTTGGATTCTCCAGGTCTTTTCTATTTGGCTTTCAGGGAACAAGGTTAAAAATAGGAAGCAATATCAGGAAGAGAGAGCAGATTGCCATGCTTATCTTAGGGAGTAAGAATAAAGTCATGAGTCAATGAAGAAAGCCAATAACTTATCATTGGAGAATCTGTGCAAACTATCCCATAATAATGTCTTTCAGACAATGAGCACCTTAAGCAGTTTTATCTTTCTTAAAAAATATTTTTTTTTCTCTGAATGTAAGTTCTTCCACCAATAAACAAGTCTTCTCTAAGGAAGATGGCCATTTCCAACTGTGTTAGAGGATTATATTATTTACACATAAATGAAAACCCTGTTTGGACTTTATTTTACAAGTCTGAAAGCATTAGGAGAACTGAGGACGTGAACATGTCCTCTCTTACACTACATTACTCAACCACGTACAGAAAAGTAAATCACAACAAAGACTGAAGACCCTTCTGGAGTCAGGTATATCCACTACCTTTCTCAGGGTAGAGTCAGAATTAGGTCACAGTTATGTCTTGATCATAAAATATTCATTAGAAAATTCCATTCACTAGATCTCTTGAAAGATTCACTTTTATGGGACAGAGTGTTATTTTTTATTAAGTACTAAAGCTTTTCAGACTTGTTTCAATTAACTTAAATGTTCACTCTGACTAATTCTCAGTATAATAAATAGCCAGGAAACATTAGGAACAAGAATATTAACCATCTCTGGGTCAGATTTCAGCTTCACATCCAATCAAAATTCTGTTTTTGATATATCAAAGGGCATGATGCAGAGCATGAATTTTCTCCCAACATTAAGTACTGGGGGTAGAAGAGTGAGGAGCATGAGGAGAAAATCTAAAAATTCCAAAATACATATCGTCATACTTTTGTGTGAAAAAAAAATCCCGGACAAAAGTGGGTGCTGCTTAATTGGGAAATGGTTCAACAAATGAGTATATGAGTGTAGTGGGATACTGTTAATATTATAGTGGAAAAAAAGAAATAAAGTATGAAGAATTTGGAGAACTATGGGAGGCTCCTATGAAATGACACAGGGTGAATAAAGTAGAACCAGGAGAATGACATTGACAATAGCTACAATAATTTACATAAAAACAATGCAAAAAGCTGCTGAATTTAGAAATCCTGAGTTCAAATGGATTTAAGATGCTAATTGTGATTGACAAGGATAATGCAACTCCTCTTTTGGTTGACTTTTTCATTGTATATAGTAGTATGCATAGAGTAAAGAAAAGAATTTATAGGAAAACTATTGGGATGTAAAAATCAAATATATATTTTTAAAATTAAGACCTAGAGGGTATTATAGGTCTATACCCTATCTCTGAAACCCTAGTTTTTCATAAAAACTTACTAAAGAATTTCAATTTATTGACATTCATTCAATTCATCAAAATCCTTCTTGAACCTATATCTCTCCATTCAGGCATCTAGGTGGCACAGTAGAAACTGTACTGTGTCTGGAGTCAGGAAGACCTGAGTTCAAATTTGCCCCCAGATATTTACAAGCTATATGACTCTGGGCAAGTAAATTAACATCTGATTGCTTCAGTTTCCTTGATAATAACACCTGCTTCTCAGGATTGTCATGTAGACCAAATGAGATGAAATTTGTAAAGCACTTAACATAGTACCTGCCACATAGTAAATGATAGATAGATAGATGGAGGGATGGATGGATGGATGGATGGATACATAGATGATAGACAGATGGATAGATAGATAGATGATAGATCGATAGACAGATAGATAGATAGATGATAGATAGATGATAGATAGATAGGTGATAGATCACAGATAGATGATAGATAAATAGAGATGATAGATGAATAGATAGAGATAGATGATAGATGAATAGATAGAGATAGAGAGATAGAGATATAGAAATAGTTATATAGATATAGATAGATATAGAAATAGATAGATATAGATATATGTGTGTGTTTGTTACTATTATTATCATTATTCCTCTATTTCCCTTGGTTTCTTCAAGTATAATATGGGAAAAATAATAGCAACACCTCCCAATGTTGTCGTGAGGATTCAGTGAGATATTTGTAAGGGAGCTTATCACTATGTCTGATACATAGTAGACCATATACAATATACATACTTATACTGGCCAATATACATATTTCCTCTCCTTTTCCATGGGAGTATGGAGACTGAAGAGTAATCTGACATATAGAAGAGAGCTGAGAGAGACAAATCTGTCACACAATCCAAATGAGGAAAGATATTTGAGATGAGTTTCGAGTGTTAAAATCTAAAAAATCAAGATGAATGGAGACTGAGAAAAGATGATCAATTCAGAAATCAAGCAATTAAGAAATCACTGTAATGCTTTGAGAAGAGCAGTTTCTGTTTGGTGGCAGAGTCAGAAGTGAGATTGGGTGATAGATGAATGGGACTTCATAACGGAGACATATTTCTAGGTGTTCAGCTAAGAAAGGTTTAAAACATATAGGATGATAGCTTAAGATGGCAGCAGGAGACCTTAGCATCTTTGTAGTCAGATGGGAAAAAAGAAGGTATAGAAAGAAAATTTGAAGATGCAGCAGGATGGTGGAAGGAGCAAGGGAGCAGGAGAAATGAGCTGGGGGAGGGGATTGAAAAGCTACCTTTTCATTACTGATTGGGGCACAGGCAGAGAGGATAGGGAATGATACTAAGAGCCTTTAAGGTATAGCATAGAGGAAAAGTCAGAGGTAAAAATAGATCATGTCTGTTTTCTTAGTAAAGTCAGAAGCCTGATTTGAGAGGGAAGCGAAGTGTAAGGAGATAGAGGACTGGAGCAGTCACTGTGTGAAATGTGAATGAGAGTCAATGAGGAAGAATAAAGGGATTCTCATTCTGTGGAGCAATGAGACCTGAGCAGAGATTTTGCTGTTGTTGTTCAGTTGTTTTTCAGTCATTTCTGACTCTTCATAATCCCATTTGGGGTTTTCTTGACAAAGATACTGGAGTGGTTTGCCATTTCCTTCTTTAGCTCATTTCACAGATGAAGAAACTGAGGCAAACAGGGTTAAGTGACTTGCCCAGGGTCACATAGCTAGTAAATATCTGAGGCCAGAGTTGAACCCAGGAAAATGTGTTTTTTCTGACTCCAGGTCTGATGCTCTGTCCACTGCACCATCCAGCTGCCTACTTTGTTGAGATTAGAAGACATGAATTTGAGTTGAACTTGGAGAGTTATTAAACTTTTCTGCTTGGCACATTCAAGTCAGTAATGGTTTTCCATCTCATAGCACCGTTTTATGTGTCTCTCTGATTCTCTTTTCAAGTAAAATTGCACACTATCGTTATAATGTTGATGTCTTATACACTTCCTATAGTATGAGTTTCATGAGGGCAAGAATAACCTCTATCTAAATTTCATAGCCTATGCTCTGCATACCATCAGTGTTTAATAAAGTTTTAAAAAAATGGGATTGATTAGGGCAGATCTGGGAGCAACTGCTATAAGCTGGGGAGAGTTAACTTTTCCTTCTATACAAAGGAAAATGTTCTAATATAACTTTCTACAAGACAAAAAAGGCGGCATTAGGAGTTAGGGTGTTTAAACTCAATGCAATTCTTCTAAGGAAGACTGAATAGTTATTGATCAGATTGAGAAGCAGCTAGGTAGTGTAACAGTCCTGAACCTGGAGTCAGAAGACCTGAGTTTTGATTTATATCTACACCTTTACTTGTTGTATGATTGTGGGTAAGTCACTCAACTTTTGTCTCTTTCAGTTTCCTTATTTGTAAATTGGAAGAAGAGGGAAAAAATTATCCAACCCCTCTCCAGGTTGTTAATAGAATAATGTGTGGTATGTGTGTGTGTGTGTGTGTGTGTGTTAATTATTGTTGCTGTTTTTTCAGTTCCATTGTCATGGTGATTCCTGTTGAGTTGAGCTACAAGCTACTCTAGAATGATCTTCAAGGTCTTTAATCTAAGATTGTGATATTGCATAATCCAACTAGGCTAGAACTAGGACTGCCCAGACTTTCCCTAGTGCAATTCCTTCTAGGTGGCCAAACAAGTTAGTTTTTGTAAGTATGAGTCATGAAAAAAGGAAAAATACAAAACAGGAAAAAGATTTCCTATTTTACATATACATTTTCTGTCTTCTTGGTCTGGTCCCAGAAGCCCAGATCTTGTACTAATGGGCTCTGAAATGAATCAACCTCCTGGCTGAACAATTGTAGAGTAATTCAGTCTAAAGAACTGGTCAGAAGCTGTTCAGAGTAGATCCTAGAACAGATACAGATGGGAGGATGGAGAAGAAAAGGAGTCTTGGAAGAAAATTAAATGGTAGTAGAGGAAATCAGATAAAAGAAAATATGAAATTAATAGCAAATATTTTTAATAAATATTGAGGAAAGTGCCTCAAAGCCAAAGATCTCTTTAATCCAGTTTCTGAATTTTGGTAAATGTGAGGTAAATACCCTATAAGGTGTCCCAAATGTCAGTGGCACAAAATGATTACCACTCCTTTTGATTAAAAAATCACTTTCTTATGGGTGACAACCTAAGAGTTTATATAGCCTCAAGTAAATAACTCACTTTCTTATCTGAACAATAATTAGATATAGTTTGCTCTGATGGGGAGAAATGTTCTTTATGACAGCAGAGGTTCTCTGGAAGGACAAGACAAATTAAACATGAATTGACAAGTGGTTATAGAATGCCTTGAGATCTTCCTTTGGTTAATTTGAAGTGAGGGGTACATTACATGGCCATTTTTAATTCTCAGAAAGAGCTCCTGCCTAGAGCTCCCTTATCCATGCCAATTAATATATTGAAAAAGAAACAATGTAAAATGCAGATATCTATATGCTACCATGACTGGGGTCACATGCTGTCATCTGTCTGGAGATTGTGACCACACAGGCCAAGATGGTTCCTACAGTACCAAATGAATATCCATTTCATAAGAACAGATCTTTTAATATATCATTAAGTGAGACACATGGGAGCTATTTATTTTTATGGTTTATTTTACACACACACACACACACACACACACACACACACACCTATTTAAATTAATCTAATTATTTGGGCACATATCCATTTGTACCGAGAAGCAGGCAGTTTTTTAAAAAATATCATAATTTCCATTCCCTTTAGGAGAAATGGAATATTACTGGCTTTGCCTTTTCTACTCCCTTCGAAAAATCCAATTTTAATTAAAATAATACAAAACCAGCTGTTTGCCCTGCTGTGAGGAAGACGTTAATACCAACGATGTAGGTGTCATTTCTTAATCAGCGTGTCTGTGAAATTCCTGGCAAATATACCCCCAGCATGTACACCTGTGCTGCCTTTCTTTTTAATTAGACCCTCTTGGATTATAAGTGGCTATTCAGTCCATAGGATGAGGACCAATTGGAACTGGAGCGACACTTCTGTTGATTGAATCACTTCATACTGAGCCTGTATCACAAATGACAGAACTTGAGTTCTCTGTTTTAGTTAGCCACTCCAACAGTTCAGCAGTAAGGAGACAAAATGGGTCCAAGAAAAGAACACCGATTCTGGAGTCCAAGTGGAACTAGGTTCAAATCTCACCTTTGATATTTACTACTTCCTAAGGGAACATGGGCTCAGTTTTCTCATATATAAAATGAGATCATTGTGAGTTTGTCTCCTGAGATCCCTTCCATATCTAGAACTATAATCCTGGACTTTTAAGGTCCATTTCAACTCTAAATGTGTGATCTGGTAGAAAATTCAGGTAATCAACAATTTAAAGATGAACTGTGGTCAAAACATTCACTCTTAAATCTGTTTTTCTAATTCAAATCTTCTTTTCCCATAAGAAACAGTGATATATTTAGTAGTTAGGTTCTCAGGAAGGCCCACAGGTACTACTTAATTAAGTGATCCAAAACCTGAAATAGAGAAGTGTGCCCTCTATTATCCCCCTTCCCCGCAAATCCTAGGATTGGACTTCCTATTGTAGCTGGACCAGGATTTATCTCTTTCCCAAGCAAATCAAAATCTCACCCATCATATTTTAAAAGATTTTCTAAGAAGAGGTTTTTTTTTTCCTTGCTTGAAAATAAAGGAGAAAAGGTAGTCTCCTCTATTTTCCTCCTATTCTTATCTGAAAACTCAGATGACAACTCCTCCCTTTATATTCCAAAGGCAAAAACAAAATCATACATGGGGGGAAATTATGGATTGCTTCTTATTCAAAAGACTGAAATGAGATTCATCAGCATTCAAAGGAAAACCACACTTAGGCTATCCTAAGTCCCAGTTCCCAGGACTAGTAGACACAAAAAGGATTCAACGGAATTGAGGAGATGGGACTAAGAATTTATGTCCTAGGATATATACACTAGTATGTATTCACATTTCAGGCAGCCAGTGGGGCTGGGGGGAGGAAGCAGGAGAAGCCAAGAATGGGAAAGAAGGATCAGATGTGATGATTGAGAATCCCATTCCTTCTCTTCCTCTTCTCATAGATACCATCAGTCAGGCTACCACAAACCCAAATTTGACTAATTCCCTAGGGCAAGGTAAAAATGAAAGGGCCTAGAGGAGGGGAAGAGATAAAGAACGTAGGGACAGCTGGCAGATGAGGAAAAGAGAGTATATGTATGTGGGTGGAGGAGATCCCACGTGGTGCAATGAAGGGGGGTAGGGGAGTATCTATGGCTATTGTCCCATCCAGGTGGCCCTGTGCAAGTACTGAAGGTCAACCAAGCATAAGTAAGGTGGGAGGTTGCCTGTAATTTAATACCTTAATATCTATGTGTCATGAAAAATGACTACACCTAGGCAAGAGCAAATTTTCACGCCAATTAAGAAAGGCAATTTACTGCCATAAGGTTCTTAGTTAGTCAAAAAGAACATATGATAAATTATGCAAACATTTTGTGAATTTCCTTCCAGCATGCAAATTTTATGTAATTAACTATCATGTTTTTCATGCAAACTTAAATTTGCTATAATAATGAATCACAATCAAGAATAAGAATATTCAATGGGAAAGATAACCTATTTTTATTTTCATTTTTATAAATGAGAAGATGCAAATGGAGAATGAAAGTGATTTAGGAGTAATTCCTGCATTAAGTACTGTCACTTATATGGAGCAACCAAAATTTACATCAACAAAAAGAGGTAGATACCTTAGTCTTACTCTGTAGACATATTTGCATGTTCTTCATGTTTGCAATGACCTAGAGACTGTTTTCACAGTCTTCCATAGGAAGTAGAAACAGTGGAATGTTCCCCCTATCTATAATTTATTCAGAAGGTTGGAGGAAGTATGCTAATGATGAGTCTGCAATCAAAATAACTACAGGCTGTTAGACAAGATCGTCTAACTTTTGTCAGACAAGAAGAAAAACCACTTTGGTCCATTCATTCATTTGGACTAGTGTAGCCTTTCTGTTTAATCTCTATAAATCTGATGAGCAGAGCTATTAATTACTTTTATAATCTCTTTCTTATTGATCTCCTGACACTGAAGATCCATGCTGAACATCTCAAAAGCACAGCTCGTTGTTTTGAAGATGGCCTAATAAAAGTCCTTTACATATATGCTGCCTTTCTCATGTGGCCATCAAACTCACAATCTAAAAAGGACAGGAAGCAATGATGTCCTTGGGAAATGCAAAAAGGCAGGATTATTGAAACTGTCTCCTCCTACTCTTCCCTGAAGACTCTCATATGAGGATGAGTGTTTTGAGGACTATCTACAGAAAAAAGGTTTATATAAAAGAGGTTTGTTCTTTGAGATATGAGACACAGCCTTCCAGACTCCTCCCCATATAATCCAATGCTCCCGAACTAATCCCCTGGGAAAGATAACAAGTCCTTTCTCTTGAAAGATGGAGAAAATGACTGACAAAATAGCAGGAACAAAAGGAGTGAGAATTAAGTGATAGGAAGCAAAGGATAGTGAATACCTCTTGCTAGAAAAGAAGAGAACTGAGGAACAGAAGAAAGTAGCAAGTAGAGCCAGGGGCAGAGGACAGCAGATAAGATAAGAAATGAACATTAGGAAACAGGGACTACAGACAACACTGTAAGCAAAAGGATGAACCCAGATTGTTGGGGAAAGAGACCTGTAGCACAATTCTAGAGATAACTGATGATGGAAAGCAGGGTTTGGATTGTTTATGAAAGGAATAGGAGGTGAGAGCTTTTGGAAGCAAGCAATGTAGTACAGACAGAAGAACAAGGATCACTGACGCCAAGAATAGAAACCCTAAGCACATCTGATTGAGATCCTAACCAGGGCAATAATATAAGTCACAGAAACTATCAACGTTTATGCTAGAAGGTTCCTCAATACAGCAAGGAGGAATATTATTACTTTCTAGAGACTTAGGATCAAATATGAAGCAAAATTGTGATCACTTGTGTGTAATTCTTAGATACACCACAGTTTTCTAAGGAAGTCCTACTGATTGGACCGAGGCAGGGACTATCATTACTTTCTAAGGATTCAATGGTGAGGTTTATCTGTTTTCATTAAGGGGTAAAAGCAAATGTCTGTGTGTCAATTTTTTTAGCATCTGTACTTATAAAAGGATCTGGTGACTACTCTCCAGAGTACATACTCTGGGGAATCCCAATACTGGAATTTATAGATTATCTGGATAGGGGAAATGAGCCAGAAAAGTGAGAAGTCCTCAAAGTGTGTATATATATATATACATAGACCCTATATATTAAAAGGTAACCTTTGACAAAAGGACTACAAATACATTTGATAAATAAAATTAATCAATATTTATTGGGACATTCTATATTATAAGATGTTCTGTTGGGGAATACATAGATACATGAGAGACCATTTTTGCTCACTAGGAGACTACAGTCTAAATAGAAGACTAGACTGACAAAATAAAGATAAAGAATACAAAGTTTAGGGGTGGAGCCAAGATGGTGGAGTAAAAACAGGAACTCTGCTGGGCTCTGGCTCAACTACCTCCAATACTTGTAAAATATGACTCTAAACAAATTTTGCAGCTACAGAACACACAGTGACAGAGGGAAACAAATCTCCCGCTGAACACAGCCTGGCAGGGCAATAGAAAGGGTCTATCACACCAGACTGGGAGATGAGTATAGTACTGTGTAAGACCCGTGGTTCCGGCCCCAGAGCAGCCCCAACAAGTGGCACAGATTGTCCAGAGCAAATTTGAAGAGAGTAAATCACCAGCAGCTGTGGTAGTTTCCAGACTTCTCAACCCATAAATGCCAAAGAGAAATAAAAGGTCTGTGGGGAACTCTCTTGGAACTAGGTGATGCAAAAGCATGGTCTGTCCCCTGTGCTGGGGTGAGAGGTGCCAGAGGTGCAACAACCACCAGAGCTCCTGGCCTGCAGAGTGTAGGGGGACCAAGCAACCATTCACAGGATAATCACTCTTGTTTTGACCTGCTTGGATCTGGGCCATGGTCTTAGGTGGTGGTCCTGGGGTATGTGGCAGTGTGCCAGAGCTTGGAGTGACTCTAGAGGGGAAGCCCTCCTCAGACCTCTGACAACATTTGTAAAAACCCCAGTGATTTACAACATAGCTTACTCCACTCTGGAAGTAGAGTTCTACCATGACAAAGAGCTCAAAAGTCAAGTAATTGGCTGGCAAGATGGGCAAGCAGAAGAAGCACAGTCAGACCATAGAATCCTTTTTTGGAGACAAAAAAGATCAAAACATGGAACAAAAAGTTAATAAAGACAAAACTCCTGCATCAAAAGCTTCCAAGAAAAATATGAATTGGTTACAGGCCATGGAGGAGCTCAAGAAGGCTTTTGAAAATCAAGTAAGAGAAGTGGAGGAAAAATTGAGAAGAGAAATGAAAATGATGCAAGAAAATCATGAAAAGTGAGTCAACAGCCTGCTAAAGGAGACCCCCTCCCCAAATACCAAAGAAAATAACACTTTAAAAAATAGACTAACTCAAATGGCAAAAGAGGCCCAAAAAAGCCAATGAAGAAAAGAATGCCTTAAAAAGTTGAATTGCCCAGATGGAAAAGGAATTTCAAAAACCCACTGAAGAGAATAATTCTCGATTGGAGCAAATGGAAGCTAATGACTTTATGAGAAATCAGGATACTATAAAAGAGATACAAACAAATGAAAAAATGGAAGGCAATGTGAAATATCTCATTGGAAAAACCACTGACCTGGAAAATAGATCCAGGAAAGATAATTTAAAAATTATTGGACTACCTGAAAGCCATGATAAAAAAAAAGAGCCTAGAAATCATCCTTCAAGAAATTCTCAAGGAAAATTGACCTGATGTTCTAGAACCAGAGTGCAAAATAGAAATTGAAAGAATTCACCAATCTTCTCTTGAAAAAGAAAAAGAAAACTCCTAGGAATATCATAGCCAAATTCCAGAGCTCCCTGGTCAAGGAAAAATATTATAAGCTGCCAGTAAGAAATAATTTGAGTATTGTAGAAACACAATCAGGATAACACAAGATCTAGCAGCTTCTATACTAAGGGATCAAAGGGTTTGGAATATGATATTCTGGAGGTCAAAGGAGCTAGGATTAAAACTAAGAATCGCCTACCCAGCAAAACTGAGTATAATTAATGTTTCAGGGGAAAATATGGCCATTCAGTGATATAGAAGACTTTCAAGTATTCTTGATGAAAAAACCAGAGCTGAACAGAAAATTTGACCTTCAAATACAAGAAGCAAGAGAAGCATGAGAAGGTAAACAGGAAAATGAAATCATAAGGAACTTATTAAAGCTGAACTATTTTCATTCCTACACAGAAAAACAATCATTGTAACTCATGAGACTTTTCTCAGTATGAGGATAGTTGAAGTGAATATATATGTGTATACATACATACATATGTATGTACATATATACATGCATATATGTATGTATGTATAGTAGGATGTATGTGTATACAGATACATATGTGAGTGTGTATATGTGTGTATATGTACACATAGTCAGAGGGCACAGGATCAGCTGAATAGGAAGGGATGATATATAAAAAAGTAAAATTAAGAGGTGAGAGAGGAATATAATGAGAAAAGGAGAAATAGAATAGGGTAAATTATCTCATGCAAAAGAGGCAAGAGAAAACTGTTAAAATGGAGGGTTAGAGCAGGAAGGTAAAAGGGATTGAGTCAACTTTACTCTCATTGAATTTGGCTTAAGGAGGGAATAACATATACACACACATTTGAATATCTTGCTCTACAGGAAAGTAGGGGGAAAAAGAGGGGTGATGCAGGGGAGGGCAGGTTTGGGGAGAGGGTAGTTAGAAGCATATACATTTGAAAAGTTACAGGGTCAAGGTAGAGAGTAGGATGAGTGGGGGGCAGGATAGGATGGAGGGAAACGTGATTAGTCTTTCACAATATAACTACTATGGAAACGTTTTGTGTAACTACACGTGTACAACCTATATTGAATTACTTATTTTCCCAGGGGAGTGGGTGAGGAGGGAAGAAGGGAAAGAATCTGGAAATCAAAGTTTTTAAAAAAACAACTGTTAGAAAAATAAATAAACAAACAACCCTCCCCCCAAAAAAAGAATACAAAGTTTAAGTAACAATACTACAATATAACAAAGGAAGCAATATTATAAAGCAAATCAAGATGAATTTCCCAAAAAATGTATTCAAGCAATAATTATTACAGAAGTTTGGGGACCTGATAGAAATATTTATTAAGTTGAATTTAATTCAGTACAGATAGAAGCATACTATTTCTACTTTATTTTTTTTTACCCTTTGGCCTGTTTCTTCTTCCACAATGTGACTAATATGGAAATATGCATTACGTGATTGCACATGTACAATTTATATCAAATTGCTTACCATTTTAGGGAAGAGCGAGGGGAGGAAAGGTGAAAATTTGGAACTCAAAAGTTTTTTTTTTTAATGAATGTTAAAAATAGTCTTTACATGTAACTGGAAAAAATATTATTTATTAGGAAAAATTTAAAAAGTTGAATCGAATTTAGCCTGTGGTAGAATGGAAAGTTTCAGAGATCATGTGCTTTCTTGCATTTGTTTCACCTCTTTAAAGCACTTTCACATCATTTGATTCTCACAATAATTCAGTAAAGCAGGCACTGTTATCCTCATTTGCAGATGAAGAAAGTCAGGCTCAGAGAGGCTTATTAGTTTGTCAAAGGGATGCAGCTAATTGTAGAAAGGGTCTAGACTAGAATTCAGGCATTCTGACTCCCATTAACTGTTCCTCGTACTATATATACCATGATATCATTTAAACTATAAAAGAATGGAGTTGAAAATTTGACTGTATTCTAAATGTTTTTCATTTTTCAAGTGGCAAATGGCCTATCAAATCAATATATTCTGCTTGGCTTTATTTCCATTTTTACCTCAAACTAGCTATGTGGCCTTGCTCAAGTCATTCCCCTTCTCTGAGCCTTAATTTCCTCTCCTTTAAAAGGTGGAGGTGAAACTAGAATCACAGAATCATAAGCCAGTCCTTGAAAGGCCCTCAGGCTATCTAGACAAACCCTTTATTTATTTATTTTTTTTGCAGAACAAACTGAGAGATTTGGTCTGCAGCGCACATACTTTTAGGCTGTTTTACAAGGTTTTGCTCTGAAGAGGTTAAAAATTTGCCCCAGGTCATACTAATTTTAAGAGTCAAGAAGACCTGAGTTTGAGCATTAAGAGATATGCATTGCTTAAAATACTGCCTCTCTGATTACTGGAAGAGATCATTGATTTAGAGCTGGGAAGAATCTTAGAAGTTATTATAGAGGCTACCTTTTTATTTTTCCAATGAGGAGCTGAAACTCAGAGAAGCTAAAGGTATTGGCTATTGTCCCAATAGTAAATAGTAAAGAGCAAAAATGAGATTTGAACTAAGGTCATTTGACTCTGAAGTAAATGCTCTTTTAACATATGCATAAATATAAATAGCGGATTTGGGTTTTTATATCTGCAATAATTACAAATAAACATCTTTAAAACTAGGGAAACTTGAATTCTATGTTTTTAAATCAGGCTGGCATTTCTCTTTAACTTATGCTGCTTGTGGTCATGGGAAGTAAGAACATGAATCATCTCATAATCAAAGTATAGAATTTCTGTCCACACAGTAGATAGAGCACTGAACCTAGAGTTAGGAAGATAAGAGTTCAAATCAGCCTCAGTTTCCTTATCTGTAAAATAAGCTGAAGAAGGACATGGCAGACCACTCCAGCATCTTTTCCAAGAATACTCCAGAAAGGGGTCATGGAGAATTGAACACAACTGAAAAAACAATGACTAGGCAACAACAAATTTCTGTCAATAGATTCAACCTGCTTCCCAAAGTAAAGCATTTGTTACAGCTCTAATGAAATATAAAAATGTCCTTCCAAAAATAGTTTGAGCTCTTTCATCTACTTCTGCCTAATCTCCCCTAGAGGCTTCTGAGCTATTAAAGGGCACATTAAATCCCACTAAGGAGAGAGGGATAGGGGAAGAAATGATATCTCTGAATTATCCATAAGCCAAATCATCAGCATTTGAAACAGTAGTGAGTCAGTCACAATAGAAAAGAAAAAAAAAAATACTGGCTCACAAAATATTTACTAGACTTCATTAAGGCTAACCTTGCCTTAAAGGTATACATTTAACTAAAATGCTGTCTCACCTATGGAATATAGTTGATGAGTAAATTCATCAACAAAATAATGGGACAGAACCAGTTCAGTCACAGAGATACAGTTAATATAACCTTCTGTTCTTTCAGGGCCAAATCATAATTATATAGGGCTGGGTATTACTGAATAGAGTTTTTGAAATACAGGATTGGGGCAAGGGTAGGAGCGAGAGGAAAAGGTTGCTTCAGGGCTGGGATTTTTAGTTGGCCTAGGCCTGACAACCTGAGCAGCATTTGTACCAGTGCAATAGCCCCAACATGAAAACATAGTCTTATAATATCCATTAAGCAATGACTTCAAGCAGTTATTCTTAGGACAAAAAAATAAAATCCAAGCTACCAAAGAAGAAAACTTCTCCCCAGAGACAAGTACCTGAACCTTTACATGCTTTCTATCAGTCCTTTTCCTCACAATCCAAAATTTAGCCTCCCCAAAGGAGGATGATTTTAATAAATTAATCTTACCTTAGCCCCATGAAAGTCAGAAATGGATAAAGAGAAAAGTATTCTTGTTGTAAAAGTAGATGAATTCTACTTCTAGCAAAGAATCATATGAATATTAAGAATACTGATGATGGAAAAAAACATCCCACTTTCAAAAAGCAATGAGCAAACAGCTTTTCCAGCATACATAAATTCACTTTGCAATAGAGCAGTGACTCACTAAGAGATTTAAAATAATATTTACTTGGATTACACAACATTTTAAAGGTTTTTGTCACAAGGCACTGGAAAATCTACTTTACTACCCTGTGAGTCAGATTGAACCTTTGAAATAGTCTCAGGAAAAGATCCATTGACTCAGATGTTCTTAGGTTGTGGGTTGTCTAGAACTTCATTGTCTTTGAAACAAGGTGAATGCCCGCCACCATTTTGAAAATAAGGTAAAGCAGCAAAGCTGAAGGGGAAGCCCTTTGAACTTTTTTTCGAGGATCTCACTTTTCTGCCTAAAAACCACTTTTCTATTAATCAGACTTCTTTTGTTACCATGTAAAATTAGATTCTATGTATACAGGCAAAAGTAGTTCAGAAAGGAAGAGAATAGCACCCTAAGCTAATAGATTGGAGAGACCAGGTCCAATAATGAACCAGTGGCCCACAAATCATAATTCGTTGGTTTGTTCTGCCTCTATACAGTTTTCTTTGGAAAAATCTCAGTATAGAGTTCAAATATGTCTCATGTGTAGATCTCTACAGATGTGACTTACAGGCCTCCTAGCTCCCATGTAAACACTCAAAGTAACAAAACATATTGGGTGTATATCAATCATTACTAGTGTTTTAACTGATATAAAAATGACAATTCTTATCATTCTGTGTCCCTCTTCATGTCATTTTTTACCACTGCCATTATAATAGAGAAAGGTGCCTGCAGAGTATTGACAAAAATTTTCATTTATATTTCTTTCATGAGTTACCATGGCCAAAGAATGCCATTACCCATTGACTATCTTTCTGATGGCAAGGTTGATACATATACATTTACTGATTACCAACTTTGTATAAAATCTCTCACTAGGTGTTGAGTCTTTACTATCTTGAATAATCAAGTCTCAATTAAAATCCCACCTTTCCACACGTGGCTTTCCAAGTCCTTCTTAAACTTACTGTCTTCCCTCTGAGATTTTGATAAATGAAATAAAATTATACTCCAGGTACAAATTATGGACAAGGCAGGGTGAAGATAATATACGACTACTACCACTATTACTACTACTACTACCACTACTACTACTACTACTACCACTACTGGTACGGCTCTTGCTGCTGCTGCTAGCACCACCACCACTACAAATAAAAATAATAATGATGTCAACACTACCTGACATAAATAATGTGGTTTAGTGGGGAAAAAATTCTGAATTTGGAGTCACAGGAAGAAGGTGCCCTTCTATGAGTCTTAAAAGCAGGAGTAATATGTATTCTTTGTCCAACAACTAATAAGGTGACATATAACTAGAAAATTGGAACTGTGTATGTATAATACATATTATATTCTCATTATAAATGAAATCACAAGTCATAAAGAAGTTGCATATATAGATATATGATATAAATATATACATGCATATGTGTGTATATGTGTATATATGTATATGTGCATATTAGCTGTATAGCATGTTGACAAAATCAAGATACACCATTTCTAGGACTTCTGGTTATCTCTAAGCATAATCAAGTGGGCCAATCTTTATGAAGATAATTGCAGTTAATGAATTAACATCCATTGCAGGGAATGAAGAAGTAAAGAAATTCTATTTTGAAAGGATAAGATTTTCTAAAATAAATTGATGGTGACTTTGATAGCTGTTGACAGCCACAAGCGTGAACAGTGAAAACTACCTTGGAAAATACAACTACCTTGTAAACAGTTCAAAGTTTTTGTGTCCATTTATCACCAATCTTTTTCAAGAAGAGAGTTGGAATGCATTGCACAGAGAGCAACGACTATCATAAAACAAGGTAGCAGAGTACCAAATTAGACAAGAAGTAACTAGTTATTGGTGTAGCAGTCACTTAAGATTCAGCTCATGGATGAATTAGAGCAAAGATCAAAATAAACAGTAAGTAGAAGGAAAAAAAAACAAAAATGAATAAAATGACATTGGATTCAGTTCTAGCTAAGATAATCTGAATTGCTTAAATTGTCACATGAATGAAAAGATGAAAGTTTAAAAGGGCAAAAGCACTATAATTCCTTAGAGAAGTTTAGGTGATCCAGGAATTACTACAAAGAGAAAGACAAAAAAAGAGACCACACAAACTGTTTCATGTAGAAAATCTTCAACCTCCTCACTAAGCAGGGGGTTATAGTCAGTAAGAGGAACACCAATTTAGAGCACAAGTTCATTTGCAAAACTTTCTCAACTAAGATGATAGAAAAATATATCATTGCCCCACCATTTAGTAAAAGGTAGTTGAAGGGAATAGAAGTTGCAGAAATCTTGTTATGACATCCAGTTAAGTCAAATTATCCTGAGAACATCTGTAGGAAATTAAAACTGGCAGAAGAACAACAAAGAAATAAAATGAAACAGAATTTTTCTAATGTTCTCTTTTCACTGGCAGTGAGAGAGGAACAGTCCTGAGTGGATGTTACCTTCTCAATATTCAGTGATGTTCCTCACCAAGAGAGGAAGTGAAAGGCAGAGCATAAAAAATGAAGTTAGGAAGACTAACTGTACCGGAATAAATATATCAAAAAAGAAAATCTGTGCTAGAGACAATTAAGGTCCTCTGATGTTGATTTTTCAGATACTATAAAGTGGAGGAAGATTCTAAAAGATCACAGAGAGTACAAGAGACTGAGAAGATATTAATAACAGCTACTCATGAAGAGTGCAAACTATTAGTGCCTGATCTGTGGTAGAGCCTTCTGAGATCATATTGGTCTAATCAACAACAGTCAGAAACAGTGTACCTTACCTTCAACATAGTGATGTCATTTTGGTCCTCTTGGTGAACAAAGGGCAATGACTACTCATCAAAGGAAAATATAGATAGATAGATAGATAGATAGATAGATAGATAGATAGATAGAAGATAAATGATAGATGAGAGAGAGAGAGAGAGAGAGCGAGAGAGAGAGAGAGAGAGAGAGAGAGAGAGAGAGAGAGAGAGAGATTCTGCCCTTTGGGAGTGGAGAAAGGGAGACGGTTGAAGAAGAAAAGACTGCTTGATTACATTTCCACTTGAAGCAGGGAGGGAGGCGTTTAGGGGCATCAGAAAGTATATGATAGGGATGGGTAGAAGTCAATCTACAAACCTAACATGTAGGAGAGGCACTAGCTATGATGTGTTCCTTCCAAGTACGTATTTTGCCAGGACAAATAATCATGAATATGGTTAAGTGTGCAAACTAGGCATCCTTGGATTAGTCATCATGATGTGTAGGAGTATGTGCAGGCATGAGTATTTGTCTTGTTGCAACTGGGGCATGTAGCTTGGTGGCTAATAGCTCCCACACAAAATAAACCAATACTGAATGAGCAATAATAAGAGTCAGCTTGGCATTCTGTCTAATACAACAAATCTGATTCATGGCTGGTTGAGCATACCTCCAGGTTTCTCTATCTGAAGAAGAGGAGAGTACAAGTTGAAAGAATATGAAAAGAGATTATGGAACCTAACAATACAACGTCATATGTCAATTTTTCATCTGCATATTACCTTTATGAGAAAAAAATAACTAAAAATAATTAATTAAAAATAAAGAGGAATGATGCAGGGTTTTGCAGGTATTTTTGATTTTACACACACACATATGTATATGAAACAAAACAACCATTAAAGACTGTCCTCAATAAAAAAAGAATTCCATACATATTAAATTCTTATAAGAAATGGTGCTATAGAGATAACTTCATTGGATGATCTGCTAGGTATTAACATCAAGTGAGGAATAAAACAGAGAGACAAATGCTCACAGAAGGTGTTCATTTGAGTAATGGAAAATATCCTGGGAAAAGTTTGAACCGAAGAACAAATCAGCATTAGGGGCAAAGTTCTCCAGATGCAACTATTGCCAGATAATATTGTGCTAATTGCATTGTCCCTAGGAACACTACAAAGTCCTGAAACTGCAGTGAAATTCACAGCAGTGTGGGAGGAAAGCAATAACTATAATCAATTGCATGAAAAAAGCAAAATGCATGAAAATGTAAAGTTATAATAAGTACAACGATAATAAAACATATATAAGCACTTTGTTTCAAAGTACTATATATGTATATATACACACAAATATAGAGAGATGTATGTGTTATAGATATGTATGAACACAAATATACACATAATTTCTCTCTCTCTCTCTCTCTCTCTCACTGAAACCAGGTCTTTCTGTTCTGGTCTCAGTCCATTATGCCACTCTGTCTCTATAGAGAACTTATCTACTTATAATTTACTAACAGCAAAAGAAAGATTATAATAACAGAATATGTCTGGCTATAACATAGCTACCTGGCTATCTTTTGTTTTAATTCTAGATCATTGTACAGAGTATGTAAGGTCTAACTAGGAAATAATCAGGTTTTCCCCCCCAGAATTATAAACTTAACTGAGTAGTTCCAGAATTTGGGTCCTTACCCTGTTTTATACTCAAGAGTAAATAAAGAAATCTATAACCTTTTATAAATGCACCTGTCTAGGATAAATAACACCAGGCAACCTTTGTCACTAGACCAATCAAGAGCAAGCTAGATAAAGACATCCACATGGTTTCATGCAATTCCTAGGGTGTTTAGTATTTTTAGTACCTTTGGATTCATCAATCATTCTGACTACTTCAGTCCACATATCCACCTCCATTCCCTCTGGGGCAAGGGGCCAAATCTGTCCTGGTTGCCTCACTAACTTAGTCTAAAACTGGAGAGAAAATTCCCAGTGAAATTACCAGTTGATGAGAATAGAGAACTCTAGTGTATCTGAGTCCCAGTTTGATGGGTGTGGTGATGATGTATTGAGAATTGATAATATAACAGAAGGCCATAGTTTTAAGGCTGGTGTTGTAAGTTGTCTCTGTAAATCAGAAAGAAAGATATTGTGAGGGTTAAGATGTTTAAAATGTAATGTTTTATTGACAGTAAGCACAGGCCCTGTATATATTGAACAAGTCAAAAATACCCTGTATACCTGTGCAGAAAATGATTTACAAATTATACTTGATGTATACCCACTAGAGAGGGACTTTGTCATGTTTGTAGTTTGTACACTGCTTGACATAGGCTGACGATGAAAGAATGTTAAGTATTTTAAGAACATTAAATAATAAAAGAATAAAAGAAACATAGAAAACCACCAGCCACTGTGAAATTGATGATAGTATCTTGCTAACGGAATGCAAAGCCACTATCTCAACTAGCTGTAAAACAATATGTGAATGAAAAAAAATATCATTTGAAGGATAGATACAGTACTTAATCTTTAATTTAAAGTGAACTTGCATTTCAACTTCAAGTGAGTAGCCCTGAAAAATCATTAAAGGTTAGAACTTCCATAGACAGAAAAACTTGCAGTAATCATAATTTTAGAATTGCTTTTCCCTTAGGGTCTTGATAATCTATAGAGGAATGCTCAAATTTATCTTTTCATGTGATAATATCCAGTGGTCACTGAGAATGTTTCATTATACAGGAAAAGGAAGCCCATAAAAATACACTAATTTTGAAAGATCTTAGATCATTTCTTCTAACTTTCTTTTTGTCACATGGCAAGAATTTGTATGAAATTATTTATTAATTTTTGTTCATGTCACCCAAAGGAGAACAGAAAGAGGAGCAAAAGGATAAAACTTGACCTACTTTGCAATGTTGCCAAAGGGGTCAGCACTGCTAGGAAGAGAAAATCAAGAGAGATGTGGGTCTTTGCCCTCTAATCCTACGCCACACAACAGCATGAGATCTTGAGCAGTGGGAAATTGTCTAGGGAAGTCTGGGTAGACTTTAACTACCAAAACCAAAATCAATTTAAAGTGACAGGTATGTGAATGTGCCCTAAAGAAAACTGAAAAGGGCCATGAGACTCCCTAGGAAGTCTGTGTTGGGGGAGGTGAAGGGAGGGAGGGTAAAAGGAGTGTAGTAGAGATAAATAATGGTTACTTATTGACCATAAAAACACACCAGAAGGTAAAAATTATGGGTTCAAATGTCTATAAAGTAAATTCAGGTTAAGCGTGAAGAAAATTATTTCCACAATGGGATCAACTGAACAATGAGACATTTTATATAGGGTCACTGAGGTCGAGGACAGAGAATATAAGAAGTCAAGTCAACAAGCATCTATTAAGCACCTACTAATTGCAGATGTGTTGCTAAGTACTTGGAATACAAAGAAAAGTTAAAAACAATCTCAGCTCTCCAGTCTTCAGTAGAGAACAGAGATTGGGGGGGGGGGGGGAGAGGAGGAAGGTTCCAAAACACAGTTATGTACACATGAGATGCCCTCCCTTAACAGTGTTAAACATTTGGGGGTTTGTGTGCCCTCTAAGGTGTCACTAGCGGCTTACTGAGTTCAGTAATAGAACCCCTGGAAGAATACACAGAGAATAGAGTATGTACTTCCTAAAAGCAGAATTTTATGTATGTGGGAAACATGTTTTATGCCTGTGGGCATATTTATGCCTTTGGAATGTAGCAAAAATTAGCTTTTAAGTTAAAGTGGGGGTAGAAAGGGAAGAAAAGTGTATCCTCATTGTCCTTGCCTGATATAGCTTTTGTTAATGCTCTAATTAATAGGCTTTTGCAGTATAGATTAAGACTTTCATTAGTTCTAAGCCTGGATATAAATATTTATGCATTTCGTACTTTTTTGTTTTTTTGCTGGCAGGGTCCAGTAGTTAAGGCACTTTTGGAAAAAGAGAAGAAAGATGAATGGCAAACAGTTGATGGATTTTTCTGAAAGTTTTGCATTAATGATTAAATAGTATCAGTTCGATGACTTTACTCAGCTGCTCGCAGACAACAAAACACAGCTAAGTCTGTCTGTCAGCATTTTCATATTCTCTCTTGACAGAGCCTAATGGTATCTGCAAGATACAATTTCCATACCTAGCTCTGACATTTTCCATTTCTCTGCACATTTTTCTCCTGTTGCTCCCTGTTATGACTAAAAAGCAGCAGGATGTTGCACTCCTCGGTGGGAAATGCATCACCTGCTGCTGACAGCAAACCAATTATTGTGTCCCCGCTAAATCTCGGGGACTCCTTGTATATGGGTTTCCCCACTTAAGTGTATCAACAGCATACCCTGGACCCATTTTAAGTGGCTAAATACTTTGGAACACCAGCTGGCCTCTAAGTTGATGTCACCTGAGGTGCCCATTAAGGATCTGGAAGGCTGCCAGGCCTGAGAGCCCTTCCGGTAACGGCAATGCATCAATCAAAAGTCAGAGAACAATGCACTCTGAGTTTTTACACGCACGGCTCCAGACAATGATGGGAAAATGAATGTATCGGCTTTCTCCTCCCTGGGCCCTCTGTTGGAGGGGAGTTAGCCTGGACAACCTTGGACAGTTTCTCTGGTGGATTTCCAGCTGGCAACGAGACGGATGCTGTTTTCATAACTGTCAGAAATCAGGTTTCTTATTCTCACTGGTATCTATTTTTAGCCAGTGTTTGTAAATGTTCTTAGAATATTTTTATCTTGGTCTTTCCAGATCAAGGAGGACTGAGATACCAACTCTTGCCAGTCCTGATTGCCTCATGAGAAGCAAAGAAAAGAAGGATTCCAGATAAAAAGGAAAGTTTTGTTTACTAACCTGAAAGGAAACTTCAGAGTAGTACCTTAGAATTTTTTGTCTTCAAGGAGCACCTAAATCATTTCCAGGCTGTAACCAAATCTCATCCTATATAACATTTTTGTCTCCTAGTTTATGTCACATTGCTCATATATCTGAGATTTCCTCTGAAGAAATTGTACACTAAATGACATAAATCTCTTTCAAACTCAAAATGCATGTTCCCTTTAATATGCTAAAATTTAATTAACTGAAATTCAATTAATTGGGACTCTCAATTTACCAAAATCCTTCTACACGTTCCATTGATTTGGGTGCTGTTATAGTTAGATAAAGAGGCAAACACACACACACACACACACACACACACACACACAAGCTTGCATTGGTGTCATGGTCTACATCTATGGCCTTGTAGAACAAAAAGTTATCTCAAAATCATAATCCTGAGGTGCTTTAAGAGTTATGAATGCCAAAGAAAAATGCACCTACACTTACTAAGGCAGGAAGGCAAACATAGATATTTTAAAAGGTTTTTAATGGTTGACATTTTAGAAAGGGTTTTTGATTTAACCCTCGCTTAAATGGAAAATTTCTCTAACCAAAAATTGTCTAGAACATCTTGATTAAATAAAGTTTTACAGTCCTAACTAGAGCTGTAAATTCAAATTTCTTCATCTCAGACAAAAATAATTGAGGCAAGGGGAGACACTCCCAGAAGATCCCAGAAGGTAGTTTGCTATGGGGAAAGAAATGTCTTTCCTTCTAAGTTGTCAGCATCCTTGGACAAAGCCCCATTTGCCCTATTCCAGTTATAGTTCTGGACATTACAAAATATCTTTGTTCTTTACACAGAAATTGGTCTTATTTCACTTTGAAGGATGTAATATTTCCTTCATCTTATGGATAGGCAATCTGGGCTCAAGAGGTTAAATGCCTTGCCCAAAGCTAGACAGTCTGTCAATACATGATTAGAAATATGACCTCTTGATCGACAGTCTTTTGAGCAGTATTTATCATGAATGAGGGTGGCTACTTGACATTAGTTCTATAAAAGTGTCCTTTTTGAAGGAAAATCCTGGGGAAAAACAAAGGGGTCCACATAACTCAGCACCATGCTTCTTTGGAATTCCCTTCAAGAATTAGAAAGATTTCCTTCTCTTAAGTATCTCTGCTTTTAAATGATTGCAGCCTGTGATTTTTGCTATTGATTTTTCCCTCTCTTCCATTGTTCACTGCTAGGCTGAACACAAAGGTCACTGCAAAACTAAATCTCCACATGACTAATTACTGAAGGACCACTTTCATGATACTGGCCAGCAGCTCCTTCATGGGTTGTCCAGGAGATAGGTAATTAATTCATCTCAAAGTGGACTTGGACATTTGGACAGGATATACTATCTCCAAAGACATTTTTCAGGCAAGACAATTTAAGATGCTAGGTGCGAATTAGATCACAAGCCAGTTTTACAGGAGACAATAAAAGAATCCACAGAGCAGAAAATCATGGCTAGTATGATTTGCCTTGGCTAGGTTCCACAATCAAATAGAGCACGGCATTCACCTTAACTAAGACAGGTAAGGGGGTTACTGTCATTATAGGGTTTTATGGCAAATGGTATCAATAGTAGTAACAACAAACAATTCCCATGTGAAACTTACAAATTTCTGCCTAATTCTAAATCTATCATCCTAGGATCCCATGAGCCTCACAATATACCTATAAGGTTGGTATCATTATCATCCCCATTTCTCAGAGGAAACAGTGGCTCAATAAGTTTAGGATCACACCACTAGTAAGTACACGAGACAGAATTTGAATCCAGGTCTTCCTGACTCTAGTCAATAAATCAGAAAAATTAGATCAATATATAAATATATACATATGCATGTATACATATAAATTAAATATAAAATTCAAATTTATAAAATTATAAATACAATATACAATTTAAATATATATGAAATATAAATACATCACAAGCAAACATAAATGTACTCACAAACATAGCTTACATAAATATATGCATACTTACATGTGCATATTTAAAGATACACATACACATATATTCATATATATATATATATACATACATATATCACATTTGTTACATATCCATTTCTGAAATTTGTGTGTATGTGGGAAATAAAGGAGGAGTTGGGGGAAGAAGGAAGCAAATCTATTAACTTATTATCCTGAGGGTTTTATTTTTCCTCCATCAGACCACTGCTGATACGATGTTTTTCCTGAATAAGTTCATAGAGTAAATTCATAAGTTGTCCAATCTGGAAGGAACCTTTAAATGTTCTTTAAGAGATTAAGACATAGGGTGAAGTATACAGAATGCTAAATTTGAATTTAGGACACCCTGTTTCCTACTCCAGTTCTTATACTTACCAATTACAGAGTACAATTTCTGGTTGGTCCTTGTCAATCTGCAAAGGCTTGGTGGACCATATTTCTGTCATCCTAGAACAACCAGACTAGATAAATTTCAAGAGACTCATTACAGAAGGACTGGCTACTGGATGATGAATTTTTCCAGCCACAGCAACTCACAAATACTATTTATTCAAGAGGTGAAGGGGTTAGAGTCTTCATCAATGGAATGGGTAGTCATGCTTTCAAAATCATGGACCCTTGAAATAACAAAGTAGGTTGCTTAAATGATTAAACCAAGGTTTCTCTAAGAGGTTTCTTTTTTTTTTTAATTGCTATTCTTGTTTCCTACCCTAACCCAACAAGGAAGGAGTCAAATACTATGGCCCACAAAATTGTTTATGGCCAGAACCAAATTAAGATGTAATTGGGAAATATTTAACAAAAGTGAATAAAATACAAGAAAACATAGATAATGTTAATATGAAATTTTCTAAGTCAATATGCACCTGAGGGGACTTTTATATATGGTTTGGTGGCACCTTCTTCTATTGGAATTTGACACCACGACTTTAGATAATGGGTAAAGTGCTCATCCCTTTCACTACTTTGTAAAAAAAAAAAAAAAAAAAGGAACAACAGCAAGAAATTTGGAAGATAGAAAAGCAAGTTTCTCTGTGCCCCTTATCTACTTTCATTTGAGATGCTTCCTGCAACAATATGCCTCTGAGAATTCTACCTAAGCTATGCACAGCAGTTACAACTCACTTGGAATATCAACTGGCACTGATATTTCTCAGAGCTTGCATATAGTGATGGTTTTCTTTTCCCTAGTGATACTTTTCTTTAATCAAATGCCATATTAGTTGTGTGTTAGTTATCAGGCTTCTCCTCCACATTGATTGTTCTTTCCACTAAGATTGTTGTACTTTTAAGAGACAGACATTGGTGTTACTCCAACTAAATGTTAGATTCCTTATAGGCAAGAACAATTGCCAAGTTCTTGAATTAATTTACTACTAAAACCCCTATGATTAAAAAAAAAAAGAATCCTTCACAAGTATAAGGTTTTATATGTCATTATGCCAGTATTGGTCTATATGGGGAAGTGTTCCTGAGCCTAGCTCCTCGTGGCAAAATACATGCTGCAAAGAAATTCAAACTGATTCTCCTTTCCTCAGGTCATTAATGTCCTTCATCAAAGCAGACTATTTTTACTGATAACAAGCATGTGACTAGGCTTGGCAGTAGGAATAAGATACAAAAAGAATGCAGGATTAGGAATCAGAAGAAATGGGTTCAATATCTGATGTTGAAACTTCCTAGCTAAGTCACTGTGGGAAAGGCATGGAATCTCTCAAGGTTTTTTGTTACCCAGTCTGAGCAGCTTTCCCAAAATGAGCAGGTTGAATTAGGTGCCTTATAGCTCTCAATCTATGATACTAGGATCTCTAAGGTCCCTTCCAATTCTGACCATTTGTAATTCTGTGTTTCTATGAAATTAAAAAAAAAATTCCTGGTTTTACCTAGTAGCTTGAGCTGAAGAAGGTTATACCAGCTCAAATTGAAATGAGCTATTCCTTCTTTCAAGTAACTATAACAACAACATTGAGATTTTATTTTCTTTCACATCTTAATCACTTGCATGACCACAAAGATGTGGCCTCTTGTACAAAATCATTTCTGAAACCCTTCTTCTTCCTGACATGTTTTCATCAAGAAACATGAGACAAATGATAACTCATATTTATACATTGCTTTGACTCTATAAATCATAACAGCATAATATCTCATTTGAAATTCATAACAATCCAGGGAGATAGGATTCATTTCAAAATCCAAGGTTTTTTCAGATGAGGAACCTGAGGCACTAAAAGGTTAAATCTTCTGATTTCAAGTTCAATATTCTCTCTGCCACACCACATTGCTGATATGGTCTTTTCTTTATTTAGTCAATGACTGGCTGAAGGCAGAATATTTATAATGAAGCCCATCTGTTCTATACTATCTTCCTTTAAATGAAAAGGAGAATAGGACTTATTTCTGAGTGGTAGCATGGACTAGACTTGAAGACAAGAGATATAAGTTCAAATGCTGTTTCTGACACTGATTCATTTATTAGTTCAATGACCCTAGACAGCTCAGTGGAACTCTTGGAAACTCAATATTATTTGTCTGTAAAATAGGTATAATGAAATGTGTATTATCAACACCACAGGTATATGTGGGAAATATGTTTTATAAGCCTAGGGGAATCATAGAAATGTGACATAATTTACTGGTGGCGGTGGGAGAGGGAACTGAATTTTTGCCCAAAGAAAGGCAACTACATCATTAATGTTCTTAATTTGCTTAGTTAATCTGCTACAGTTTAAATCTGTCATTCAGTTTTCAAGACCTATAGCCTAAGAAGTCATAAAAAGTTAAATACAATTTATAGCATAAGGATATATTGATCTTGCATACATATCTTTGCTTGTGCATATTTTGTATTATGGTAAGAATGAACATTAATCCTGATTTTAAATAATTCACTTCTCTCCTTATTACTATAATCAATATAATATTAAAATTATGGCAATCTTTAAGAATTATTATACTAAGTGAAGACATTAGAATATATCCTATATATCCTATTCCATTTCTAAAAATGGATTTTATGTGCTAATGGGTATCATGAGAAATCTGATCTGAATCTTTTACTACACATTGAAGACTAACTATTCAAGCTTCAAGTCTGTAGATTAATAATTGTTTTTATTTCTAGTTAGATTTCTCTACTGAGATAATGAATAGAGAAATGGGATCAGGAGACCTGGGGTTGATCCAGCCTTAGCCACTTATTAGATGTTATATCTTGTGCAAATCATTTCATCTTGCAAAGTCTATTTCCTCATTTGCAAAATGATAGTAACAATCACACTATCTACTTTCTCCATTGTTGCAAAGAAAGTGCTTTGCAAATATTAAAGTACTACACAAATGTGAATGATTGTTGTTTTTTTAAATTAACATCAGAGAACATGTGATGTACACAGCATGGTGCATTAGGGAAAATATTGGGCATGAAGTTAACAGGGAGTGATCTGGTTTCAGATTCTGGCTCTGCTCTAATATCTATTAGCTGTTTTGGCCCTCCATAAACTTGCTTTTCTCATCTGTAAAACCGGGGAAAAGAATACTTGTCTAATCTACTTCACAGAGTAGCTGTGAGGAAAGCATCAATGGTGCACACTTTGGATGATTCTATCAATTTAACTTACTATAATAGTATTAATAGCGCTATTTCATTGCCTCACAGTTCTGATGCCATTTTGAGGTATTTACAGGGGGAAGGTAAAAAGGTCTAGCAATCCTGGCATCGACAGACACTGTCTTTGAGTCACACCTAATATTAGAGTAAGAAAAGAATAAATACAAAGTCATTAAGGGAAATAAAAACTGTTTTTGGACATGTTATAAAAACAATTCACATCTATAGAGTATTTTAAGGTATATACAGCCTTCTCTTCACACACACACACACACACACACAAACACACACACACACGCACACACACCTTGTCAGGCAAGGATTACAAATACCATTTGTCTGTTTTATGAGTGAGGATACTGAGGATCAGGAGAGGCTGAGTGATTTGTCCACTTTCCCATAACCAGTCTAAGTGTTGGAATTAGAACTGAAACCTATTTTTTCTAACTCTAAGACAAGTGCTTTCAACTACCTCATCACATTTATATCATAAAGCTACAATTACAAGAGTCTTATTTGGGGCTTATCAAATTCACATTTGATCAAATTTGAGACTTTTCAAAGTCACATTTCAAACCAGAGAGGATGCCATAACACTGATGCTGCAAAATATTTAGACTGAGAAAAACTACTTGGTACTGGCTAAGAAAAAGAGTGGTTGATCAGTGGAGTATGTTAAGTACACAAGACACATATATGAATATCATTGCCTTTAAATAGAGCCTTTAAGGCTTAAATCATTGGCAGGAGTGAGGGTGATAGAATAACCCCAATGTTGCAAATCAACAAGGACATGAATCAGTATTGCTGGACTATTTTTATAGTGAATATAAACAATGGGCTGAATTTTGGCTTTGGAGTGCTATATTCTGGAGCTGAGAGGAAAAGTAAACCATGATTTTGAACATTTAGCATTGAACATTGCTAGACTTACATAGTACTTCAAGATTTGCAAAGCCTTTTACACATATTATATAATTTTATTCTCACAGGAAACCTGGGATGAAGACACTATTATTATCTCTATATTGCAGAGGAGAAAACTGTGGCAGATAGCTGAGGGTCACACAGCTAGTAAATGTTTGAGGTTGGAACTGAACTCAGTTCATCCTGGTTCCAGGTACAGAGCTCTGTCCACTGAGTTAGTTGAACAAATAGGCCTATCAGTGATCCAAAGCCAAATTGTCCATGCACAGTAAGAATTTCAAACATTCTGTAACCACTAAGTTAATTCTTTTTAAGACAGATATGTTTCTGGCTTTGATACCAATATAGGACATAATTATCAAAAGCTGGAGAGCAGAGATGAGATAGGATAAGTGTAATAAAGTGATTCTGTGGTTTGAATTTACCCTCATGATAAAAATGCAAAGTTTTGAAATGGAGCCAGTTTTTTTTTTTTAAATACTAATCCCACTTCATTTATAACCTGCACTTCACTGACACTTCATGCTACCCACCCCATTTCATGAGCAGGCCATATGTCTAATGGGAATTCTTTAATTTGATGGCAATGGAAGCAGACGTAAGCCACCTTCTGAGAGTACTTTAGATAATGCTTCAGGAAATGTTGTGGTCTTTTTATTTAAAACTGGGGTTATAAGAAGTAAGCCCAGCACTCCATTATGACAAAGTTTTGGTTATGTCACGTCTTTGACACTAGAAAGCTGACAAACACCAAAACCCTCAACAATGTCTATTGCCTGGGACTGCCCCAGAATTTGCTCTATGGCTCTAACAAATAATTATGTTTCAGATTAAAATCAACAAAATGGGAGTCTCACATGGCAGAAGCAAGCTGACAACAACATCTTCCTGGTTGGATGAGGTGATCTTTCTCTTTACAAGGGGAAACGCTTTTTTTTGGCACAAGTTTTAAAACATTCTCTCTGAGACATCAATAATAAGCAAGAAAGAGAACCCATACATCTTCCATCCAGAGGAAGAAGTATCCAAAGGAATCATCTCATCTTCCTTTTGCCCAACTCATTACTGTCAATTCATTTATCAACCACATATTAAGCACCTACTGGGTATTCCCCATCTCAAACAATTTATTGTGAACACATGATTTTTAAATTGGATTTGGCCCAATCTCAATGTCTTTTGCTTCTTTCCACAACCATGCTTATATTTGATTCTTTGACATTACTTTCAATAACCTCATTCATTTGAGGCACTGCATTAATTGAAAGAATCCTATACACTGTCATAGGCTATAAAATTATACCTATTCCATAAAGTACCTCCTTTTTATCTGACCCTTTTCAATTTTCAAAAGTATGCCCAAATTTTAGTATGTCAGAATATGGTGAATAAATATCTACTTGCACCTTCATTCATCTACACATTTTGAGACAGAAAGAAATTAGCAGCTTTAGTCCCTGACTCTGAGGAGCTTAAGGGCCAAGGATATTAAGTATACTCCTCTGTTATTGAGTTGCATAATGAATAGAGCCCTGGCCTTGGAGTAAAAAGACTCAAATTCAAATCCTGCCTCATCCATTCCTAGCTATGTGACCCTTGACAAGTGATTCAACATCTCCCATCCTCAGTTTCCTTATCTGTAAAATGGTTTATTAATAGTACTGTCACATGAGTGATTGTGACAATCATAATAACTAATACATGCACAGCATTTTGTAAACCTTAAAGGGCAATACACATTTTATCATTTATCTGTCACTGTGATTATCTGAAACAACCCCCTAGAACATATAAAATATCTACTATTTGTCAGGCACAGTGTTTAGTGATTAGTAAATAGTATCTAATTTGATCTTTACACAACCCCCATAGGTAGATGCTATTATTATTCCAGTTACAATTGAGGAAACCAAAGCAAGTAGGGATAGGTGACTTGGCCAGGATCACACAACAAGGAAGTGTCTAAGGCTGTATTCCTGACCCTTGGCTCAGCACTTTACTCACTAGGTCACCTATCTGCCTCTAGAAGGGGAAGTACATTAGGGTCATTGATTGAGACTGAAAAAAACAACCAAATTCATCTGCTTCAAAATTGAGCTTTGGGACTGGCTCTGTTTTGTTCAATTTCATAGATCCTAGAAATTTAGAGCAGGAAAGAATCCTAGAGGTTATCTTGGGTCAGTCTGTTTCATATTATAGATGTAAAAAAAATACAAACTGGGGAACAGAGGAATAAAATGACTTGTCCAGAGTTACATAGTGAATAAGAAGCAGAGATAGACTGGAGTTCAGGTCCTCCACCAACTCAAGTCCAGTGGGCTTTCAAGACTAAAATATTCCTCTCTTTTTATGATTCATAGAAAATATACCCTGGTTTTTAAACTGATCACAAAAAAATCTATATCAAAAAACCCATTAAAAGACAGAGCAAATGATAGTTCTCTTCAGTCTCTCAGTATAAATCCTCTGATACTTCAGAGAGAATTAGTTTTTGATTACTGCCAGGTACCTATTTTGGGGGAGGACAAAGTTGGAATGATCTTAATTAGCAAGTATCAGGCTACCCTTTAAGAGGAGATTTGCCTTCTCACTCAGGGGAAAACAAAACTGAAATTCTCACATATACTGTCAGAACAATTCCATGTTCTCATTTTAACCCTTAATTCTCGTATGTGGCATCACGTTTCTTTTTTTTTTCTTTTTTCTTTTTCCTGCAATTTATTTATTTTTAGTTTTCAACATTCATTTCCAGAAGATTTTGAGTTACAAATTTCTCCCCATCTTTCCCCTACCCCCACCCCAAAATAGCAAGCCTACTGAATACCTCTACCCCCAATATGTTCTTTCTTATATTGGCATCGTGTTTCTTAAACACATTATTTGCTTTTATTACAATTTTTGAGGATTATTACAGGAAACTTCTTGAATGCCTACCCCTGTCCAAAATAAAAATGAAAACAGGCTAAATAAACTGTCATTTTGAAAAAGGCTTTTATTGTAATGAAGTGTTTTAATTAATTGTGAAAGAAATCTGGAAAATCTGTCTTGTGGCTGGAATGCCATTCTCACCCAAGTCAGATGACTAGAAAATAATTTGTCACAAAAGGGGTTTGGAGAGTAGGGTAGACCAATGGAAGGAACAGTACAACTACCTTCATGCCACTTAGAAATATAGCAAATACCGGTCAAGACTGTCACCAAGCCTGGGCTGGGGGTAGGCAGGTTGCTAGGAAGCAATACGAAGATGTAATTGGGATGGAGGTGAGGGGAATGGCACAGTACCATATTGTGAGAGGTAGTGTGGAATAGCGGAAAGAACACTAGATAATGTCAAGTTTGGTGATCTGGCTTTAAGTCTCATCTCTGATTCTCTCTTACTACCTGTTGTGGTCTTACCTGAGTGACTAATTTCATCTCTCTATATTTCTGAAGGTTTGCTCACCTATAAAATGAGGGAATTGAACTAGAAGACCTCTCGAGTTTCTTTTCATTTCTCCAATCCTTTTTTCCCATACTTGTCACCTGAGTTACTTTTGGCAAGACATTTACACCCCCTGATTCTCAGTTTCCTCAACTGTTAAAAGAGGGAACTGGACTAGGTGGGCTCTGAGACCTCTTCTAACTGTAGTGTATGATCCTAAAGATGTTGCTTTTTTAATAAATGTACATATTATTAAAGCAAGTACATTTTAAGCTATCTGATACCTGCCATGAGAGGGGTATGTGTGTGTGTGTGTGTGTGTGTGTGTGTGTGTATCTGTCTGTCTGTCTGTCTGTCTGTAACTTGGAAGCTTTCCTTTTGATGATGAGCCTCTCTAAACTTACGCTGTTCCAGTTTGATTTAAAATGCAAAAGCATAAACAATTTTAACACCCAAGGAAAAGTTGGTCCTACTTGACATGAAGTGCACTTTCAGGTCAACTTTTGCAAAACAGATCAATTGAACAGTAGTGGGGAGCCTGAGTCATAAGGACTCCATTAGAACTGAAGAGAGATATAAGGATACCATTTCAGGGAATCTATCTCCTATCAGACTTATCAATTTCCACGCCAGGGACTGAAGACCTAGTTGCTATGCCCTAGTTACAGGTCTAGGAGAACTTGATATAGATTTCACTTCATGGGGGCAGAGCCAAGATGGTGGCATAGCAGCAGCAACATATCGCAGCTCTCACATAGCCACCCCAAAATACCCATGGAATAGGACTCTAAACCAATCCTAGAACTCCAAAACGCACACAAAGATACTTCCCACTAAAGTCAGCTCGGCTATGAGGAACCATATCAGCACTGCGAAACCAGCCTGGCCTGAAGCCACTGCTGAACCCCGGGGTGGCAGGACGAGAGGAGCGGTGAGTGGATTAGCCGCAGTTGCCAGCAGTGTTGAGAACTAGGTCACAGGGACTTGAGAAGTTGGGAGGGAGGAGCAGTCCGGCCAAAAGGCCTCCAGAGCGGAAAAGTGAAAGGCAGAGGTATTGCACCCGCCTCTGCATAGCAGCTTCCCGCCCGCGGCCTGCAGACAGCAGGGGGACTAAGCGATTGTTCTGAGGCCAGTGCTCTCGCGTTGAGCGGCCTGGATCCGGATCGCTGTCTTGGGCCTTGGTCTTGGAGTCTTCATTATCCAGCTAGTTGGAAGTAAGTAGGAAGGGTCCCAGCACCTTCCTGAGAGCTACGGCAGCGGGGAGGACCCCAGCAATTTGGGACTTTGGGACAGAGCTCTCCCTTTTGCAAGCAGAGTCCCATAGAGATTAAAAAAAAAAAATCACGGACTGAACAACCATGAGTAGGAATAAGCATAAGAAACAAAGTAAGAACAGCTCCCAAACCCTAGATTCCTTCTTTGGGGAAAAGAAAGATCATGGGAGAGAGAGGGAGGAGGAGAGCGCAGCCATAGCGCCCCCACCAGGGGCCTCCAATAAACATGGAGAATGCCTTAAAGCTAGAGATGAGCTGAAGAAGGATTTTCAAAACCAAATAAGGGAAGTGGAAGAAAAATTGGGAAGAGACATAAGAATGTTGCAGGAAAATCATGAAAAGAGAGTCAGCAGTATGACTGAGGAAATCAACACCCTAAAAAATAGATTAACTCAAATGACAAAAGA
>CM053588.1:191863406-191897091 GCA_028646515.1 Pseudochirops corinnae
TTGAGCATAGTCTTTCAGGGGAAAATATGGTCATTCAATGAGGTGGAGGACTTTCAAACATTCCTGCTGAAAAAACCAGAACTGAAAAGAAAGTTTGACACTCCAACACAAGAAGCATGAGAAGATAAACATGAAAAAGATTTCACTTCACTGGCATAGGAATCCAGAGTTGGCTCCTTGGCATGATACAATACCTGAGTAGAGCAGGCTTAGAATCATAGATCATTTTTATTTTGGATGATTCAAAATTACAAAAGGCAATGGACAGATGTGAAATGTGTATAAGTGGACTACAGTATGTCACAAGTTGGTGTAAAAGTTATCATAGAGGCCATCTATAACCAGAGAAGGAGGCATCTAGACAATGGAAGGAATTAAAAGCAACAATTAGACATCTAAGATTGGTGTATGCATATTCTTGAGATATAGTAAAAGAACCAGAGAAAGGTCTTCAGATTTTTTTTGGTGGAAGATTTATGGAAAGGCATGGACTAGAATCTCACAGGATAAGAAATGACCTCCATGGGTAGAACACATAACTAGAGAAAAGAAATCATGAGTCTATCAAAGTAAGTCTATACTCTTTAGTTCCTGGGAAGCCTGACATACAGTGTTCGTATTAATACCATTGTGCTTAGTTCTGGGTCTGCTTCTCCTGAAGACTGTTAGCTTTGTTCTACTTCATTGGCAGGGACTATACCCCTCAATCCCCCCACCAATCATCCTACAATGTGAGTGTTATGACTTATAAGTAGGACCTATTTTAAAGATACAGATGACTTGGAAAAAAATAATTGGAAAAGCAGTTTGAAGAATAAATCCCAGGAGACTCAGTGGCATAATGGAAAGAAAGCTGTCATTCTGGTCAAGAAGACCTAGTTCAAGTCCCATCTCTGACACATATTAGTAATGTTGTTGTTTTTCAATTGTTTTCCATTGTGCCAACTCTCTGTGACCTTATTTTGGGTTTTCCTGTGATTTGCCATTTCTTTCTCCAGATCATTTTATAGATGAGGAAATGAAAGCAAACAAGGTTGAGTGACTTGCCTAGGGTCACACAGTCAGTAAGGGTCTGAGGCCATGTTTGAACTCAGGAGGATGAGACTTCTTGACTTTGCTCCCAGCACTCTATCCACTGCACCACCTAGCTGCCTTGAAGATTGGTAACGTAATCAAGGGCAAATCATTTACCTTTTTAGAGTCCCCCAGACAATTCTCTGAGACTGCGAGTTGAGGAACTATATTGTTAGAGAGAGGTTTCTCACTGGTGGTTCCTACACTGATGAAATCACGTTTCATGTACATACATACACACACATATACACACATTCACGTATATGTATGCATGTGTGTATATGTGTACATGTATATATGTACACATCTATACATGCATGTATGTATCACACACATATAATGAGAGGGAGGGAAGGAAGGAAAGAAGGAAGGAGGGAGGGAGGGAGAGAGAGAGAGAAAGGAAAGAAGGAGGACTCTAAAAATGTTTATTTTTTAGCACAAAGCCTCTTATATCTTCATAGAAATCTAAAAATGCCTTGTCCACACTTTCCCTTTTACTGTCCTGTCCAACTTCAAAAACAAAGCACTTAATTTTTTGCCACCCCTCCCCCTCTCAGAAAATCCAAGCCTCTTCCCCTGTTTTTCTCTGCTTCTTAGTCTTCAGTTGTGAAGAACTTTCCTTTTGACTTCACAGAAATAAGGGCATTTATAATGACAGCATGACAAATGAACCTCTCTCTATCTCTGTTTCCCTCTTTTTCTTTTATCTCTGTCTCTCTTCTTTCTGTGTCTATGTCTCTCACACACACACACACACACACGCACACACACACACACACACACACACACACACACACACATACACACCCTAACCTTTTACACTTGAAGCAGACTGGATTTAAAGACAGGAAAAGAACTAGACAGAGATGATTTGAGAGAAGGCCTGTTGCTTAAGAAAAACTTAGAACCAATGGCAAAAAGATTCCTGTGCTCCCAAGGATACAATGATAAACAATTTTTAGAATGTAAAGGTTGTTTTCTTAAAGCAAAGGGCTGGTGTAATGCTTGATCTCTAATTTGCCAGTCTTAGAAGTTAATATCCTACTGGGTTTCCCTTCTGGTCCACAAGGAAAGAAGGTCTTAAATCTTATCCTATGAGTAGGAACACTACTGCATCCTAACTGTGGAATGCTATTCTTAGGGTTGCTTCTTGGCTTAAGTCTTCTCTTTGTAGGACCTGTCATAGAACACAAAGACCTTTAGAAAGAGCTTCGTAACTAGGAATTTCTAATCGGCTATTTACACCAAGAGAGTTTGACTTTTAATAAGACAACAAGGAAAACTTCAGATGACAGGTTCCTCAAACCTTACTGTTCATTGACTCTGAAACCAAAGTTTTCAGTAGTTCCAGAAAATCTAAAAACTTTACGTGATTCATATTTAACTGACTACATTTGTTTAAAAGCTAATATCTTTCAGACAACTACACTGGTCTAAAAATGGGCCATTCTCTAGAATAAAGGCCAAACTGTTGAAATAGGAATTCTTTTAAGGGGAAACACACACACACATATATATGCATGCATAAATATTATATATACATTTATATTTATATATAGTGAAGATAATAAAATTTATAATACTAGAATCTTTATTTACTAGGAAAGTTTTTTAAAGCATTTCGTAGAAGTCAAATGATTTTTTCCCTTCAAATTATCATTACTCTCTGTCTTTATTATCATTTTTGCCATTCCCTTAACAATTATGGTCCACATTCAAGTTTTGGACAAGCCACACTGGGATAAAAATGCAACTTAGAGCATGTTGCTATGGGAAAAGTAGGAGATATGAAGTGAGATGACCAGGGTTCAAATCATGGATATGTTTGTGCTAGTCACATAATCTTGGACAAGTCACAACCTCTCTGGGGCTCAGTTTTTCACATGCAAAATAAGGTGTTTAGACTAAATCAATTATGTCAAACTCAAATAGAATGAGGGGCTACTATCCCTTAGAATACTTAGAAAACCATACATATTTATTCTTTTTTATTAATACATCAAAACATTAAAAACAGATAGGAAGTACATTTGAATCTGGTTCAGGCCACACTCAGGAATGTTGTGGGCTGCAAGCTGATATGTAAGGTCCTTTGTAGCTCTAAATGTATGCTTTTATATTTGTACCAACATGGACATTTTTATAGATTATATCACTGTTGCTTTTGCCGATGACAGTCAGGGATCTTTACAGAAGGTGGGGATCTCCTACTCCTTGCCCTGGGCAGGAATTCCTACAATACATTGCAGATTATAGAATTCCTCTATACCCAAGCTATGGCCAACTTTCTTTATATGTCCATGCAGCACTTCAGTAAATTAACTGAAGTTTCTTTAAGAAGGGATACTTAGATAAGAGTGAAACATATGAAGGTTAAATCTGTGTTTGAAAAATCACCTATGATCCTTAGGATACTTGGTTCTAGTACAAATGGATGACTGGTTGCCTTATTGAACTTAACCCATGATCATTTTAGCTTAGTCCCAAAAAGGAGACCAAAGTCGTGTTCCTCTGTTCTGTATATTTCACATGGCAGAAGTTCCATATGTTCAGATTTCAGGAAACTTAGCTGGCTGATCCTCCAAAGAGTGATTGATACTGACTGACCAAATTCAGCATAGCAACCACAAGGGAAGGCCCTACTGGTCAGCAACCCCTACCATTTGGGAGGGCAGAATATGACACTTTCTGCATCAGCCAAATTCACTTCCCAGTTAATTTCTAGAGGAGCATATGCTGAGAAATTGGCCCAGGATATGTAGTCCAGATGTTGGTGAAATAGAAGCCAAAACAAAACATTTAAAGTCAGATCTCATCATTCTCACCATGTGTACATTTTGGTGACTAAGTAAGCATACAACCCTCAGACCAAAATCAAACCTCTAAAGTGGTAAGGTCTACAAATGGAACCAAGCTGGTTCACTAAGGATGGAGGCAAATGAAATCATAGTAATATTTCAGACAAATCTGGGCTGAATGTGTATGTGGGGGGAGATAATGATTTTTTTTTTTCCATCTAGAGCTTGGAAATTTGTAAACTCAGAAGAAGTGATCCCTGACAAAATGAATTAAGTACACTGGGACTTAACTTTATGAAACATTTTAAGAACCCCAAACTTATATTTATTTCACTTTACTCTCCTTTATATATTTCAGGCAAATTGTTTTGCTTGTTATTTCCTTGACCTCGGCATCCTATCTCCCAACTCCCTGTCTTTGTACTGGCAATCTTTCAGGCCTAGAATGTCCTTCCTCCTTCCTTTCTCTTCTTGGAATCTCTAGCTTCATTTAAAGCTTAGCTTATATATTTTTACAATCCCTCTAGCATCTAGTTTTAGAGGCTTTTCTATCCTCAAATATTCATGCATATCCATATGTGTTGATGGATCGTATCTTCCCAGATGAATGAAAAACTCTGATAGCAAAGTTCTTCCTCTTTGTATATCTTTATACTTAGTACCTAGTACAGTGTTTTCCAAAGAGCAAATGTTGATTAAATGCTTGTGGGATTAGAATTAGGTTATGGAATCACAGAATTGCAGAACCTTAGAAATCATCTGAGCAAGAGGCGAGGTCCTCAAGAAGTTGAGTGACTTGCCCAAAATGATACAGTTTGTTGGTGGCAGAGCCTGGACTACTAATACTTGGATGTCCTGATTCCTAGTCCTCCCTATGTGAAGTGTGCAGGAGAAATGGGAACTTCCTTTGATTTTTCTCCTCTTGTAACAGACTAACTTCTAATTCCAAAAATATCAAAGTATTAGAACTATTAAAGAAAAAAAAAGTCATGAAATTTAAAGAAATAGCACTTAGTCAAATGAGCTCCAAAGCATTCAATGCAGGTATCAGAGGCTACTTCAAAGTGTGCTTTGAATCTTTAGACTCATTAACTGGTTATATTATAATCAGCTCCTATATAATGTCATCATAATACTTAAAAATATAGCAGCACCAGGGTGGTTCATATGATGTGGAATAAAACAATCATGATTCCTAATGTTTGTCGTTAAAATGATTGTTTGGGGCCATGACATAGAGGCAGAAATAAAAATTGGATAGCTCATTGACCTTTATGTTTATAACTCCTAAAATGGTTGATAAGTGAAAACGGGCATTTTACTTAGATGAAATCATAATATTTTTGCAGTTTAAATCTTCCCTAATTCAGTTGTGTAACAGGCAGGTAATTTACATGACTGATGATGAGGCTAGCCTAAACTGTTGCCCATTCCCCTAAAGAAAATGTTTATGGCCTGACTGGAATAATTGTGTTCTTCTATTAAATATAGCTCCTTCAGGGCTAGTTATTGTTGAGTGTAAATGTGCCACTTTATATGCAAATAAAATTGCTGAGAGTTGAATAAAAAGTTCTGCATATATCTACTGACAAATCATCTTATTATGCTTCATACTAAAAGACAGAATATCTTAGTGTATGAAATGTTAATACCACATCACAATAGGCAATGTTTTCATTGTTTTCTTGCTTATGAAAAATGTTTAATAATGGCTATAATTCCTTTCTTTTATCATACCTACAGCTAATTACTGGTTTGTCATTTTAACAAATGAATCAATATGACTGGTTTGATTGTTAGCCTCAAATATTTTATTTTCAGTAACAATTGTCATGTTTTCTATCTCTGGAGCTGCCTTCATTTACTTTCTTGTACAATTTTATATATCTAGAACAATGATCCTCTTTTTAACTTCTCAGGCACAAGAGCTTCACTCAAGGTCCAACTCTTGATATCATTCCTAGAGACAAATGACTCATACTGATAGAGTTCTATAAGGTGCCAAAAAGCACTTCCTTCATAATAAAGCTCAGATTAAGTTAGAGTATAATCACCTTTCTTTTACAAACGAGGAAACTGAGGCTCAGCTTCTAAGGCTTCAAATTACATAGCTAGGAGACTACTGGACCCAAGATTTGGAGTTATTAGACCTGACTTTTCTTCTACCAAAAATAAAGTAGACCCTGGTCATGTAACATCATTAATTTTTTAGGATAATTCATAAATAGAAGTAAATATATTTGTAGATCCTTATCCTATGGCATGGTACGGAAACTATGTAGACTGTTCAAATGACAGAGGAATTCTGCTATGTATATATTCTTTCTGGATGCATTCATCAATCATGTATCTGTCCAGGTAGATTTAACAAATATGTATTGATCACTTATATGCAAAAGCTTATGTCAGGCACCTAGGAAGCTACGAAGATAAATGAGGTATGTTTCCTGACTTCAAAGAACTTGAAACCAATAGGTGTTGGCCCTTGAAAGACAGACATAATTTTATTAAGGCAATAAAGCATAGAACAAGTTTGGGAGAGTAGTTCATTTTTAAGTGGAATGAGAGTTGTAAGAATTAATTGTAAAGAGTTAAAGATGAAGTTTAAAGGCTTAAATATCAAATATTAAATAATATTTGGAAGACTTAAATAAGGAATTTGGACTTTATGGACAAAAGGGTATTGCAACTATAGGAAAATGAGTGCTAAATAAATATAATTCTCCCTGCTTGACAATAAGGGGGAAAGCATTCAAGGAATACCTTTCTTTGTTATGTTTTGTTAGATTGTATGAAGAGTTCTTAGTATGAAAGAAAGAATATGGTGGAAGCCAGTAATGAAATAATTCTTTGGAGATGAAAAATTGAAAGCAGATCTTGGCGAGTGGAAGAACATGACACAAAAGGGAAGAGAAGGGAAAAGGAATTCTGAATCACTGGAATTCTTCCAGATTGGTATGAACACTCTAAAAAGAAGAAACACTCCACACTCCACTCTCCATAGAAAAATAAGGAGGATTTCTATGTACCAGGACACTGGAGGAAAATATTGCCATCACCTGAAGGATGTACTACATCATTGCCGCTGTAGGATTCCTGCTCAGGGATACAGAGATAGCTAGCTACATCTAATATAAATATGGTCAACTGAGAAATGCCCAGGATACAATAGAGAGACTGTTAATATTTATCAACCTCAGCCAATCACTACTTACTACTATTGATTTATGTGGGGACAAGTGATACCTGAAGAAGAAAAATGGAAAACATTTCTAGTGAGAGAAAAAGGTAGGAAAATGAAGAAGTTGAAGACTGAGATGGTATCTTTAATGTCCTTGGGTTACTAGGGGTGCACCTTTAGAAATAAAAAGGAACATATGAAAAGTCAACAGAACTTATTCAGATAGTACTAGAGATAATTATTTTGATCTTTAGATGATGATTTAAGATAACAGAATAGTGGGTTATTAGCTAGAGATACATTTCAAGGATGTTGGAAAGAAAAGATTAGGTTACAAAATTATTGACTTGCTGTGTTTATGAAAATATACAAAGAATAATAAAATGAGCCAGAATTGGGATTCCTCTTCAGTCTCTTCTTCCCATTCAGAATTTGTAGATCATGTGGCTGGTGTGGAGGATCAGGCATGCACACGATCACATCATATAACAGATGGAAGTTTGATGAATTTCAGTGAAATCTAATGTAAAATTAATCACACATTGGGGGCAGATAGGTGGTACAGTAAATAGAGCGCCAGCCTTGGAGTCAGGAGGACCTGAGCTCAAATCTGGCCTCCGACACTTGACACATTTACTAGCTATGTGACCTTGGGCAAGTCACTTAACCCCAACTGCCTTGCCAAAAAAAAAAATTAATCACTCATTCAACCAAGCACAAACTAAACCACAAAACTAAGCTTTAAACTTAATAGCAGAATTCCTAAGACTTTATGGTAGAAAAGAAGAACATGAAAAGTATAGTTTTCAATTATGGTTTGAGGTCAATGGATGATAGCCATACTTAAATAATAGATCAAATGTGGGGTATGATTGAAGGGGAAATAGCAGTCCTGAGATCCAGGGAACTAAATTCATTTTCAACATTCTTGATTCTTGTCTACCACCAATGATTATTAAAAATCTCCTGAGAAAGAGCATGTAACCAAGTACAACTCAAATCAATGAAACTTAGATACATGTAGTTAAAGGAAATATATAAAATAAAACATCCTTCAGTTTTCTTGAGTTTTCTTGCCCCTAACTGATATACCCAACACGGTAGCTGCCTAGAATTTACTTCTATTGATGAAAACAATAAATATCAGCTGGGTGGCATAGAGGATAGAGTTCTAAGACTCATCTTCCTGAGTTCAAATCCTAAGTGAGCCTTAGGTACTTACTAACTGGGTTACCCTAGGCAATGCATTTTATCCTTTTTGCCTCAGTTTCCTCATCTGTAAAATTAGATGAAGGAAATGGCAAACTACTTCAGTATCTCTGCCAAGAAGAGCCCAAATGGGATCATGGGGAGTCAGACATGACTGAAAAAAAAAATGAGAACATACAGAAAAGTGATGCTTTTCCTCATGAACTACAAATGTACAGCAAAATTAATAAGATTGTACTATAATATATTAAGAACTGGAAGGAACTTCAAAGGACAATCCTCAGTTTTTATAAATGAGAAAACAAAGGCACAGAGACAAGCAACTTCTACAAGTCACACAAGTACTAGGTATCAGAGAATTTGAATTCCAATCTTCTTACTTGAAAAAAAAAATCAACCATTGCTCTTTCCTGAACGAAATCATAGACAAGCTCAAAGATGGCACTTTTTGCATTATTCTCTCCTGTGAACAGAGAGAAAAATGCCTTCTCATATTTATAGGAGGGGATAGATCAAAAAGAAGACCTTTCCAGTTGAATAAGATAGTTGAACTTCAGAACGAGATAATAAAGGATGTAATAAAAAATCTTACCCCTTTGGATGGCCTTTAAATTGAAACAGGTTCTGTTTTGTCAAACAAACTTCCTGCCTAAGAGCCAGAGAACTGACTAAATCGATCCAATGAGCTTAGCATTTTGTTTTTATATATTCATTTAAAAAGCATGTTAAGACAGCCACACTTAATATTAATGAAGATGTATGTGCAATGTTAATTTATCTTATAAACCTCTGGTGCCTAAATGCCTTTTTTTAAAAGCACTTTTACATGCATGTTATCAAATTATCTCAAAAACAGTGTTTGTTTTTAAAAATGCTTTTTTGCTCATGACATTGCATTAGAGCTATACAGAGAACATTAATCACATTTGGGCCCTGCCTACTGTGTGCTTATAGTCTAATCAGACAACATTGACTGTTATTAAGAAAATAAAAGGAGAAAATCCCATGTTATGTAAACACTTACTTGAACTGGACAGTCAATTTCTTTTGCAGGCTGCGTTCCCATGAACTCAAGTGAAAATCCTTCATGCACAGGATGAGTAGTAATGGGCTTACATTGAGCTTTCACCCACTGACTCTGCAGTGGCTGGGGGCGAAGGGGCCAGGCATTGGAATGTTCATGTTTTAAACATAAGCTTGCTGCATTATCCAGCCATGGTGCTCACAAATAGCATTTCGTTTCTAAATTTCATATCATGGCATGGGAGTTTCACAGTTTGATTTCCTTTATTGATGTGAATGGTTAAGTTAAAGTTACTGTATAACATTCTTCAAAATTATAGGGGGCAAAATTCCTTATGAAAGACTGTCAGCATGCAGTAGCCTGCTTTGAGACTCTAATATATTACTATGTTATAATATATCAGGAGGCCCAGGAGACAAAAAAAAAAAAAACCAAACCCTCCACAAGTCTGAGTCAGCTTTACAGTCTAACTTTTGCAAGATTTAATTGTTTAAACCTCAAAGAGTCTTTGAGTTATATCTTAGCTACAGTTGGTACTTACCAAAAATTACATTACTCATATGTTTTAGACCCATCTGTAACTTTTTTTTAAGTGGCCAACTAAATTTTTTAATAATCCAGGAAAAAAAAAAAACACTTCTCAACTTAGATGTTCAAAGCAACACATAGCCAGGAGAGAATTTTTATAGCTGTTATAAACCCATGAAAATAAGATTTATACTGGAAATGCTGACATTCCTTTAACTAGAGCAGTGCTAGCAGGCACCTTTGTGTTATAGGTATATATTTCAGCTCCTGATCTCTAATTTCCAGATAATGTAGTGACTTAATCATTACTCTTCAAAACACAATACTAGAAACCTTTTTTTTTGTCTTTTGTGCAGTTTGTCACATCTTAAGGCCAATGCTTTTCAATCTATCTATCCCCACATCTGTCTCACCCTATATTGCTATTCTTTACAATTCCTTCCATGCTTACTTTTGTTACTACATTGAAATCTTATGCATAATTATGTGAGGTTGCTATGGTGATTATGTGTGATTTGTCATGAGGAAAATCTATTGTGCTTGAGATCATTCTCCACACTAATGACTAGGGAATCTTTCTTCTCCTCTCCTTCATTTTTCCCCTTTTCATCCAATTCTGGGATTATAACAAGCTCCCTGCATCATTTTTAATACCTGTAAGTAAAATACATTTTATAAATAGCATAGCTAGAAGTACTGAATTCACTGCTAATGTGAGAAGCATTCAATTTCTTGTAACTCAGAGGAACTTCTAATAACATAGCATTTGAGAAAAGCGACTGAATTCTGTCTTGGATTCTTAAGGACAAGATTTGCAAGTGATTAAGATTTCATTTGGGGGTTCTCTTACTCAAAGAGTTTCGATCAAATAGCTATTATGTAAGCTTTAGTGTTGGAGAACGCATATACCCAAATGCAGTTAAGGAAAACTAAAGCCAATTGCCTTGCACTTGAAACAAATGCATAGTTATACTTCCCCAATGACACTGCCTTCCATTTTATAAAGAAAAAAAAGATTAGGATGTGATTGATTATGTTATGTCAGTCACAAGCAATTCAGGGTACTGAGTTTAGACTGAACAATAGCTGGGAATCCAGCCTGAATAGTCAACAAGATCATGGATTTATTTCTTTCTCACTGCAGTTCACTATCCTGGTTTAAGAAGGGTGAAATTCTAAAATATCACATAACTTTCTAAGGACAGCTCATATGGATATTCCTTTCACTACCCAGTCAGGGAAGACTTCAGGCTAGTGACAGATTTGAAAACATGCATGGCCAATGTCAATGGTTAGAAACGGGAACATTTCCAAAAAAGAGAAAGAAAGAAAATAAGGAATAAATGACTAAAGAAACACACTTAAAAATTAATATACCAATGTATCTTATTTCAAGGTAGTTGCTCTGTTGAATATACAGGAATCACACATTTACTAGATGTCCCAGTTTATAAAGAGGGCATAATTTCTGAGTCACAATCATTTGATACAGTCAAATCTAGGGAAATATGGGAAAGAAGAAAGATCAAGAATGAAATTCAGTGTGAATTCAGATCCAGAGCCAGTATTAGAAAATTAAAGAGAAATATTTTGAAATATAGCTGCCAAGGGGGGTTGCAGCTAGCTAGTATAAATAAGTCCAAATTACCAAAAGCTAACAAACTTGCAAGGTGAGGGGAACTGGGAGAACAAGATTAAAGACAGTGACATGTGAGCAGGAATAGTAAAAACACATATATTACAGGAGAAATTTTCCAATGAGATTAACAAAGGATTGTAACCCAATTTGTGATCCAGAAGGAAAAGACACAGAAGGAATTGTTTCAGTGACTTGGGTGCTATATTTGTCTTTCTGCCTGAAGTAATTATCAACCACATGTGCTATAAATGCAAGGGGCTCCCTCAGTAAGAGAAGCTAAAATGACCTATGAAAAATGTCTCTATATGATTGAATTTATTAGAGAGAATAAGCTTATTAAACAGGATGGAATAAGTAATCTAGGAAGGAGGTTAAAAAAAAAGAAACGCAGGAGGCCTAGGAAAATCAAAACTAGTGTCAAGGGGTTGGTAAGTGCAAGAATGTGACATGGAAGAGAAAGGAAAGGAAAGAAAAATATGACCCCAATGAAGCTATTCAAAAGTTATCAGAAATAAGGTAGATATATTAGGCCAGAGTCCACATGTCACAAAAATTGACTCATTTCCAATTTTGGATGATTCAAGGGGAAATGAGGGCTTCTTGCCTTAAAATATATTCTTGAACTAGAGCATTTAAAAAAGGGCATGAAACCCATTGCACAAAGGGTAGCTGGAGATCTGTTGAAGAAGTGACAGAGGAAGCTAGAAGGTGTAGGGGACAGAGTGTTAGACTTGGGGGTAATGAAGAGCTGAGTTCAAATTTAGCCTTAGACTTTTACTAACTGATGCTAGGCTTTCACTCTCTTCCTGGGGCATATGTAGACTTCCCTGGCATCATGCTATCCAAAAGATGTGCCATCTTCTCTTTCTTGAATTTACTTTACAGTTATCATTTTATTAGAATTTTAAAAATATTAAAATATTCCTATATTGGGGCAGCTAGTCGGTTGCCATGGCTACAGTACCAGGCCTGGATTCAGGGAGACTCATCTTCTAAAGTTCAAATCCAATCTCAGACATTTACTAGCTCTGTGACCCTAGGCAAGTCACTTAATCCCTTTTGCCTTAGTTTTCTCACCTGTAAAATGAGCTGGAGAAGGAAATGGTAAACCACTGTAGAATTTTTGCCAAGAAAACCCCAAATGGGGTCATGAAGAATCAGACATGACTGAAATGACTGAGCAACAAAAATTCCTATATTCCCTAGATTTCCCATCGTACCCCTCTTATCATATCCTCTCAGAGTCTTCTCTTAAAGACTTTAAAAAGGGGGGGGGGGAGGGAATAGGGCGAAACTAACAAAATAAAAAAGTTTGATAGTATATTCAATGTTCCTTATTCGTGGAACCTCACCAAAGAAATTGAGGATGGTTTTTTCTCAAAACTCTTTCTAGAGATCAAGGTGAAGCATTAATAATTTTGTAGTTTTCAGTTTTAGTTTTAATTTTTGTTGTTTTCCTTCTTTTCATTTACATCATTATCATCGCTGTGTATATTGTTTTCTTGGCCCTGCTCACTTCACTTTGCATTGCTCCATATAATTCATATCATTTTTATCAGTATTCATCACGTTCACTGTTTCTTATTTCTCGGTAATATTTTACTATGTGGCACAGTGAATGCTGAGTCTGGAGTCAGGAAGATTCATCTTCCTGAGTGCAATCTGACTTCAGTCACTTCCTACCTATGTAACTCTGGGAAAGTCACTTCATCCTGTTTGCCTCAGCTTCCTCATCTGTAAAATGAGATGGAAAAGAAAATGGCAAACTACTCCTCTATCTTTACTAAGAAACCTCAAATAAGATCATGAAGAGACAGATACAACTGAAAATAATTGAACAACAATGGCAATATTCTACTACAGGCAAGTACCACAATTTGCTTAGGCATTCCCCAGTTGATGAATACTGACTTTCTTTTCAGTTCTGTCTTACTACAGAAATATATATATATTCCACACACACTCAGAACTCTTGAAATGTGGGTGTATGTGTTTTAGAGCTAATGCCAACCGGTATTCAGACAAAGTCTGCTATCGAAATGATTAGTCCTCAGGAATACAGCAGTCACTAGGTGGCCTATGGAGAGGCAAACAAGCCGAGGAAAGAAATAGAAGTGGGTAAGCTCCCACGTTAATCAATGATGGACTCAGGTCCATAAGTGTTCTCTACACTTATAAGTATAGGCAAGTTAGGAAGAACTAGTCTCAAAAAAGCAAAGTGAAGATGATGAGAGGTCAAGAATAATAAGTGCTATCTCAGATATCTATATGCGAATTTCTACACATGAATGATAAAAATATACTTGAAATTTTAATAAATTATAATAATATAGTTTTCAAAACTAGTTATCAAGAAATGGTTAGGATTCATGAGTGAAATATAGTAATGGAAAAATTCAAAAGAAACCAATTTAAAAGTGTAAGGGAATGGGGGAAGAGTAGCACTGCACAATATATAAAGAAATAATAATCCTCTATGGAATATCAATGTCTAGAAGGTGAAGGCCTGGTGAAAAGCATTTGGGAGGATAAAAGCAGAGAGAAGCAGAAATGATATCATTTTGTTAAAAGAAGAACATCTGAAATTTCTGACTTGTCTTGCTGATCATTTCCTTTCTCTGAAAGCAGAGGAAGCAGTAAGAGGAAGGTTTGTTCTGGACTTAATTCTGCCCCAAAAAGAAACTAACAGGTTAGTAAATATGGAATTAATGGAAATTGGCATTCTGGTTCCTGCCTTTACTGGACAGATGGAGATATGTTGTAGAGGGTATTCTAGCATTGGGTCAGGGACTGAACCAAATCATCTCAAGGCTAACTTTCTAATTTTGAGAGTCCAAGATTCTGCATCTTGAATTCTCTTTGGGGCATATTGTTAAAGTATTCATTTTTTACACCCAATATTCACCCCTGTCATGCCCTCATAAACATTCCAATAATCTCATTCTTGACCTTTAATGACAAGGGATTGTTTCATGTTTGTGTAAAGAAACTGCATGAGGGGAGGTGGGGAGGGTGAGGGAGGATGGAGCCTAATGGCTATAGGAAATCTCTCCTCCTACCTCCCTGAATTCTCATTCTCTCTGACTCTCTTCCTCAAATTTTCTGGGCTCTGGAAGTAGCCTTGTCTGCTTCTACTTCCTTGGGTCCCTAAGTGCATTCCTCACCCTCTAACTAACTTTTGAAAAGGAACTTGTACCAAAGAAAAAAGACTAAATCATAAACTCATATAAATACCAAATGATAGAAATGTACAAGTTTATTGATTATATGTTTCTGATCCAATATTCACTAAGGAATAAAACCTGGGGTGGCTAGGTGGTGTAATGAATAGAGCACTGCCCTGGAGTCAACAGGACCTGAGTTCAAACGTGACCTCAGACACTTAACATTTACTACCTGTGGGACATTGGGCAAATCACTTAACCCCAATTGTCCTGCCTTCCCCCCTCCCAAAAAAAAGAAACAAAAACAAAAGAAGAAACCTTATGGAGAGAACAGTTCTCATTTTCCATTTTTTGCTTTAATTCCATTTATTGACTGGCCTCAAAAGTGGGGCACTTTATTTTCTTGAGCCTGTCAGGACTTGATGTTACTTAAACAACCAGAAACTTCCTACTTGTGGCTTTATGGGTGGCCCTTTTGGCTCTATCTCTAAGTTTCTGCTTCTTGCCTTAGGAATTATTTTAGCCCCTAGCTCACTGTCATAATGGAGATGATTGACCTGACCCGAGCTCATGAGAGTTAAGTGATGTCTTGAGAACAACCCACTTCTCTAGTTCTCTCAGGAGATACCAAAAGATATATATTTCCAGAATCTGAACATTACAATGTCACAGTATCAAAAAATAAACATGTGTGAAAAGTGATAGACATTTTATCCACTAAGGAAAGATTATTCCTTTATAATTTGTTTATTCTAATGAGCTTCAAAGCAGTGAATGGGTACTGAGAAGGGATTTTGCATTTTTTATTGTCATATACTCTTTTAGCAGTCTGAACTATGACTGAACTACTACAATGTTTTTAAATGCAAAAAATCAACTATATAGGATTACGAAGGAAGCCAATTATATAAAAATATAGTTATTATATTTTAGAAGATCACAGACCTCAGGTTGAGGCCACAGTAAGGCATTTATTATGGAACAATTACTCACACTCCCATCTTCTTGCCATGGACATTTAGATTTTAAATATTGCTTTTTTATTTATTACCATTGTTTCTAGGGGGCATTCTGTATTTCAACATTTCCACCTCATTCTTCCAGTTAGATATATGTTTCCCAAAAATGGTTTCATTCGATTTGAAATGTGCTGACTATACATATGGTTCTCATGAAACAAAGCTTTAATAATTAAAGAAGTATAGGTGTGCCATGTTGGCACTAAAAACCCATCTAGTGAGTTAGTCATCAATATTTCTACAGAAAATGCTTTATTCAACAACTCCCTTTTCCTTTTTTTCAGTTATAGGCACTTTTCTGATAGCACATAATCAAAATTACATTATAAAAAATAGGTTCTCATAAAACAAAATCTGCAGGCTGGAAAACAAGATTTTGGTGAGACTTAGATTTATCCAAAGAGCTGCTTTTTATAACAGCTCTAGGCCACTCTTAGCTATGCTTTCTACAACTTTCCAACTGCAAAAAAATAGCATTTTGAGTTTCAGTTCTCTCTTTCTCTCTCTCATAGTTGAAAACATCTGAGAAGCAACTGATGGTAGTATATTTGAAAAATGCAGTGTTTAGATAATATTCATGATGTTAAACAAAGGAGAAACAGCAGCAAGCAATGAGAAAATGAGAGGAAAATAATCATTGGCTTTAATGATAATTAAATATTATCATCTGAATGAATTAAACAATGACTATTATGACATTCTATGATGACTACCAAGACAGCAGGCACAGAAAAGAATACAAATCAAACCAACAAACCTGCAAATATTTGTGAATGCCTCTACATACAAAGCCAAGAACCAAATATAGTTGAGGAATATGAGAAAAGCAACATTAGAGTTGAAGGGCTATTTATAGATTATATAATCCAAATTCCACATGTTAACAGATTAAGAAAATAAGGACAAAAGAGGTAAAATAATTATTTATGGTCACACATGGTCTATTATAATCAGGTATAGAAACCAAGTGTCCTTATTACTGAGATATTTTTGCTCATTCGTCAAGAAATACAAGACAAGGTCTGTACCACATAGAGGCAGAGGGAGCAGGGGGCAAGGGGAGAGAGAGAGAGAGAGAAAGACAGAGAGAGAGAGAGAGAGAGGGGGGCGGGGAGGGAGAGAGGGAGGGAGAGAAGGAGGGAGGGAGGGGGAGAGAGAGAGAGAGGGAGAGAGAGAGAGAGAGAGAAAGAGGAAAGGAAGGAAGGAAGGAATGAAGGAAGGAACGAAGGAAGGAAGGAAGGAAAGAATTGGAAAGAAGAGAGGAAGAAGGGAGGCAGGGAGCGAAGAAAGGAAGGGTAGCAGTTACATAGTACTTCACTATTGCAAAGTTCTTTGTATTAGCTCATTTGATTAGCTCATTAGCTATACATTGCTTTAGCTCATTTAATCCTCAAGATAATCTTACAAGTTATTGGGAAATGATATTATCATTCCTGTTTTTCAGATGAGGAAAATGAGACTGAGAGGTTAAGTGATTTTTCTAAGGCCACACAGCTTTCCATTGTCTGTGGAAGAATGTGAACTCAGATTTCCCTGACTTCAAGTCTACTGATCTATTCATTAATATTTCAGTATTTAAACACTGAACTATATTAACAAATAATATTTATATTGGTAGTGTTCAGTTGTATCTATCTTTTCATGACTCCATTTGAGTTGTTTTTTGTTTGTGTTGTTTTGTTTTGTTTTGTTTTTGGCAAAGATACTAGAGTGTTTTGCCATTTCCTTCTCCAGCTCATTTAATAGGTGAGGAAACTGAGGCAAAGAGGGTTAAGTGACTTGCCCAGGGTCACACAGTAAGTTTATGAGGCCAGATTTGAGCTCTGGAAAAAGAGTCTTCCTGACACTAGGTTTGGTACTCTAACCACTGCACCATCTAACTGCACTTATATATTTAATTATTAAATTTTATAATGTAGACTAAAACTATTATAGGAATTCAGAGGAACTGCTACTTGAGGAAGGAGGACTTAATCTAACCTTCCAAGTATCAATAGGATAAAAATACTTCATATGTCAAGGGGAGGTCACTTGGAGAAAGAAGAATAGCATAAGCAAGGGCTTGGATGGGGACATACCTATATACCCTGTGGGATACTAAAGAATATGTCTGAATAGTAAGTCTAGATGAGGAGTTCAAGGTTAATGCTAGAAGTCTTCAAAACCAAACATAGGTATATGAACTTGATGTGATTAGAAGTAGGGAGTATTAGGTTTTTAAAATGTGTGGATGAAAGCAAGGTTTAAGGCAAAACCTGGCATTTATAGACCACTTAAGATTTGCAAAGTACTTTACATGTTTTCTCATTTGGTCTTCACGATAACCTTGTGAGATAAGTCTGTCATTATTCCCATGTAACAGATGAAAAAAGCTGACATAGAGGGTAAGTGACTTGCCTGGATTCTCACAACTAGTAGATGTTTGAGGAAGGATTTGAAGCACTGGGCCAACTAGCTGCCTAAACATTTGATCAATATGCTATCAACAGACTATAGACTGAAAAGGTAAGATGCTCTGATATAAAAACCGTCTGCAAGAATGCCTGTCTTGTAACATGTGGAGTCATGATAAAACTTCATCTGGAAAAGTAGCAATAGGAATGGGGAAAAATAAAAAAAAAACACATGACTTTAAGAGAGATTCAGTTCTGGAGCCAAGATGATGGGGTAGGCAGGAAATTGCTGTAATTCTCCCACATCCATTTCCAAACAACCATAAAATAGTGTCCCAAAATCCTGGAACAGCAGAACCAGCAAAAAGATGACATAAAGCAATTTTGTGCCCTAGAAACCTGAAATATCAGCAGGAAAGGTCTGTCTCACTTGGTTGAAAAGGGAGTGCAGTCCAGGACAGGAAGCATCCCAACAAGCAAGCTGCAAGCCCACCTCAGCAAACCACCAGCAGGAGATCCTGAGCCCCACTGTGGTGGAGAAGGCAAATGCCAATACCAGGACCTTCCCTCCACATGCCTCAGCATAGCCAGGGGAACAGGCAGACTCCAGTTCTGAGAACTGTCAAGTGCTTCAGCATAACACCAAGTAAAGATGCAACCTTATCCAGAACTCCATGTACTTCAGTGTGGTCCCAGGTAAATGCAGAAGCACCCCACCAACCTCAGCACACATAACACACTAGCACTAGGACCCCAGTTCAGCACCAGGTAAGCTGCCAGACCTTTCCAGCCTCCAGCAGACAGCCATCCCACCACTTTACAACCTCAGCGCAGCACCAGACACCAGGGTCCCCCGTGGGCCTTAGGGCAACAGTTGTGTAGTACTTGGTAAACAGTCATGGCCCTGGCACAAGAAGTCTGAGAGAGTTCCCCTTCTACCTTAGGAGCAGAGCTCAAATTTAAAAGAAAGGAAAAAGGCCAAAAAGATAAGCAAAAAACATTAGCAAAACAATAAATTAATAATATTCTGACCACAGAAAGTTATTCCGGTGATAAAGAGGAACAAGACACAAACTCAGAAGAGGATAACAATGTCAATATCAAAAATGGGAAGTTGTCTCAAACCCAAAAAGAAATCATGGAAGAGCTCAAAAAGGGAGCCTAAAATCATATAGGAGATGTAGAAGAAAACTGGGAAAAAGAAATAAGTGATGCGAGAGAATTATGAGCAAAAAAAGTCAACAACTTGGAAAAAGAAAACAATTGCTTAAAAATACAATTGGCCAAATAGAAAAGAAAGCAGAAAAACTAATTGAGGAAAACAACTCCTTAAAAGTTAGAATTGGGCAAGCAAAATCTAATAAGTCTATAAGACGTCAAGAATCAAACAAATTCAAAGAATGAAAAAAAGAAGACAATCTAAAATACCTCATGAGAAAAACGACTGACCTGTAAAATAGATCCAGGAGAGACAATGTCAGAATCATTGGACTACCTGGAATCATAATCAATAGGAGTACCCGATCAGTATCTTTCAAGAAATTATCAAGGAAAATTGCCATGATATCCAGGAACCAGAAGGCAAAATAGGCATTGAAAGAATCTACCAATCACCTCAGGAAAAAGGTTGCAAAATAAAAACTCCCAGGAATATTATAGACACATTAGAGAACTCTTAGGTCAAGGAAATAATACTGGAAGTGGCCAGAAAGAAACAATTCAAACACTAGGAATCCACAATTAAGATTACACAGAACATAGCAGCTGCAAAATTAAAAGATCGGAGGGCATGAAACATGATATACCAGAAGGCAAAGGAGCTAGGACTACAACTAAGAATCACCTACACAGTGAAATTAAGCACAGTACATCAAGGGAAAAATGTTCATTCAGTGAAACAGAAGGATTTCAAGCTTTTGTAAGACCAGAATTAAACCAAAAATTTGATCTCCAACATCAAAACCTAAGAGAAGCATAAACAGGTGGAAAAAGAAAAAAAAAAAATAAGGGATTCAATAGAGCTAAACTGTTTACATCCCTATATGGGAAGATGATACTTGTAATTCTTAAAAATTGTATCACTAATAGTACAGCTAGAAGGAACATACATAGAGGGTATGGTTATAAGGTGAATTTGAGTGAATGACATAAAAAAATTTAAGAGATGAGAAAGAGGAGTACACTGGGTATGAAAGGAAGGGAGAGGTAGAATGGAGTAAATTATTTCACATGAAGAGGCACAAAAGGCCTATTACAATGGAGGGAAAGATAGTAAGGTGAGCAATGGGTATCACTTGAACTTTACTCTCATCAGTATTGGTTTAAAGAGGGAATAATATACACAATCACTTGAATATCATAATCCATTTTACCTCTCAAGGAAATAGGAGGGGAGGAGATGAAGTAAAAGGTGTATTTGTTGGGGAGGAATTGTAAGAAGGGAGGGCAGACAGGGGAGGTGGTAGACAAAGTAAAACACTGATGAGGAGAGAAACGATGAAAAGAGAGCAGATGAACAGGAGGAAAATATAGAATGGAGGGACATACACAGTTAGTAATCATAACTGTGAATGTGAATGGGATGAACTATTTCATAAAACAGAAGCAGATAGCAGAGTGTATCAAAAAACAGAATACTAGAATATGTTGTTTACAAGAAACATACTTGAAACAGAGAGACACATACAGGGTAAATGGAAGGGGCTGGAGCAGAATCTATTATACTCATCTAAAGTAAAAAAAAAAAAAAGGAGGAGAAGTAATCCTGATCTCAGAGCAAAAGCAAAAATAGATCTAATTAAAAGAGACAAGGAAGGAAACTAAATCTTGCTAAAAGGCACCATACACAATGAAGCAATAATACACATATATGTACCAAGTGGCATACCATCCAAATTCCTAAAGGAAAAGTTAAGTGAGTCACAGGAAGAAATAGATAACAAAACTGTACAAGGGTCCCTTCTCAGAACTCATTAAGTCCAACCAAAAAGTAAACAAGAAAGAAACTAAGAAGGCAAACAGAATATTAGAAAAGTTAGATATGACAGACCCTTGGAGAAAACTGAATGGGAACAGAAAGGAATTTACCTTTTTCTCAGCAGCATATGGCACATGTACAAAGGTTGATCATGTATTAAAAAATAAAGACCTCAAAATCAAATATGGAAAAGCAGAAATATTAAACATATTCTCATAAAATTTTTTGGAAAGTAAATTATCTAATCCTAAAGAATAATTGAGTAAAAGAACAAATCAGAAACAATAAATAATTTCATTAAAGAGAATGAGAGAATGAGAGAGAGAGAGAGAGAGAAAACGATAAGACAAGATGAAAAAATTTATATGATGCAGCCAAAGTAGTTCTTAGGGGAAATTTTATTTCTCTAAATTCTTCCTTAACAAAATAGAAAAAGAACAGAACAATGAATTAGGCATTCAACTAAAAATATCTAGAAAAAGGACAAATTTAAAATCCTCATTTGACCACCAAATTGTAAATCCTGAAAAGCAAAGGAGAGCTTAAAAAGATCGAAAGTTTAAAAAAAAAAAATCTATGGAACTATTAAATAAATCAAGGAACTGGTTTTATGAAAAAATGTATAAGATGGATAAGTCATTTGTTAATTTGTTTAAAAAAAAGAAGAAACCAAATATTCAGTATCAAAAATGAAAAATATGAAATCACCACCAATGAAGAAATTAAAGCAATCATTAGGAAATATTTTGCCAAATTTTAGGCCAATAAAATTGAAACTAAATGAATATTTATGAAAATATAAATTACCCAGATTAACAGATCAGAAAATAGAAAGCCTAAATAGCCCCATCTTAGAAAAAGAAATTGAACAAGGCATTAATGAACTTCCTAAGAAAAATCCTCAGATCAGATACATTCAGAAGTGAATTCTACTAAACATTTAAAGAAAAACTATTTCAAATATTATAGAAAACATTTGCAAAAATAGGTGAGGTAGTCCTACTGAACTCATTTTGTAACATAAATATGGTATTGATACCTAAACCAGGAAGAGCTAAAACAAAGAAAATTAAAGACCAATTTCCCCAATGCATATCAATGCAAAAATTCTGAACACAATGTGGGTTGATTACAGCAATATATCACAAGATTTACACACTATGACTAGATGTGATTAATACCAGGAATGCAGGGTTGGTTCAATTTTAAGAAAACTATAAATATAATTGATCATATCAGCAACAAAACTAACAGAAATCATATCATCTCAATAAATGTTGAAAAAATCTCTTAACAAAATACAGCACCCATTCCTATAAAAAACAACAACAACAATAGAGAACAAAGGAATAAAGGGAGCATTCCTTAAAGAGATTAGCAGTATCTATCTAAAACCACCAGCAAGCATTATTTGTAATGGGGTTAAGCTAGAAGCCTTCCTAATGAGATCAGGGATGAAGTAAGGATGCCCATTACCACTACTATCATTCAATACTAGAAATGTTAGCTAAAGCAATAAAAAGAAAAAAAAGAAATTGAAGGAATTAGAATTGGCAATGAGTAAACAAAACTATCAATCTTTGAAGATTATATGATGGTATACTTAGAGAACCCTAGAGAGCCAACTAAAAATTTTTTTGAAACAATTAACAACATCAGCAAATTTGTAAGATATGAGATAAATACACATAAATCATCGGTATTTATTTATGTGACCAACAAAGTCTAGCATCAAGAGACAGAAAGAGAAATTCCATTTAAAATAACTCTAAACAATATAAAATATTTGGGAGTCTACCTCCAAAGACAGACACAGGAACCCTGTGAACACAATAATAAAAATACTTTTCATAAGGCAGTTGGGATTAAGTGACTTTCTCAGTGTCACACAGTTAATAAGTGTCTGAGGTCACATTTGAACTCAGGTCCTCCTTATTCCAAGGTTAGTGATCTAACCACTGCAGCACTTGTCTGTCTTTTTGTTTTTGTTTGCTAAAGAAATTTATTTCCAATCTTCTCCCGGGGATTGCGTGTGAAAACTGACAATTTAGACAGATAAGGAAGTGCCTTCTAGGGGAGCATGACAGGGAAACAGCCTCCCCCTTCTGTGCCTATCTATAGAAACGGAGACATGGAAAGACAGTACAAAGAGCAGAATGTGTAGCGGAAAGAGCGTTGACTTGGGATTTGAGCCCAAATTCTGCTAATTATTACCTATGACCTCAGAGAAATCATTTAACCTGAGTCTTTCCCCTCCCTCCCTCACTACCATAAAATGAGACAACTGGATTCCATGATCACTAAAGTCCTTTACAGATCTAAAAAAAAAAAATAGAAAAAAGATCAATTGCTAATAGGCTGGCTAAGCCAGTATAATAAAAATTACAATTCTGCCTAAACTAATTAACTTCTTCAGTGCCACATTAAATCAAACTATCAAAAATATTTGATAGAGCTAGAAAAAATAACAACAAAATTCATCTGAAAGAATAAAATTTCAAGGATATCAAGTGAATTAATGGGAAAAAATACAAATGAAGGTGACCTAGATCTCAGCCTACATTATAAAGCAATAATTATCAAAACTATCTTGTACTGGCTAAGAAATACTGTCATGAATCAGTGGAATAGACCAGATACATGAGACACAATAGTCAATGATCATAGTAACCTAGTGCTTGATAAAACCAAAGACCCCAGTCTTTGGGATAAGAACTCACTCTTTGATGAGAAAAACTACTGGGAAAACTGGAACATAATAGGACACAAACTAGGTGTAGATCAACATCTCATGTCATATGCTAAGATAAGGTCGAAATGAATGCATGATTTAGTCATAAAGGGTGACACCATAAGGAAATTAGGAGAGTAAGGAATAGTCTATAGAGAAGGAAGAATTCATAATCAAAAAAATTTTACATTATGAAATGTAAAATAGATCATTTAAATTATATTAAAATAAAAAAACCACTTCTGTACAAACATCCCATACAACCAAGATTAGAATGAGAGCAGAAAACTTAGGAAAAATATTTACAGTATCTCAGATAATAACCTCATTTCTCAAAAATATAGAGAACTGAGGCAATTTTATAAGAATGCAAGTCATTCCTCAACTGATACATGGTCAAAGGATACGAACAGGCAGTTCTCAGATGAAGAAATCAAAGCTATCTGTAGATATATGAAGAACGGCCCTAAATCACTTTTGATTGGAGAAATGCAAATTAAAACTGATGTTGGAAAGAATGTGGCAAAGTTGGGACACTAATGTACTGTTGGTGAAGTTATGAATTAATCCAAATATTTTGGAGGTCAGTTTGGAACTATACCCAAAGGGCAACCAAATTATGCATACCCTTTAAGCCATCAATGTCACTACTACATCTGTATCCCAAAGAGAATATTTTTAAAAGGGAGAAGGACCTGCATGTACAAAAACAGTTATAACAGCCCTTTCCATGGGGGCAAAATATTGGAAATTGAGGGGAAGCTGATTAGTTGAGGAATGGCTGAACAAGCTGTGGCATATGAATGTAATGAAATACTATCATGCAATAAAAAATGATGAACAGGCAGATTTCAGTTAACTCATACAATCACACTGGACCTCAGTTTCCCCATCTATAATAAAAATGTGTTGTTCTGGATTATCTGAAAATTTCCTGACAACTCAAATACCTTTTAATTTCTGTCACATCTTCTGTAACTCCAATGAGCTATTAAATGCTTTTAATTATAGTTAGGAAATAATTAAATATAGGAAATAAATTTTAATCTATTCCATCATAGACATATGCACTGCTCCAGAAGGACTTGTTTCAATTAAACCATACTGCTTAACATGAGCAGGGTCTTCTAACAACAGATTCTGTGTTGAATTCCTTCTCTGAGATCAAGTGACATTCAAATCCACTTAATGTTTGACTGACATAGGTTTTGATGTCATCAAAGTCCTTGATGAAATTAAAATCCTATTAGTCACAATTGAGGAACAACGTGGGACCTTAGGTTGCTAATATTCCATTCATAATAAAGAAGAGATGTTCAGCATTTGTTAAATGCATTGATTTTATTTATCATTCCAAGACTCAAGTGAGGAAATAAGACCTGAGAGAGTTATGGGAAAGAGACTATGGAAAAGCCAAGGCTGTATTTACCCAAATAATTTAGCTCTATGTATCCCTCTATAATTTTCATTGAGCTAAAATAATTAAGTATTCATGTAAGTATTGGTGGGAGGAGGGTACAGAGGAACAGAGAACACAGGAATTCATGCATAACTGTGCTGAGGTTCTGTTACTAAGAAAATCTGGGAAATTACACTGTGTCCTTGATTGATGTCAAAGAGACACACCAAATATAAAGGGTGAATGGAGGTTATAGAGAAAGGGTTTTTAATCTGGGTGATAAATTGCCAAATTCCATTATGCTTAATGAGTCTCATCAATGCATAGTTAGAATCAAGAAAATAATAAGACCCTTCTCAAAGGCTGGTATAAACAAATTAGAGGAATTAATAATAAAAATCCTATTAATCTGTATGTGTAATTTCAAAGAGTTAATGAAGTCAATTTAGAAAGTTTGGCTAATGCATTTTTAGCATTTTAAAATGCTAGATCATCAAAACTGATTTCACCTTTCCTCAGTTTTTCCCTAAAGTGCATTCTCTTGAATATCTGCAGAATTACACTGTTGGTTAACGCCTCTCCAAGAGGATACTATTTGGAAGCTGTGGGATATGACAAAGACAGTGTTGTAAGCTTTAGAATTCTAGGCTGCAAAGTAAGATGCCTATTGACCTGAAAGTAACAAATGAATTCTGTCAAGGAAATTCCCCTCTAGTATTGCAATATGCAGTTTGACCATAAGAAGACTACAAGAAGACACAGGCCTTCCATCACCAGACCATTAAGCTATAAATCTCCTACTTTTCAAAAGAAAGTCACCAGTGGGAAACAAAAGATGTGACCTAGAAATATTAATATGCCTTTAAAAATAAAGATGTGTATATTTAGTCAGCTCTGATTTTACTGGTATGAATATGCCCTCCATTGGTGTAGCTTATAACCCTTCCATATTTTCTCATTCTGGGGAATATTTATGCATATTTTGTTATAATCCTTCTATAAATGTTTTACTCAGAAATCTGGAGATCTTTCCTCTGTTCTTTTAAGCTCTTAGGGCTGTGCAGCTATAATATCTTATTCTCATTAATGTGACCAATCTATCTCCTATTCCACCTTTTCAGTAGTATCTTTGATGCCACTTCTTCCATGGCAGTTATTGTTGATAACATCCTACAAACTACTTACATCCAAATGGATCTTTCTATTGCCTTTTTGGTTATTCATTATTTTAATTTTCATGGGAATATTATAACCTATTGGGGGAAAAAAGTTGTTGGTTTTTTTTAGCAACAAATATTTACCAAAATCTCAGAATTAGAATCCAAGATAGTATACATAAAAATAGTATACATAAAAATTTCTATCAAGATTAATGGATGTTATTCTTTCTTTCCTTACTTTTTAAAAGAAGAAACATTAGCAGACATTTCCATTAGAGAGAGAAGAGTTTGGAAAGTGCTTGGTTTACAGTTTGGTTTTTCAAACTAAGTATGTGTCTATTTGCCCATCTAATTTCTAGAAATAATAATGATTATAACTTTTCCAGAAAAAAATTGGACTAGTAGGTAAGAGACCTGGATTCTGTTCCTAGCTCTATGACTCACTGTTTGGGTTACCTTAGACAAGTCACTCAGTCTTATCAGGCCTCATCTTAAATTCTTCATCTGTAAAATGAAAGAGTAAGACAGTACCATATCTGTGACCTCTTCCTCTTCTAAAATTCCGTGATTCCGCTATATCTGTGGAAAGTCACTTTTCTCCCCTCATTTTGTTATAAAACTTTCTTTATCCAGCACACACTTGTTTCATCCCATCTGTAGAATTGGATCCAGAAGGATCATTGAAGACTTTTCCTCACTTGCCTTCCATGTCTCTCTATATTCTTGTTTCTGCTTTCTACTTCATCAACTAAACTTTTCCTTCCATACCTTAAATTAGAAGTGCTTCTTAAGATCCTCTCCTTGGGTCTTTGCTCTTCATTTTCCACATTCATTTTTGCAAAGACTTCCCTAGAGACTGTTAAGGGTCTAACATGAATTTTGATATAACTAACCTGAATCATACAGCCGTGATTTCATCCTACAAATATATGAATGTTTATTTAATGCTTGAGGGTATAACACTATATTGGAGAAAAGTATCACATAGGCTCACTGTCTTCAAAGAACTAAGAATCTATCATTAGGACAAGACAAACCAACCTGAAAATCTAGATAGTTGTACAAAGTTATACAGGACTAAATGGCAGACTTAGTTATCCTCAGCAATGCAATGATCTAAGACAATTCCAAGGGACTTGTGATAGAAAAGGCTGTCAGAGAAAGAATCAATGTAGTTTGAATGGATATCAAAGCATAGTATTTTCTTTCTTTTTTGTTTTTTTTTCTTTCTCATAATGTTTCCCTTTCGTTCTGAGTCTTCTTTTACAACATGACTAATGTGAAAATATGTTTAACATGATTATACATGTATATCCTATGTCAGATTGCATGTAATCTTGGAAAGGGAAGAAGAGAGGGAGGGGGAAAAATTTTCGAACTCAAAATCTTATAAAAGTGAATGTTGAAAACTATCTTTGCATGTAATTGGAAAAAATGAAATGCCATTAAGTGGAAAAAAGGACTATGAGGCAAATGAGGGAAACAAATATGTGTATAGAGTAAAGTGAAATCCATCTGGTTTGGAATAGTGATGGGAGGTTTCAGAGAGGAGGAAAGCTTAGTCCGGAATGAAAGAGCTTAGTTTTGGGTAGGCAGAGAAATGGGTGGAGTGAATTACATTAGAAGAGAAACAGTTAAATGGGAAAAATAAATCTTTGCAACAAGTTTCTCTGATAAAGGTCTCATTTAAAAGATATGTAAAGAACATATTCAAATTTATAAGAATAAGAGCCATTCCCCATTGATTCATGGCCTAAAGATACGAACAAGAAATTTTTAAGAGAAGAAACCTAAGCTATCTATATCTTTGTGAAAAAATGATCCAAATTATTAATAGAGAAATATAAATCAAAACAATTCTGAGGTTTGATCTCATATCTTCATATTGACAAAGATGACAATAAGAAGGAAAATAAACAATGTTTCAGGGTATGCAGGGAAACAAGCACACATTTTGGAAAGCAAGTTGTAATAATGTAAAAAAGGTTAATAAATAGTACATGCCCTTTGACCTAATGATAACAATGCTAAGCCTAAACCCTAAAAGATCAAAGAAGGAATACACACACACACACACACACACACACACACACACACTATATACAGCCGTTCTTTTTGTGGTGGCAAAAAAAATACTGGAAACTAAAGGGCTGCCAATCAATTGGGCAATGGCTGAACAAATTACACTATGAATGTAATGAAATACTATTATGCTATAAGAAATGAGGGGAAAAAATACAATTTCAAAGAGACAGGGAATGATTTGTGTATACTGACACAAAGTGAAATGAATAGAACAAGAACAATTTATACTTTAACATAAGTAATGCAAAAATAAAGAATTACGAAAGATTTAAAAACTCGAATCAATGAAGTGATCAACCATGATTACAAAAGAGAGATAAAGAAAGAATACTTCTCAGGCCATAAAAGAGAAATGATAGACATATACGGAATAAGAAATGCATTTTTGGACATGACCAAAGTAGAATTTGTTTTTGTTTGACTGGGCCTATGTGATCTAGGAGCTCTGTACTACTTTCTGTATGTTATTTTCATCCCTGGGAGATGAGATGGAGAAAGAAACAGTTAATAACAGAAAAAAATAAAATTAAAACAAATATATATCAGTCACAAATTCTATCGTTTGTTTGAGGGACAAAACAGTTTACTTGAAGAGTTTGTTAGGGAATAATAGGAGACAAAATTGGAATTATTGGATAGAATCAGAATATGGAAGGCCTTGAACTTTAGATTAAGGCATTTGAACTTTATGTTATATAGATAAAAGGGAAGGGTTGATATCTTGAAGGTATTTGGGGAGAGAAATAATGTAACCAAAGTGACTTTACTGCCATTTTCCCCCTTTCAATTTCTATCTGCATATCCTATCATCATGAAATTAACATGTCTCCAATTACCTTCATCTGTAAAATGAGGATAATACCTCCTTCCTGGGGTTGCTATGAAAGTTAAAAGAGATAATATATATAAAGCACTTTATAAACCCCAAAGTGCTATACAATGTCAGCTTTTATTATTATTATTGCTATTACTCTTAACCTACCAAGTTCTTTTGTTTCTTCCTAACAAATGACTTTTTTATTTCACCCTTCCTCCATTTCTTCTATCAACACCCTATTCTAAATGATCATTTTATCATTATACCATGGATAAATCACCTTTTCCATAATTTTAAGTTAATGAGTTTGGACTAAATTATCTCTAATGACCCTTTCAGACCTAACATCTTTGGAAAACTATTCTATCATGTTGCCATTCCCCTTCTCCAGATTCTACTAGCATTCCATATTGCTAGCTCTACTGAATCTACACTCCACTAAAATTACAAAACCATTCAGAATCTGACGCCCTCCTCACTTTTATTGTTGTGAGTATTTTTGGCAAACCTGACTGTACCCTATCATCATCATCATCATCATCTTCTTCTTCTTCTTCTTCTTCATCATCATCATCATCAACATCATCACCTTCTCTTCCTTCTTCTCCTTCTTTTAACTAGACCTGTGATTTCATTGATCTAGGGAACTTCCAGTATGGAATATCCTGCACCAATGCAAATATATATATATTACATATATTTTATAGTCTTAGATGGTTGCCTCATGTACTAAGAGGTTAAGTGATCTAAGTTACATAGCCAGTAGGTGTGATAAGTAGGACTTGAAACCAGATCTTGATATTGAGAAAAGAATTCTATCCACCATAGCACACTACCTAACATAACTGAGATTTGTTCTTGACTTACTATCTGATTCACATATACTGTACTCCCCCACCTTTCTCCAGGCTGAACATGTTCCTAAAAATGTGGGTAACCCATCTGCTACAGTACTACAAAACAAAACAAAAAGAAACAACCCCCCAAACAACAACAACACAGTTTCCGCTAGTCAATCTGTTGATATTTAGCACAGAAGTCCATATTATGGCAAGATCCACAAACCTACCTGTCAAATTTTAATTGCAACTAACCCCCATCATAACATTATAATATCCCTGCACGGAGACATATAATTTAAGTTCCTTGTGTTCACCTATGCTTTTAACCAGTATGGAATACATTCTACCCTCATCTATAATTTCAATATATCCTATAAGCATGGTTTCTTCTTTTTACATAAAATCTCCTATAATCAGAGTTTTCTTTCTTCCCTGAACTCTAATTATCATATAAATTTAACACCATAAAGTTCAATGCTTAATTATATATTTTTCTGGTGTTATTCTCAAATCACTTTAAAATTATTAGCAATGTATCATCAAAAGTACCTAGTGGCACACAGTGGAGAGACAGATTGGCGCCATGACAAGAGGGTTGGACTAAAAGATGGAAGATTCTCATCTTAAATGGTTTTATGACCTTGAAAAATTCATTTCATCTTCCTGAGAACGAGTTATCTCAACTGCAAAATGTAACAATTCATTTCATTTTCCTGGGTATGAGTTATCTCATCTGCAAAATGTACTGAATAATATTTACAATCTCATCCAAATCTGAGGTGGTGCCCATAAATCGGGGAATACATGAATAGGTTATGGTACATAAATGTGTACCATATTGCCTTATAAGAAATGATTAAGAAGAGGATTTAAGAGAAACCTTGGAAGGTATGTATTGACTGATGCAGAGGGAAATAAACAGAAACAGGGAAACAATTTATACAATGATAACACTATGTTAAAGACAGACAACTTTGACAGAATTAGGAACTCATTAGTATAATGGTCAAACATGATTCCAGAGAAATAGTGATGAAATATGCTACTTGTACTCCAGACTCCCTAATATATAGGTGAAAAATTTGTAGTGAAAAATGAGACAAAATTTTTTTGGACATGGTCAATGTGCAAATATGTTCTAGGAGACTATACTACATATTTGTAATGGATTTTGTTTTTCCTCTCATGCTCAATTCAGGGCGTACATGGGTAAGGATGGATTTTGCAGATTGAAACATAAATTTGAAAAAAAAGTAAAGCCCCATCTAGATATGCTATTCTGTGACTCCAGTGCAATATAATGGATACTTATTGAGTATTACATGATAAAACTGAAGGGAGGTCAAAAGCAAAATTCCATGTTCACTCTAGCTATCTATACTAGACTTCATTCTTGTCCCTTCTGAACTTCCATATTGGCAAATTAAAGGTCTCTAAACAGACATGGTACTCAGGTGATTTTTACTTCATAAGAATTAACACATTTACTTTAAGTCTTTGTCTATACTCCCATAGCATATTTCTTTTATATTTTCAGTAATGGATATTTCCATATGAAATCTTATTGATTCTTAACTTCGGTGGCCAACAACCTGGTTTTCCAGATTGTGCCTGTTTTGGGGCAATTTGATTACATGACTTGCTTGTGTCCTTAGCATCATTATCCTAAGCATTATAGCATGGAACCAATTGAAACATTGGCTCATGTAAAAAGGGAGAAGGGCAACTATACTAACTGATTTGAGAATGGGATGCACCTTGGGAATCTAGAGCTTCCTAAATTAGCAAATAGCTGCTCCCTTTTCTTTTCTTCTTCCTGAAATCTTTATGAAGCCCTCATCTGCATGTGATATATGGAGATAACATCCCGAAACCACACAATGCTAGAAGGGAACTTTGGGGCTATCTTGTTCAATTTCCCTATTTTATATTTGATGTAACTGAGACCAAGAGAGGAGAAATGCCTTGCCTTAATTCCCACAGCCAGACAGTTTTGGGGATACATATTATTTAAGACAACCAACAAGGTTGAGGTTGGTTACATGGAACCAAAGACAAGCAAATATGGACACACTAAACAAATATATAAACTAATTAGCATCTTATTTTGAGGAATAAGTGAGAAAATCAATGGAAACTACAAGTTCATGTCATCTTCCTGCTCAAAAACCTTCAATAGTTTCACATTAAAGAAAAGCATCCTGCTCACAGTTTATACCACAGTACAGCATCCTGCCCACAGGACACACTACAGTATATTATCTTGCCAGCAGAATAAAGCACAAACCCTTTAGTCTATCTTTTTAAGAGATCTAACAGTCTAGCACTAACCTGTGTTCACTCTCAATTCCCCTACACAATTCTCCATTCCAGTCAAAATAGTGTACTCACCATATCCCAATATACCTTACTTTTTAACTTTCTTGCTTTTTCTCTTGCTATGTTATGCTGCCTAGAATGCCCTCCTCAGATCTAGTTAGGTTCTATTTTTTCCCTCTCTGAAAGGCAATCATGATGAAGAAAGTTCATTTAAATGTGCATCATTCCAGAGAATTCTTAACAGGACCACTGGCCTTTGGGCATGGAGTCTGAACTACTAATCAAAGGGATTTAAGGAAACAGAATACATGTCTCTGACATTGGAGTAATAGACTAAGCATCATGTTTTTAAAGAAATAGAAACAATATTGTAGCCCTCTCTCCAATGTGGCCCTTTCATATTCCTTTCCTCCTTTTACCCTTCTCCACCTCATTAGTCTAAAAGAGTGAACCATTTCCCTGAAGGATATAAAAGAAAGCTTCCCTACATCAGCAATTCACATGGAAAAAAGTCAAAAGGTAATAAAAAAGCAGAAACAGGCTGTACTACTGTAGCCTGACTTCATTTGGACTTTTCTGTCTTCTTATGGGAGCTAGATATGTGTTTATTTTGGCTATGACAATATTATAAAGTAAGCACCTTAAGGGCAGAACAATGTCTTACATCCATTTGTAACCCAATCATGCTAGTTCAATGTCCTGCCTCTAATGAGCATTGGTCTCCCAATAATAATGATGATGATAGACTAAAATCTTTACTAACCCTAACCTTTGGGGAATGAATCATTCTGGATAACTGATTCTCCTGGACAACTGAATTTTATCACATTAAGTAATAACAGTTTAAAGAATTATTCTATTTTATAGAAATATTTCTAAACTTCATCATATACTTTCCAATCTTCTTAGACAGGTTATACTAAAAAATAATCTGTCCTTTCTTTATGACTTGTTTTCATCATTATAATGATTATTTTATTGGGAGTAGAAGAAAGAATGACTTTTAGAAAATTGCGTGATATCCTCAAAGTCTAGTCAGGCCTCTGGGGGTTGTTTGCTCATAAACTAAATGGCTCCAGACTGATATACTTCTAAAGTTATTTTTCTCTGCTTTTTATGGTTATGAATAAGAAGATTAACTATCTTGACTTTAGACTTTCTCTTCTGTTAAGAGGTAAGTGTCCCAGGGAGACCTAATAAATTAAGCCTTAGTAGTATTTACCCTTTAGTGTGATGGAATGGATAAGATTCTTTCCTGGGAACAAGTCTAGATAACAGATGAAGGAGAAGGAGGAAAAGGAGAAGGAGAAGTAGTAGTAGTAGTAG
>CM053588.1:191897191-191910270 GCA_028646515.1 Pseudochirops corinnae
GTAGTGGTAGTAGCAGTAGCAGTAGTAGTAGCAGTAGTAGTAGTAGGAATAGTGGTAGTAGTAGTAGCAGTAGCAGTAGTAGTAGCAGTAGTAGTAGTAGTAATAGTGGTAGTAGTAGTAGCAGTAGCAGTAGTAGTAGTAGTAGTAGTAGTAATAGTCATAGTAGTAGTAGTAGTAGTAGTAATAAGCATAACAACATAACAATAGCTAATGATTATTGCTCTTAGAAGAGTATGAAACTATATCATTCCCTGACCCCTCTCAAATAAATGGTTTCAGATGGGCTTATTCCACTGAAAATTATGAAGTACGTTTTTATTGCAACCAGACATGGCACTGTGGAATGTTCTTTACTGTATAATAAGCCATTTGATCCTTGTTACAACCCTTTTGAGGCAAATTCTAATATTATCTCCCATTTTATATATGAGAACTCTGAAGATAATAGGTTAAGGGACTTTCCAGAGTCATATAGCTAAAAAAAGTCTGTGGCGAGTTTCAAATTCAGGTATACCTGATTCCAAGTCAGCAGGGAAAATCCAAAGACACTAGATGCTTAAGTTTAAGAGGAAATCACCAAGAATTACCAAAGGTATAGAAAAGAATGTCTAGGTAAAGTGGATACATACTACACAATTTTCTGTGGGTCAGGCCTGTCTGAAATCATTGTTGGAGAGGAATCAGGGATAGAAGCAGTGCACACTAATGTTTCCTAAGAGCAGTGGAAAAAGGTCAGTAAGAAAATAGGATACTGTTAAGAAAGATTGGTCTGGAACCAAGATGGAGGAACCCATGTGAAAAATGAGGAAACCTGGCCAATACTAGACTTAATGATCTAAGGGATGAGGAACATGTTTAAAAGATTTTTAGGAAGCTTATTTATTTTTAGCACACTTTAAAAACTGCAGACAACCTCAAAAATTGTAGTAGTACAGAATTAGCTCTGCTTTGAATTTCTTATCTTTCACTTCAGCCATGCTTCACATTCTTTTGGTTTCCATCCAATAGAGAATATTAATATTCTCTTAATAGCTACATACAACGTCTCATTTTATGGCAAATATAGACCATCCAGGGGAGCAAGTGCTTAAAGTTATCCTACGTTCCAGACGTCTGAATATTCACATTCAACTTCTTATGGAAAAAAATTATTTTCTAGATGTTACTAATTGCATATTTATTATTTCAACAAAGTCAAAGATATATTTCATATATTTATATGAAAAATAAACTACATTGCCAAATTCTGCAACCATAACAAATGTGAAAGAATAAGAAAAAGTTATACAAGATAAACTTAATGTCAGGATGATGCAATTTTGAACAAAATGATGGATACAATTGATGTTTCAGTTGCCTGCGTTATCATCATATGTAGGTCTTGGACTATGTAAGAACACGCTATATCTGCTAGGAAACAAAGAAACACGGCACTTGAGGGGAAAAATCTTATCACATATCAAAAAGCCCTTTTTGGAAAGAATCACAAACATTACAATCAATGAAAAAGGCAAAGTGAAAAATATAGCCTGGGAGGATGGGAAAATGAATTAACAGTTTCCTTTGTTTCTAAGCAAATATTAAATACTGGTCTCCTTTTGCTTCTAAACAATAGAGTCAATTTAATAACACACTCACAATTATTGTTGTATTTCTCTATAGTCTATTTTTCTTATATACACATACCTCTACTCACACTTATCCCTACACAGAGGGAAGGGGGTAGTGGAGACAGTCTGGGGGCCAGAAAGGGGAGAGCACTGAGGTCTCCCAGTTAGACTTGGTAAAGAGAACATAGCCCAGTGAGGGAGGTGTTATGATTGGCCCCATTTTACAGGTGAGGAAATGAGGCTGAGAGAGGTTAAGAAATTGCTTATGGTCCCATAGCTAGTAAGAGTGTTAGGATTTGAACTCAGGCTTTCTTGACTCTAACTCTAGCACTTTAGCAAATAGTCTACTTAGGTACCTCTACTGTACCCTTACAGTGAAAGAGTTTGTGTTTTGTTTTGTTTTGTTTCCATTTTCCCACCTCTTCCCCTTGCTTCCAGCAAGGAGCATGCTACTACTCTCCCCTGCATTTTAAAAGGAGAGTTAATTTTCTTAAAAAAGAAAAGGATTAAATGAAGAGGAGGATGGAGAGAAAAAATGCTATAACAGAATGAGAGTAAAATTTACGTGCTTTAAAAATTCTTGCTGATTGATCCCAGTTTCAAGCTCACCCAAGTGGTTTTGGCATTTAATTGCATTCATCTGCACAGAAACTGCACTACCGGACACTCCGTATAAAAAGCTCTATTTCTTTGAATTTGTGACTCAGTCTACCTAAGCATGGACTACTGGATATGGGCAACACCCAGTTTTTCCCTTCCCTCTTACTTCTAGCCTTCCCTTGATGTTTGCAAAGATATATACATACATAGATATATACATACATAGATATATACATACATAGATATATACATACATAGATATATACATACATAGATATATACATACATAGATATACACATACATATATGCATGTATATGTGTGTAAATGTGCGTGTGTTGTTGTTTAATCATTTTTCAGTCATATATGACTCCTTTGTGACCCTTTTGGGGAGTTTTCTTGACAAAGATGCTAGAGTAGTTTGCCATTTTCTTCTCTAACTCACTTTATAGATGAGAAACTGAGGTAAAAAGGTCAAATGACTTGCCCAGGGCCACATAGTTAGTAATTGTCTGAGGTAAGATTTGAATTTATGAAGATGAGTCTTCCTGATTCCAATCCCAGTGCTCTATACACTGCTCTGCCTAGCTCTGTATGTGTATGTGTGTACATGTATACGTATATACATGCACATACACATATATGGCAAGTATATGGTATAATATGTGATAGAATAAATGTATAATTATATCATAGACAATACATAATATAATACTAATTCTTCTGCCTATCCTAACAAAGATATTGGGAAGAGTAAATGAGATAATTATATGACAATTATTTTTAAATATAAAATATAAATATAGGTATAAGGTATAACTTGGTTTTCATTTGAGATTCTGGGCTGAATCATCACTGATAAGGGGAAGTGGATTAAGCCCAAATCATCAGAGCATGAAGTTTAAAACATTTTACCAACAGTCTCTTGACTTCAAATTTGGATTGGGCAACTTGGTTAAGGAAATCCCGAATTTACACTACTCCCTTAGTGGAGCCATTTACTGCTTTTTAGACAAGAAAGAGGTTACAATTGATCTGACCTCTAATTCTCTTCACTGTGTTAAAATTTAACCCTCTCTCCTCCGCCTTCACTTTTCAATTTTGTTTCCTTCTCATCTTCTGAAGCCAGATTTGGAAAGAGTGACTTCCTTATAGTAAATGTAAATCGTGAGCCACAGGGTATGGTACCCACTAGCTGCAGCTACAATTAACCTCCCTGGCCTCCTTTTGGGAATGATTAGTCCAGGAGTCAGGTGACAGAAACTTTTTCTACCTCAAGAACTTAATTGAAAAGGATGAAACCTTCTTTCCATTCCATCTCAGCCCAATTCAAAATGGTTTAATTGCAGGCAGGCTAAGCTCATTATGTGGTATCCAACTGTTGTCAGAAGATTATCAAGTATTAAATTTAAAACCCAATATTGTCTTTTTTCTTTCTGATAAAGTTTTTCAGGAGACCAAGCTGGAATGATTGTAGAGTAGCAATCTGTAAAGGAGATTATCCTGCCAGAGTGGATCTGAGCAATTTGTTTCTAATTATTTCAATAAATGAGGTATATAGGAAGTCTTAATAATAAAGCAACGAATGCTGCACAAGAAAAATAAGTCCTGGTATTCTCAAGATCCAGATACTGTAACCATGCTATTAAGACCTGTCTTGTCAATAATAAGAATCCTTGTATAATAATAGTACTTTATTTGCATATTATGCAAATAGTGCCTAGCTCAAATTAGTTTTTTTCCCAAAATACCAGTTGAATGTAGCATTCATTCACCTCAATCTCTCCATTTGTCATAATACATGATTTCACACCTCAGTGCTCTAAAAATAAATAAATAAAACCTTTTGTGTTTTTTTGTTTTTTTGTTTTTTTACAATAAATCTTGATATGCCTATCACTAAGTTCTAAGTTATGAATCCTGTTAATCACATACTTGTAGGGCTGTGGAATAGACAAACAACTGTCCTAGGGGAGTAGCTAAATTATTTTCTGGACCTTCCTACCCAGTAAATAAACTCTATATAATGTTCATTGTTGAATTTGTGTCTAATAACAGTAAAACTGAATGATATTCTTTTGCATGTACTGATGGCAAATAGTTCATGTTGGATTGTGAGAATAGTGAAGAAGGAAACTTACAAAAATTAGGCCTAAATATTTTTAAGACTGAAGGCAGATAAAGCAACGGGATCATTGTGGCTTTTCTTGCTTTATACATGTAAGAAACTGAGATTCCATCAGAGAGATGATGAAAAAGGAGGAGAAAGAGAAGAAAAAGAAGATGATGATGAAGAAGAAGACTAATATTTATATAGCACTTTCATGTTGCTATATAATATACACAATATTTTATTTGATATTCTCAAGAACTCTGAGAGGTAGGTGGTATCAATAAAAAAAAATTATGGTTCAAAAAGGCTAAGTGATTTGTTCACTGTAATAAAGTTATTAAGAGTCAGAACTGAGATTTGAACCATGACCTTCCTGAATCCAGGTTTAAAACCTCCATGCATTATGTCAAATAGAGATCAGAAAACTATAAATAATGTAATCAATCAGAACCTATTGTACCCAATACTATGCCAAACATTATAAAGGAGAGAGATTTAGTCACCATCCTCAAGGTATCTACAATCCAGTTGGGGAGACAAGAACAACACATATAAAATAATAACAACTCATCATGGTATATAATTAAGTATGAAATTGTGTGATCCATACTGTTGGTACAGTATCTGCTGACAGGAAGGAGGTGAATAAAACTTATCTAGAACTTAAGACACTTTATCCACCGGAAATTGTTTGGATTTTTTTTTCTCGTACTTTATTCATTTTTTTTTTGGTAGGAAAAAATAAAATAATGAAGAAACAAACTTCTAATAAGAATTTAGGTGTTAAATTTTGTCTTTAATCCACATGCAGAAAATGGTCTGTTCACTCAGCATTTGGTCCAAACTCCTTCACTATGTATAGACATCTACATCTCTTTTCCAGTACATTGATTATTGATATTTAGGATATTTAAGGTTTCATTTCTAAAATATATAGAGAACTGAGTCAAATTTATAAGAATCCAAGTCATTTCCCACTTGATAAATGGTCACAGGATATGAATAGGCAGTTTTCAGAGGAAGAAAATAAAGCTATCTATAGTCATATAAAAATGCTCTAAATCACTATTGATTAGAGAAATTCAAATCAAAACAACTCTTAGGTACCACAACACATCTATCAGATTGACTAACATGACAAAACAGGAAAATTATAAATCCTGGAGAAGATGTGGGAAAATTGGGACACTAATGCATTGTTGGTAGAGTTGTGAACTGATCCAATCATTTTGGAGACCATTTGGAACTATGCCCAAAGGGCTATAAAAATATGCATACCCTTTGACCCAGTAGTACTACTTCTAGGGCTGTATCCCAAAGAGATCAAACAGAGGGGAAAAGGACTCACACACACACACACACACAAATATTCATTTCAGCTCTTTTTGTGGTGGCAAATACTTGTAAATTGAGGAGTTCTCCATCAATTGGGGAATGGCTAAACAAGTTGTGGCATATGCATGTAATGAAATACTATTGTGCTATAAGAAATGACATGCAGGAAGATTTCTGAAAAACTTGGAAATACTTATATGAATTGATGCTGAGTGAGGAGAGCAGAACCAGAAAAACATTGTACACAGTTATAGCTACATTGTGTGATGACGATAGATTTGGTTCTTTTGAGCAATGCAAGGTGCTAAGACAACTCCAAAAGGCCCATGATGGAAAATGCTACCCACATCCAGAGAAAGCATTATGGAGTCTGAATGCAGATCATTTACTCTCTCTCTCTTTTTTGTTTTGTTTTGTTTTGTTTCTTCTTTCTTGTGGTTCATCCCATTGGTTACAACTCTTCTTTGCAACATCACTAATGTGAAAATATGTTTAATGTGCATGTAGATGTATATCCTATATCAGAATGCATGACATATTGGGCAGGGAGTGGGGAAAGATGGGGAGAAAATTTGGAACTCAAAAGCTTGTGGAATTGAATGTTATAAACCAAAAAAAAAATTGGGGAAAAAACAATATTTAGAACTTTAACACGCTGAAGGTAGCATTTAGTAGAAAGAACGCTGGACTTGGAGTAGAAAACATGAGCTCAGGATCTTTCTCTGACATTTATGTATAACTGCACAACCCTGAACACATGGACATGTATATGAACTGGCCCTAGAACTAACTGAAAGAAGACTAAAGGTTGCCATCGGGAAACTGTGCAGGCTTTGCCTCTATTTCTTTTTTTAAACAATTTTTCATAGTGCTGTATCAGTCTTGGAAGCATTAAATAAGTTGAAAGTCACTCAAAGGACAACGGAGGAATGCATGGGGAACGTCAACAGGCTACCTTACCTAGTAAGGCCTCTGTCATTTGAGAGCTGCATAATGAGAAGAGAAGATGGACTAGAGTGAAGACCAACAAAAGGACAAACTAAAGGCTTCACAGATAATCTACATAGTAGCAAGAAATCTAGAAGATCCCCAGGACTTTGGTGTACTCCCTATGGAGATATAATGAGTCTTACCAGAGAAGAAGGCAAGGATCCAGTATCCATTGCAGAGGGGTTATCCATGCAGATGCTTTCACAGATTCATTGACATAACAAATACCCTGACCAAGACATTTACCTTCCTGAGTCTTACTTTCTCTATTTATTAAACAAGGAAAATAATACTTGCATTTTCTTTTATAGAATTGTTATGAGGAAAATAAACCTTTAAATGCTATATGAAAATGAGCTATGTTTACCTTAAAACATGACAGACACATTTATATTCACAGAATTATGCTTATTAGGATAGGGAAGTAGACATTATAGAAATATTTTCAACAACAGATAAAACAAAAAGTTAAGCAGAATATTCAAATATCTTTGAATACTGTGGGACTAGTTCCACTTTTTTTTTTTTTGCCATTTCCTAATCCAACAATCATCTATTAAGCACCTATTAATTGCAAAGCATTTTGTTAACTGATGGGGATAGAAAGAAAAATATAAAAAAGTCCCTGCCTCAAGGAACTAAAATTCTACTAAATTCATGAATTGTACAAATTCACAGAAACCACATCGGTAAAGAGAGAGTAAAATAGAAATTATTTTAAAAACACAATTTTAAGCCTTTACATGGTATTTTGGTTAAGTCTAAAGCTCTGATCATCTTTTTATGCCACCAGATGGTTCATAGGCACCAATCAGGTGACATACTAACTTTAGCTTTATTCCAAAGATATATGTGTGTTCTATGTTTATTTTTAGAGACGAGGGGAACTGAAAAACAAAGTGGCTTAAAATAATTTTAAATTAAGCAGAAGTGACCTTGAGGTACAATGTGATGAGTAAGTTGGGAAAATTTAAAGTGGCAAAAAAGCAGAAACTGTCTCTAGCTAGAAACTTTGACATTTCCATTTTCATGTCATTCTGGATAATGGAAGGTTGATAGCTCTAACAAATCATAGAACTGTAGAATCATAGAATTTTAGAACTAGAAGAAATATTAAAGATAATTTGCCGCAATTTCCTGATTTTGAAAGTGAAAAACAATGGTTTGGACAGGGTAAATGACATGCCCAATACTACAGTGATAGAGAATTGATCACAAATCAAGAATCCTGCCTTCCGTACCATTGCCTTCTATTCAACCTTCTATCTCCTTTTCCCTCTCCCTCCTTCTTAAAATGTGTGTTTTACTGATGCTCTTTATATACATCACTGTCACTTCTCATTGACTGTACCCCTTCCCATTAGAACTACACTGTCCTTCAAAGAACAGCAGCTTAACAAAAGAAATCTCCACATTCCATTTCTTTTCCTTTACACCTGTGGCCTCCCAAGAAAATCTGCTTAGTTTAACCATTATGATAAGAAGAAAACAGAATCCCCTTGTTCTAGAGAAAATACTGGGATGAACTCAGCATTGGAAACAGTTTCAAGGCTTCTTATCTATTGACTAGGACTTTTTCTTTCTGTCTTTGAGTGTCTAGAACACATCATACTGCCCTGCACACAACAGTAAGTTTTTAAGACCTGTTGAAATAAACTCAGAACTTTAGCTACGGTGTACAATCTGGCATCAACCTACATTTCCAGGATTATCTCACATTACTTCCATTGCAGTTCACCATTCATATCTCATACCATTCCACCTCCATGTCTTTGCTCACTCTATTACTTATGCCTAGAACCACCCTCTTTAGCCATAAGTTGTTTGACATAAACTGTATTACAGAGATAGATGTAGGGACTGTGCTAATATTTGAGGGATGAGGAAAATTTACCAAACAGCAGATTAATGGAATATGAAGAATAATGTTCTAACGATGTTTATTACAGCCTGTTCAACTTTTTAAACCCATGAGTATATCTCTAATAAACAAAACTAAGCACTTAAAAGCTATGTATACTTCAAAAGGAAGATTCAATCTGGATGAAAACTTGAGTGTCATTAAGCAAGGAATTATTACCTCTCATTTCTCAACCCAAGTTTTCGACATCACAGTCTAAGGTAATTATCAAATTAATACTTAATTCACAACATCCAGGACAATCACATAATTAAGGTAGTTATCATCCTGATGACAGCATATATAAAATACAAGGCAAGGTCGAACATGGTGATTCTTCAAATTTGAGTTCATGAACTCCTTTTCCAGTCTGTACAAACCTAGATATCCTTTTTTCAGAAAAATATCTTTAAATGCATTAAAAATACATAGGATCACAAAGTATTGAAGTGTAGTTATCAAAACAATAATAAAAAGGTCTGTGACCTCATGTTAAGAACTCCTGCGCCAGTGATAACATTTCTTAGAACATTTGTATATATTATGAATATGTATAAAAATATTTCAGAGTACCAGGGTCTTTTCTTCTAAATTGCTATCTCAGAGTAATTCCTAATATTAAATAATGATAATTAAATTTATGGCATGATCCTCTTTTTTTTGAAAACATCCCACCCCCCACCCCCCCAATTCATTTATAGCAATGCCTTCAAAAGAGGTTTAAATAGTTAGAAGAATTGATCTCATGTTCCTTTATCTGTAATACTCTCTCTGGTATTCCCTCCATTCCAAAGAAAAAATCTTGAAAGATTTATTCTAGACCCCTTAATTTTAAAGTCTCTGATCAATTCTTTTCACCTGAACCTTATTTACTCTTTCAAAATGATAGTCAAATGAACATTATTAATTGATCTTAGAAAAGTCATTCTGATCCCCTGTTCTAGGTAAATATTTTCATCTAATTCAACTTTAGAATAGTCCCCTTAACTCAGGGGACACTACCAAGCTGAACCAGCTTTCCCCGAGGTTAGACTAAATCCTCTCAGTAGTGGACACTTCTGGAAGTTAGATCAAGCCGAGATGGGAAGTGAAAACGGTGTCTACTATGTCACTTCTCTAAGGCTTGTCCTTCAAGCCTCCAAAGAGTGAATGCTACTTCCAACTACACCATGGATCATAGGGCCATCAATCTAAAGCTGAGAGAGACTTTGGAAGCCATGAAGTCCAAGCTTTTTATTTAGAGGTGAAGAAAATTAGGTTCAGAGAGGTGAAGTTGCCCAAGTTGTTCAAGATCACAAAAGTAATCAGTGGCAAAGATGGAATTCATATTCAGATCCCACAACTCTGTTTAGTTTCATTTCCACCATATAATATATAGCTACAAAATAGCCAATTGACCAATCCTATAACCTTCTGAAGGGCCTAAGGAATGCATTCCATCCTCTCTTGGCCCCTATTTTATATTCAGATGACACGTGAGCAACACATACTCAAGCAAATTTTTTTAAGTATAATTGAAATTATACTATAAGTCAGAAGTTGGGCATGAAAATGTAGAGAAAATAAAAGTTCCTTTATTTTTTCTGTACGGTTCTCCAAATTAGACCATGATTCTTTTCTGTTTCCCAGAGGTAGTTGTATTAATATTTTACCTCCCCTAAAACTCTGTGGCCTTCTAAGTTGTCCTGTTGGTTCCTTTTATATCCCTTTTCTTCTAATCTGGCTATGGGATTTCCTTACTACTTAGGTCTTGATGATTTCCCTTTTTCCTCCTTATTTTTTTCCTCTTGAACCTGATGTATTTGGTGAGCTCTCCACAACAAGTTTCCTCTTCCAGTGTCTTCTGGGCAATTTCTAGTCTTAGTGAGTTGCAAGGGGGCAAGTGAGAGCTTAAATGACTTACCCAGGGTCAAACAGCCAGTTTATTTCAGAGATGGATTTGAAGCCTGGTCTTCCTAACCCACAAATTAACTAACTCTCTATCCACTACCATATGTTTCCTCAACAGAAGACAAATTTAACAGGAATTTTTTTTTTATTGTTTTATATCTAGAGAGACCTTAGCCTTAATTGCCCTTCTTCTGGAACATTTATTTCCTTTTATGCTTCACATCTATTTACACATGTCACACCTTTTCTCCTCAAGCCACTAACTTACTCAATAGAAGCCACAACTCATTTAAATATGTTACAATAGAGGTCAATTCACTACCAAGAGAGTGTGGCTCAACATAAATGTCCAGTTATATAGATAAAGCCTCCCTCTATAATTTGACTATGCCTATTTTGTAGGTAGAAATCTGTGGTACAGAACTTTCAGCCCAAATAACATGAACAGAAGGTAACAAGAGCCAAAAACTGAACATGGAAATTTCCTAGCAGATGAGTTTGTATTGACAATTGCCCTCTATGGACAGTATTAAGTTAATGCCATAGGTTGACAATGTTCATCTTTCATATGTGAAGAGCAATTTATTTGTGGTCTCTTACAGGACTTCGACTTGGACTCCAGAGATTATGTTCTGATAAATCATTTATTGTCTCCATAACACTGCATATCATGCAAAGAACACAAATAAATAGAACATTAATTATTTTAAAAGAGAGATTACCCATAAGGCTTGCTTTATTAGCAACTGAGCTGGTAAGTAATAAACTCAATCTGACCTTGTCAAAATTCTAACATTCAGGAGAATTTCATGAATTGGTTAGTTCTACCTCACTGCTACAGCTGAAAATTGAGCTTTTATTTTTTTTAAAGCTTAGATATGCATTTTATTTCACATTCACACTGTGGCCTCATTTGTACTTGAATCACATTCTACCTAGTATTCAACAGCAGAAGTGTTCCAAGACCTACTGAAGCATGTGCCATAGTTAAATGTAAAGTTTTCTCAATTTATGCTGTGAAGTATATAAGAACTCATTTTTACTTTCTAATGAATTAAGGCCACCCTGTGAAATGCTGTTGTTTGTAACAGCTTCAAGAAATGATTAAACAAATGCATGGATGAAAGCTTCACAATGGGACATTGAAGCAAATTTGAATCTCCTGGGACTACATCAGGGTGAATGTCAAACCCTTCAAAACCTGTCTCTTAGTGTCACTGTTAGAAATAAAATCCTGGGTTGGATTAGGTTATAGGTTAAATAACATAAGAACTCCATTTTTTTTAAAGTTTAATTTATTTATTTTCTTGTTTATATAATTCATTTCCACAAAATTTTGAGTTACAAATTTTCTCCCCATCTTTCCCCCACCCACCACCCCAAAACAGCCATCTCACTGTATAACCCCTCCCCCAATCTGCTCTCTCCTATGTCCTCCCCCATCGCCCCTCTGACTTTCCAGTAGGGCAAGATGGATCCCTCTACCCCAATTATATCTTAATTCCCAGTTGCATGTAGTTAATAATAATAATAATAAATATATATATATATATATATATATATTTAACATTTGATTGTAGAACTTTAAATTCTAGATTCTTTCCCTTCCTCCCTCACCACCCACCCCCACTGGAAAGAAAAGCAATTCAATACAGGCTGTACATGTGTAGTTATGCAGAACATATCCACAATGGACATATTGTGAGAGACTGATTATATGTTACTCCTTCCTAATCTGCCCTCCCCTTGTTCTATTCTCTACCCTGTCTCTTTACAGAAGTGTGTACTTCCAGCAATCCACCCCCCACCCTGCCCTCCCCTCCATCATCACTCCTCTCATCCCCATCTCCCTTACTCTCCTGTGTGGCAAGATACCCAGAGTTTATGTCATTCCTTCCCTAAGCCAAGTTCAATGAGAGTAAGGTTGACCCTTTCCCTTTTGCCTCCTTGATCTTCCCCTCCACTGTAACAGTTATCTCTTGCCTCTTCTATATGAGATGATTAATCCCATTCTGTCTCTCCCTGTCTTCTCTCATTCTATTCCTCTTCCATCTCATAATTTCACCTTTTAAAGTATCATTCCTTCCTATTCAATTGATCCTGTGCCCTCTATGTACACATATATACTCATACTCAGATATGAATTCATACACATATATATGTGTATTCTCCTATATAGACGTAAGTGTACGTATACGTATATATACATCTGTATTCCCTTCACCCAGCTTCATACTGAGAAAAGTTTCATAAGTTACAATTATTGTTTTTCCACATTGACATGTAAATCATTCAACTTTGATAAGTTCCTAATGATTTCTTTTCCATGTTTACCTTCTCATGCTTCTTGTATTTGAGTGCCAAATTTTCTTTTCAGTTCTGGTTTTTTCAGCAAGAATGCTTGAAAGCCCTACACTTCATTGAATGACCATATTTTTCTCTGAAACATTATACTCAATTTTGCTAAGTAGGTGATTCTTGGTTTTAATCCTAGCTCCCTTGATCTCTGGAATATATTCCAGGCCCTTTGATCCCTTAATGTAGAAGCTGCTAGATCCTGGGTTATCTTAATTGTGTTTCCACAGTATTCAAATTATTTCTTCTTGGCAGCTTGTAATATTTTCTCCTTGATCTGGGGACTC
>CM053588.1:191910770-191954437 GCA_028646515.1 Pseudochirops corinnae
TGCTCAAAGGTACCTAATAAATATAGATTGGTAGATATGTTCTCTAAGCAACATGTATCTCAAGTGGGGAAAAATAAGCAACACTTAAAACATGTCTTTAAAAGAAACCTGATATTTGTTCATGTCTGAAATCTCACCATTAAAAGACTTATGCTTTCATTTCCTATTTGATGCAAAAAATCCTAGCGGTCATAATACCCATGCATCTATTCTATAATTTTTTTGTGAAAACTCATTATGTGTGAAGCTCTATTCTGGACTCTTTCAACAAAGATAGAGTGCAATGTTATTGTCCTCTAAGGAGTTTTTAAATTAGTTTTAAAAAATAAGCTTTGTCAATCATTTGTAATTTAATATATGACTTGAGGATATTGGAAACTTCTCAAGAAGCAGACAAAGGGAAAGTAGAGAGAATAGAAACCGATTGCTTCTGTGGCAAGCTTGGGAAGAATGGAGGCATAGCACGAGGGAAAGACACTAGGGCAGCCAAAACAAATTTTATAAACATCAATCATAATTAATCTTATAATAATAGCTGCTATTTATATAGAGGTTTTAAGAGGTTTGCAATGAGCTTTACAGATCCTCATAACAGTGGGAGGTATTATTATTATTGTTACAGATGAGGAAATTAAGACTGAGAAAGGTTAAACTATGAGTCTGAGGCTGCATTTGAACTCAGGTCTTGCTGACTAGTTTGAGCATTTTATCTACTGTGCCACCTACCTGCCTAAATACTTTATCAACTGTGACACCTAGCTGCCTAAATCCTCTCCTTCCCTCTCTACCCCTTCCTCCCACCTTTCTCCCTGTCCCCTCCCTCTCTCCATCTCTCCCTCTTCTTCTCAACATATATGTTTATATATCTGTACATATGTGTATGTGTGTGTTGTGTTTATATGAACACAATGTACACAGGAGGGAGTATGGCATAGTATGATGAAGAGTTAGTCTCAGAGCCAGAAAAACTTGGGTTCAAGTCCAGTTTCAGAACTTGAAAAAGTTGTTTAAGCCTGTAGGTCCTCAGCCAACTTTCTGGTACTTAAACTACAGAACAGTTTCAGAGCTCCACCAGTAGACTTAATTTCCTGCATGCTTATGTGCATGTTTATCATTTCTTTTATACCCTTACATAGAATGTAATGAGTCTAATGTATACTAAAATTACACATGTGCTGTTTTGCACTGATAGGTATTATCTTTGAGCATAATTTGATGGCTGATCACTGGATATATATTTATTTTCACTTAATATACTGAGAAGTGTTTAAGTTTGTTAATTATAAGTAATTTAATAGCATTTGGGAAATCATTTCAAATAAAAAGGAAAACCATTTCCTTTACTTGGAAGCAACAATTTAAAATGAACCTGAGTTTTTACCATTTTTCCTTTCATTCTTTAGTACTTAAAGTTAGGTTAATTACAAATGATGAATTTTCATATTCATAGTTACATGTAATTTAAGTATATAAGGTTGGTTTTGCCTTAGAGAATCATAATATTTGAGGAGATATGAAAGTAAACCAGAATAAAAGATATAGCAATGCCTAACACAGTTGCTATTTTTCACTCTTTTATGTGGTTCAAATTTTTTCATTGATCTATCATGTCTTATTCAATATGATTCTGTGCAAAGAACATTGTACTATTATAGACTTGTGTATACGCCCCTTCTCCAATAGAATTTTAATTCCCTGAAAGCAGGGATTACTTAGCTGTTGCTATAGATCTCCATGCCTCAATGCCATTCACATAGTAGGTGCTTAATAAATGTCTATAAGGTTGAATTTAAATTCTGTTTTTTTTTCCAGCTACAAATTTCTCCTGTGTACAAAGGAAGAAAATGCATTATTTAAGCTACTTATTAACAAGTTAATTTTTTATTTCCCAATAAAGAAAATTTCCACAGAAAGGGGAAGCTTTACTTTTGAGTGGTTTCCAAAAAAAAAATGTAAATCAAACACAAAAAATACACAGTAGCAAAATCACTTGTGATCTAGTTATGCTTCCGGCAGCTTAGAAGGTATAAAGGTCATCACTAACAAAACGCCTCTGTAAGAATTCATTTCTAAAACAAACAAAACATGCCCAAACCTATTAGAAACACACCATTCATTGTACCATTCATTTATAAAAGGAAACAAATGATGAAAGATTGTAATGCCCTGCATCAATGATTATGAATGACAAATAATGGCACCATAGTATTTTTTTAATATGAATACTGAAATTTCTTTAATTAAAATTTGTTTTGTCCAGAATATAGTGAAGGATGTTTTGCATGGTGTTGAAATTAAATTTATTTCTTCTCCTTTCACATACTACACTATATGTAGCACATTGATTCTAAATTTTTTAGTCTCAAAAGTCTTAAAAATTATTGAGAGCATCAAAGATCTTTTGTCTACATGGATTATACCTATCAATATGTACCATATTAGGGATGAAAACATTTTAGTATTGTTATTAAAACAGGTTTGGATGTGTCTCCCTTGATGTTTCTCTATCTAAATTAACTCCATGTCCATCTGTTCCTCATGCCTTCTTTGATGCCCCATTTAGAGTCTTCACTCCTTGAATTCCCCATGACCCTTCACTAATCCCCTCCTACACACTTAATCATTTATTTAATTGGTATAATTATTTGGTTACTAGTATTATTCCATCTCCACTCAGATTTGATCTTTAAAGAGTCAAGATCATGACATGCTTGCATTTGTTTTCAACTTTACACTCCATCAGCTATCATATTACTCTGCACATGGAAAGAGTTTAATAAATGACTCATGAACTGATTCAAAGATGAAGATCATCTTCTACCTGTCTAACAGGTAGTTTTGTCAATGATTCTGTTCAGCTCGGAGGATCTGGGCCCTAGATGACTGGAATCCTCCAATCTAGTAGTTTTCCCCTCCACCACTGGGAGGAAGTGTTGAGTAAGTGCCACACTTCCTGCTATGCTTCTAGGGCAGCCCTTGGTATCAAACTGAAATAGAAACACAGCCACTAAGTCATAAGTAAAGATCCTTGCAGCCACACATTGACTTAGAAATACATTAATATTATTTATATTCTATTATATTTTTATTTTGTTTGGTATTTCCCAATTATATTTAAGCTGGTTCAAACTACACAGTGACGACTGGGAACTCATGTTTGATACCTCTGTCCTAAGAGAGTTAGTAACCTACGGGAGGGAATATGATATAATGGAAATAACACTGGTACTGAAATTAGAGGACATGTGTTCAAATTTCACCCCGATACATAACACTTTCATGTCCTTGGACTTAAATCTTTTGTGGCCGCAGCTTCCTCATCTCTAAGACTTGGAGTTTGAAATAAATGGCCTCTCCAGGTAAATAATCTTATCATTTTTCTGTCCTTTAGTTCCAACTCTCTTTTCAGGGCAATGCCAATTTGTTTTCAAAGGGTGCCTGAATTTACGACTTTACACAATCATAAACGAGGCTCAAATCCTCCATCTAGAAGATAAATCTCATTTTCTTCTCAGAATCATTATGTTTCAGTGAACCCTTATTGAGTGACCTTCACATAATGGTGTTGGCTTTCCAAAGATGCAGATAAGCATGGTAATGTGCTATATATAGTTATTATTATTCTTACCATTGAATTATTAATCAAATTAAAAATGAAAATTATGTAAAATAACACGAGAATAATGAATAACAAACATCTACCAAGTGTTGTGACACCCCTCCCCCCCCTATAACACTCTTATAGTTGCCAGAAGTCCACAGCAGCCATGTCCTAAAGTCTGGTAGGAGAAATACGAAACGCCAAAAAAAATTGCTACACGGTATAGTTTAAAGTATAGATAGTGTGGAAAGAGGTGAAAGGGATTCTGGAAATTCAGAGGAATATCTCATGGAGATAGGGTAATTGATCTGAGGGGCACAAAGGTAGCAACTGTGGGTAACAGCTCCAACTCCCTTCCTTCCCACTCTGAGGCTGCCTTAATAGCAGCTTATTAAAAGGCAGGGAAAACTTGAAATTCTGATTGGTCTCTTCTTGTTGTTCACTTGTTTCAGTCATTTCTGACTCTTCATGATCCCATTTTGGTTTTTTTGCCAGACACTGAAGTGGTTTGCCATTTCCTTTTCCAACTCATTTTACAGATAAGGAAACTGAGGCAAACAGGGTTAAGTGACTTATGCAGGGTTACACAGCTAGTAAATGTCTAAGGTCAAACTTGAACTTGGGTCTTCCTCAGTTCAGGCCCCGTGCTCTATGACTGTGCCACCTAGCTGCCTCTGATCAGTTTCACTGGCCCATTACTGAAATTGCAGTCATATCAGCCAGCCAGTCAACAAGCATTTAAGTGCTTTCTATGTGTCCTTAATAGGAATCAGAAAGGAGATCAGGAGTGCTTTCCCCACAGTGCAGAACAGAGTTAAACGTCTCCTCTTTCTGGGTAGCTTTCTCTATATTTGAATTTCTCTGAGTTGTGTGTGTACTTGAGGAAGTTTTATGTATTGCACTGTGTTGTAAGCTGCCTGAGATCCTGGCCAAAAAAGAATACTAAAGGTTAGCTGAGAGATAATGACCACTGGAGGTCAGCTATATATTTAATAACATTCTCAGATTGCTTCTCCATTGCTTCTCTTCTATTTGTCTTAGAAGTTCTAGGATCTTCGTAGCCAGGAATCTAAGTCCTTTAAAGAAGAGTTATTTGAGAATTAAAGATATAAAATGAAGAAAATTGTTCTGGAGTAAGATTTTTTTCTTTAACCAGTCCTCAAATGACTTCAGTCAGGTATTCCAAATCCACTTTACACTGTAGCATTTATTGTCTCCTTATCTGAATCCTCTCACCAACGGGAATCGGATTCACAGACTCTGCAGTTCTGAATATGCTTCCCTGGAGCTTCATCCCACTAGTTTTTATTGAAATCTGTTCCATGTTATTACCATCTTGAACAAAAGTATCCTAAAGATGCAAACTGTATCAAAGTAAAATGAAAAAGTTTAAATTAAAACAACCCTCCCCCCCAAAACTCTGAAACTTCTAGTGGGAAAATGTTTTGTTTTGTTTTTATTCCTGGATAATAAAATTTTATTTTTTTGGTTTCTGGCCACACACACACACACACACACACACACACACTCCTTCATAGGTCCTATATGATTATTTCTGGTAACATTCTTTGGCAATGTAATGAGAAATGATTATATAATGAGAAATGATTATATAATGAGAAATAAGGAAGTTCTCAGAGTCCTTGGGTCTCCTAAAATATAGAATTTTGCAAGAAAGCCAAACTTGTTCTCTCACGTGACCTACCCTCCTATCTCTGTGCCTTTGCATAAGGCCTCTCTGCTATGCCTGCCCTCCTTAGCTCCAGTTCTTAGATATCCTTTGACTTCTTCAAAACTCAGCATAGATGTTACTTTTACAGGATGCTTTTCTGGATCTCTGCTGTTGTTAATGTCGTGTCTGCCAAAATCGCCTTTTAAAAAAAAAATCTAATTTGCATATACTTATACGAGTACATGTTATTTCCATCAATAGAATGTGAGCTCCCTGAGGGCAGAGTCAGATATATGTATGTATGTGTGTGTGTGTGTGTGTGTGTGTGTGTGTGTGTGTCTCTGTGTATGTGTGTGTGTTCCTAATATCTAGTACAGTGCCTGGAACAAAGTAGAGGCTTAATAAATTTTTATTGATTGATAGGAACTCAAATCACATTTAAGATCAAGAAGAGCCACAACTATGTTTCTCCTGATGGAAGTATGCAAAGTAACCAATGTGACTTGGCCTGAGCACCTTAAAGCAGCACAAGTGTGTGTAGAGTAGAAAATGGTAGGCGCCACAAGCATAGGAACTGAGTGGTCCATCTTTTCCATACTGAAGGTACTAATGGTCTCTCCCAGATCAGAATGTAGACAACACAATTGATACTGCTAATATTACAATAGCAAATTGATGAATAACATGTTTTAATATCTTTGCTTTAGATTGCAAACTACAGATTTAACTTGATAACTTTTTCATTTGTTCAGAATTTTCTTTCTTTTTCATTTGTGCCTGCCCTTTCTCTTCCAGACTATAAGTTCTTTGCTAATGGCAATCATATGTTCTAATCTACCTTCAGATGGGAAATAAACATGGGGAAACGAAGCTGAAAATAAAAGATCAGATTATATGAGATATACAAATTATATTCCATGAATAGAGTTTTGATCATTGACCTATGATATGAATGGAGAATTTGGTAAAGTGCTAAGTTCCTGAAGACCAGAAACTCACAAATATCATCTTGATTTGAAAAAAGGGAAACAATAGATTCTGGGTACTGCAGAACAATGGACTTCAACCTGATCCCTGGCAAAGCTCTAGAATGAATTGTTTAATGAAAAGCTTATGACTGCTTAGCAATGGAAAAGTGATAAAAATAACTTATGTTTACTAAAAACAAGTCATTCGTGAATAACTTTGTTGATAAAGATAATGAGAGGATTGCTGAAAAAAGATATCATTCTTTATTACACAACTGCCTGTACTTTTCCTTAACCTTCAGGGGTATGCCTTTCCTGTCTCACCATGTAGATTATGAATTTCTTGAGGGCAGGGATTTTTTTTCACCCATCATCATCTTTGTTCTTGTTGTTATTCTAATATGGGTGTATGAGTATGTACAGTATGCATAGCTAAAATATTCTCCTTTTAGAAAGAGCTAAGAAATCTACTTCAAAAAATGTTTAGTTGTTTCAGTCACATCCAACTCTTCATGACCCTGTTGGGATTTTTCTTGGCAAAGATACTGGAATTGTTTGCTATTTCCTTCTCCAGTTTATTTTAGAGATGAGGAAACTGAGGCAATCTGGCATAAGTGACTTGCTCAAGGTCACACAGCTAGTGTCTGAGATTTGAGCTCAGGAGAAGGAGTCTTCCTGACTACAGGCTTGCCATTCTATCTACTGTGCCACCTACCAGATAAATGTAGTTTTTATACTCCAGGAGTTTCTCATACAACAACATCAATGGAATCAGAGTTCTAGACCTGCTCCCCCACCTCAAGAAAAGATATATTAAAATTGTACCAAATGACAAGCAAACAAAAAGAAAATTATAATCTTCATCAGAGACTGAAAATCCATACTCATGAGATCACAGATGCAGAAATATATCTAATTATAAGCAAGGTGGTAAAAAGTATAATAGTGCATTATAGAGCCTAAGTCATGGTAGCTATGACGATTATGATTATACGAAGCCTAACTAAAAAAGCTAACACTGTTTGGAGTATAAAAGTCAAGAAGACTTAACTGGCAAGGTATCCCAGAGGGTAACGTTCACAAACAACGAAAAATATAAGCCAACATTAAAAGCAGTTTTAATAAAAACAGGATAAATAATAGCAGCCTCTGAATCTCTCAGGACAATCACGTGATGGTTTTCTATGGACATGGGATGATCCTTTTTCACAAATTGCACATACTTGAAAAGAAGAATGCGTGTTGGGGAGGGTCATTTCAGAAGACACAACAATGTCCTACTATATATGCACAATGGACAGTTTTCTTGTTTTTACTTTGTCTTTTACCATCTGCACTATAGGACAATGAAGATTTGTGTTTATTTGAGCTTGAGTAGGATAATTTCACATTGTGATTCTCAAAAATAAATGCTTGCTTATTTAATTTACAAACAATAATTGTTTGAAAAAATAAAATACATTGATTATCCTTTCATCTGTGAAAATAAGTGACTCATGGAATCACACTTTAAGACTTGGAAGACTCCCCAGTTGGAAGAGATTTATTCCTAACCATACCCAGTAAAGAGTGGCAGAAGAGCGATGATCCAGACTTTCCTTAAGAACTCTAATAAGGGGTGGCTGGTGGCTCAGTGAATAGAGCACTGACCCTAGAGTCAGGATGACCTGAGCTCAAATCCGGCCTTTGACACTTAACACTTACTAGCTGTGTGACCTTGGGCAAGTCACTTAACCCCAATGGCCCTGCCTTCCCCTCTCCCTCCCAAAAAAAGCAAAAAATAATTTTAAAAGAGCTCTAATGAGAGGAAAGTCATTATCCAAGTTAGCCCATTTCATTTAGGGATAGCTCTAATAGTTGAGAATATTTTTTTCTTTATATGAGGTTTAAATTTGCCTTCCATCCATTGCTCCTACATCTGACCTCTGCTATTTTGTCTGCCATGAGTCTTCTCCAGGTTCTTCAAACAGCTTGCATATGACTTGGACTTGAGGCCCTTTTATGAATTGAACCAAATCAAGGTTTTTTAACCTTTTGTGTGTTCAGTTGGCAGTTCAGTAAAGCCAACTGTCTGCTTAGGAAAAAAAAAAAAAAGAACAAAGGATTCCAAAGGAAACCAAATATTAGAGAATATAAACATGCATTTTTTCCACTCAAGTCCATGGGCCTTTTGAAATCTAGGGGTCCATGGACCCTAGGACAAGATTTCCTATACTAGATGAACTATTCGGTTGCTTCCAGATGTATTATTTTATGATATTCTATGTTAAGTTGTGCTGACTAAATCAGTCGAAAAGAGGGCCAGGTTTGGGGAGAATAGGAAAGGAGGCACATTTTGCTGTAGATGCCTTCTTCCTCACCTCTGTTTGCTTCCACCATTTGTGATATGCCTCCGCCTGCTGGTAACCAGTGGCAAGCTTATGAGCCAAGATCACTCGGGAATGATTCAAATTTTTATGGAAGCAGGGACAACAAAATAACCTCGGACTTCCAACAGCCCCTGTTCAAGCTTATGCCTAAAGCTGTTTCTCTGCTTCTTCTGTCCAGGGAAACTAGATGGTGCAGTGCAGTGAATAGAATGCTGGACTTAGAGTCAGGAAGCTCCACGTTCAAATCTTGCCTCAAATATTTCTTAGCTGTGTGACCCTGGGCACCTAACTTCTGTCTACCCCATTTGCTTCCTCATAAAATGAGTACAATAATAATATCTATCTTCCAGAATTGTTGTGAGGATTAAACAAAATAATAACTGGAAAGTGCATTGTAAACCTTAAGACATTCTTTAAATGTTCACTATTATTATCTTTTTAATATTCTTTTGGGTCTTTCTCATCGCTTTTTTTTCCTTTGCAAGAGCATCACTCCTGGAATTAATTCATACCTCATGAATACTTCCTGTATTGAGCCCTGGGGCCCCTCCCTCTGATTGGAGAAGGCAAAGTTGGAGAGATACTCCCAAAACTTCCATTTTGAAATAGAAGTGCCAAGCCCATCATCTCTTAATTTCCCATTCATCTGTACTCTTCTGAAATTCATTATGTCCATTTGTCAGGTGTCTCTCCCCACTTTTCAGCTTCCTTTTGAGCATTATTTTCTCTCATTAGATTATAATCTAATGTCCTTCTTTTTTCTTTTTATTTTGTATTTCCAGCATTTCTCCCTGTTGCTCCTTGCCCTACATAGGGCCATAGTAGGCACCAGCAGTTAGGCACTCAATAATTGTTTATTGATTGACTTAATAAATGCTTTTTTATTTCCCTCATTTTGTCTCCACTAGGAAGAGGGAGTTGGACAGTAGAAATATTAGTTTAGAATTAGTGGGCTTTGGTTTGAATCTTTGCTCTGCTGCTGTCCTATCTATGTGATCCTGGACAAGACATAACTTTTCTAGATCTCAGTCCCTCAATCATGAATTGAAATGGCTGGACTAGCAATGACATCTGAGGTTCCTTCAACTTCTAAATCCATGATTCTATGCCCCTATCTCTAGATGTTTTGCAGTTCCTACATGTAAGAACTTAAATACTGATCTTCCTGTTTCCCAAGCCCTATCATCCTACCTCTTTTCCTCACCCTTTTGCTGCCTACAACCCAGGTGTGTTTAAAGCTAAGATCAATCTTAGGGATGATTTATCCTTAACTCTGTCATTTTACAGGCAAGGATACTGAGGTCCAGTGTGCTCATAAGATTTGCCTAAAGACACACAGGCATGAAAAAACTAAATTCAAATGCAGTTTCTCCAAATCCAGTGCCATCTTCAGTATGCCCAGCACAGTATCCTTCCCATGCCTCTATGTCATAATATATGATGCAACAGTGGGTAATTTCTTATTCAGTATCGAGGGCTAAGCATGATAGAGGGATTGGTCTAAAGCAGTGGTTTTCAACTTGTGGGTTGCAACCCTTTTGGGGGTCAAATGAGGTTGCCTGAGACCATCAGAAAACACATATTTCCGATGGTCTTAGGAACCAAGACAACACTCCTCTATCTGTCTCCAGGTGGGTCCACCCACATGCAGATACGCCCACATACGAGTATTAAAGGGTCGCCACATTAGGAAGGTTGAGAACCACTGCTCTAGAGTTAGAGTGTTGCTCTACTAGAAGGTGAAGTTTAGGGAAGGAGCACAACAAATGTATAGAATAAGAGTAGTATGCTGGGCACCAAAGACAAATTTTGCCTTATCTTCTATTTGGAGACAGGTAGCCTTGGAGAGTTCATATGGTGATGTCTCTGTCTGCCTCATTCTTCTTCATCTGTAAGATGGGAATAATAATGGCAACTACTTCCCAGGGTTGTGGTAAAGATAAAATGAGATAACATCTATCAAGTGTTGTGCAAATCTTTAAATGCCATATAAATGCTCTTTTTCATTAATAATAACCCCTGTCCCACGACCATGATATTGGTCTAAACAGGAACAAAAAGAAGAAATACTATGCATATGTTGTTACAGTTGCCTGAACAGAGGGAATAACAACAACAATCATGGCCACAATAACTAGAATTGATGTAGAACTTTAAGGTCTGAAAGTGCTATATATATATATATATGCATATTTGGATATCTACATATGTGTATATGTGTATTTGGATATATACTGTATATATGACATGTGTATGAATATATTTTTTCACATAAAATTTAATATCCCAAAGCAAAATTCAAGCTTTCTTGAGATATCATGAGAATGAATTTTAAGACTGGCTTACATAAAACAAATGGAGGAAGCAATCTTGCTTCCCCAAGTAGAAACAGGAACCCAGGTAATTTTACCACAAGCTCTTTCCTTATTGCAATTAGCACTATGGAGTTACTCCATTCAACTGCAAAGGAAAAAAAAATAAGGTGATTTGCTTTCCTACCAGAGGAAAGAGCTCCTTTTGGTAGTTGTTACTATGTCATTTAAATTGCATGTTTCTCCGTGTTTTTGTTCATTAGAGTGGTATCTGATTTGCCTGGTACAGCATGACCATAAGTAAGGCAATCTCTTAGCCATTTTAAAAATCATCCTTTTGTTCCTACACTGTCATCCCATCAAATATCATTTTCTGTGGCACAGTTATGGAGGAAGGGCTGATGTGGCAATTGCTGCCTTGCAAAGAAACAGTCATGAATGAATACAAGCTTGTAAATGAATCATCCCAATACAAAATTTCCTTGAGACAGTTCAAGTTATAGCACACACTGTCTTGAGACTGTAATTTAAAAGGTCTCATTAATAGGGAAATGACTGAACCTAGAAGACTTATATAAGTTAATTGCACAGATATTTAGATAGCCAGGACCCTGATTTTATCAGTGTTACAAAAATTATTGCATTATAAAAATTTTTGAATTAGAAGGAACTTCATAGGTCATTCAGTCCAATCTTCCACCAAAATCATGAATTCCATTTACAACAACTACTAGTCATCCATTTGTGGAATCCACTTCAAGACTTTCTCCTCCTAATTTGTGCCATCTTTTGAACAGGAACCCCACCTTGTACATACAGAATAAAACTATCCAGTTCTTTTTGGCCCACATTATTCCAACTGTATTTCCTAGAACAGATGATCTCTTGAATACTACCCTTAGCCAAAGGGCACTTTGTGATCTACTCATTCTCCCCTAATTCAAATTCTATTCTGGGTCTATTTGATCGTCTCCAATATTATGGATGGATGGCTGCCTTTTAACCTGGTTTAATAAGTCTCCTTTGGGGGCTGGGAGAAAGAAGGAAGAAGAGATCCAGGATCAGCACATATGCACTGCTTCTTGGAACTTTCCTGCTGATGTTGTCTTCTTGGGATTCCTCATCATTTTCATACTTTGCCTTATAGCTAATCCTATGATATTAACAAGAAAACAGTGAAACTTAATGTTTGGGCTGGAAGAATATATTACTGTTCTGATCATGGGCTAATAGTCCCCAAAATCAATCTGTGTTATGCTAAATTCAATACTATGAGTACATCATATTATTGTGAGGCCACCATGTAAAAGAGATTAAGATCCAGATGTCAAGAAGCTTCTGAAATTATTCATGGAATACAAGTCACATCAGGACTCATGTAGCTATTGCATATGTCACAACAGAATCAGAAATGCCTGGACACTTGCTGAGTTGGAATTCTCAGTAAGCATCTATCATAGTCTATGGACAAGTGGAGTCATTCCAAATAGGTCCTGCCTTTTGATTTTTCTGAGCCTAACACATTTCTCCTATAATAAACTGTCGTCTTCAGTTTCCACATGGTGAATTATCCAAGTGGAATCATTCACCCTAAAGGCAGTGCAGTATTGGCATTATCACTAGGCATAAAGGGCAAAACCAATAAGGCAAAAAAAAAAAAAAAAACCGAGAGCGAGAGCGAGAGAGAGAGAGAAAGACGAATTCAGGTCATTGCCCTAACAGCAATAATGAAATTACATCTGCCACCATCATTATGCCCTTCCTTTTTCCTTTTCACAAGGTATTGCCTCCTGCACTGTTTATGATCGAGAAAACTGCTATCCTGACGAGTCTGTTTGTTTATAATAGAATTCTGGCTAGGTTTTGTGATTTCTGAGAGAGACCCACATGCTAAGACTACAACAGAGAAGCTGATATTTTTGGTGAAGCTTCTCTAGCCTGAATTCTAGATTTCTTATGACTTGAATTATGAAAGCAGATAGGTATTAATTTGAAGGTAGGCCTATCCTGTCTTTAGAAATACTAGCAGAGTATATCTTATATGTACTTTCTTTAATATCAGGATAAAACTATCAGAAGCTGAATTACACTTAAAATTCAGGGACAGATGCATTTTCTTGCTAATGGTCCCTCCAGTGTTGAGTAGTGTCAAAAATCAGTTGCTACTATTCTCCCTTTTCTCTGCTCAGACATTGACCTCTGACCCTCAATATGAACCTTGTATACTTAGTTGTTTTTCAAATGGAAAAACCTAATTGATCTATGGATTTATCCATTATTCTTTCTTGACAGTACTCTTTTCTCTCCTCACCAAAATGCATTTAGTAATATTCTCATTCTTGAGGGGAATCATGGATAAACACTGCGTATTTGGGTACTTTTGTGAAAATGCCTTGTGCAGACGATGTTTGGGGTCCTAGTGAGAAGTACCTCCACTGTCCACATGTTATTCATTTAGAAAGTGGGTCTGGAAATGAATATGCCTGCTTCATCTGGACTTGGAGCAATGCCTACAACACACACACACATACACTTTATCTGAAATGTGGAATCATTTGTACTGCTTTGGGGATCATCTGGACACTTCTACGGGGCATCTGGTGAGACTAAGAGCAGCCTCCAACTTGTCCCCAGCATGTGTGTGTCAGCCAGCTGGCAGACCAGATGCAGCCACAGCTTACTTAGCCAGATGACCATCACAGCCTCCAATAATACATTTAAAGGTCAAAAGAGCTTTGGCTCCTATTTAGAACAAGTGAATTTTGCCATCAGGGGTCTCATTGACCATTGGTTTGTAAAACATTCAAATAATTTGCTGCTTCCTTAATTAAGGTAAACTAACGCTCCCACACAAAAGCTCAACTTCAAAGTGACAGTTATTGTCTATGTCCTTTGTCCAATTTTCCCAGGAAACCACTGTTCTGTACCTTTATGGGGCCACAGAAAGTAGCTTTGTTATCTCTTCACTCCAATCTTTATGTATGTTGGGAACAAGCAATCTGTGTTAGATGCTTAGTCAACCTCTAAAACCTTTCCTAAAACATCACTTTACCAGTGAAGATAAAACACCCCACGCCATGGGGAGATTGCAAGATTCTTGGGTTGATTTTGAAAACTAATAGTATAAGTTGAAATCTGATTTAATAAGCCAAACTAGTAAATGCAAATATTTTCATTTGGTGATTTTGGAATCTACGGTCACTAGATTTTAGGTTTAGAGTTATAATGTATGCTAGAGGTTATGAAGTCCAAATCTCTTACTTTACAAATATGGAAAATGAGGCCAAGAGAGGTAAAGTGATTTCCCTGAGTGACTTAAGTGAGGTGGGATTTTGAATAAAGACTTGTTAACTCCAGAAACAGGAAAACTGTCCTCATTGAGAAAATCCTCACCAAATGTCCCTTTCTTAAGAAGGTCCATAATGACTCAGTCTGAATCTGCCAAGTAGCTTTGTGACCTTCTATATGGCATTTTAAAGCCTAGGCTTCAATTTGCTAATCTGTAAAATGAAGAATTTGAATAAGAGGATCTACAAGATATGCTATAGTTCTAATATTCAATGAACTGGTGAACCATTCTGCTCCAGAAAAGAAAAAAAAAATCGTTGTCAGAATTCCATAGGATGGGGTGATTCCTGCATAGTTTGAATAGAAGATTGCTTTGTTAATCAACTTTTGTCTTTGTAGTCTCAATGTCTCCCAAAAAAGAAACAATAAATAGTTATTGAATTAAGTTGAGAATGAGATTGGACCTTTATGACTGTCTAGAAGAGTCTGTATAAGGCTTTTTTTTTTTTTGCTTCTATGGGAAGGGAAATGATAAGCATCCTTGGATTTTACGTCATGAAGAGGAAAAAATGAATGAACGAATGAACAAATGAATGAATGAATGAATGAAATTACTAAGCACTTATTATTGCCAAACACTGAGCTAAGTATGTAGAAAATCGAGGCAGTCTCTTTTTAATCAGTTCACACTCTAATTTGAGGAAACAGAACATTTAATTGGGGTGGAGCTGGCCACCATGACAAGGAAGAACATTGAAAGGTGACAGGAGAGGGTACTGAAAATTATCTGAAGGCACAAAAAATGTTTAACATGGAAACAAGAAGACTTCCAGGAATCACAATAGCTCTCTTGTAGTGTTTGAAGGGCTTTCACACAGAAGATGGATTAAATTTGCTTTGCTTAGACCCCTGAGGACAAAATTGGTGCACTAGATATGTTACAGCAGATTTCAGCCTGATGTAAGAAAATCATATCTGAACAACCAAAGATCCAAATTAAATGAAATGTCTTGGGGAGTAGTGGATTCCACCTCACTGGAGTTCTTTAATCAAAGGCTAGATGGCATGTTACATAGTGATTTTTCTAAAAAGCAAATCTAACCATATCATCTCCCTAGTCAAATGACAGTGGCTCCCTATTAGCTCCAGCTTCACATGTAAATATCCTGATGGTTAAAGTCCTTCCCAGCCCAAGGCCTTCTTACATGTCCAGTCTTCTTATGCTTCAGTCCACGTTCATGCATTCTATAATCCCACGGTACTGGACTTTGTTCTTTCTCAAACGCAGCATTCTGTATCCTGATACTATATTAACTCTGGCTGTTAGTTGCCCATACCTGAAATGCTCTCCCTCCTCAGGTTTTGCCAGAGGCCTTTCCCAGTCCTTCCCAATGCTTCCCTTTCAGATTTCTTTTCATTTATCATATATATATCTTTCATATATACACACAGCTACATTTATGGTGTCTCCATTAAAACACAATCTCCTAGAGGACAGAGACTGTGAGCCTGTTTCTTTATTTGTTTTGCCTTTATTTCTGTCATTGGCATAGAGTAAGTGCATACAATGGCAAAGGTTATGAGGAACATTCTTGTTCTGGCTTGAATTAGACCAGATATCTGCTGGAGTCCCTTCCATCAGTGAAATTGTGCCATTTTATGATTTTGTGAGCAGTTAAACCCCATATCACAGGAATGAGTATCTACATAGATAAAATCCTTAAAGTATGGAAGCATTAAATGTGAAAATCAGAATTCGCAGATGAGCTCTAGCATGAGAAGCTTATAAAACATAGACATACACACAATGAATTCCTTGCAGAAGTAATGGCCATATCTAGTGGGTAACATCATACTGAAGATGTGGAGTCACCTCATACAGTAAGCCTAATTACTTAATTAAGGGACATTTCCTTGTTTTCAACATGACATTTTTTTGTCATATGGAAAAAAGTAGAATTGTTGTCCTCAGGTTATGGGGATGGCCTAGTCCTATAGGCCTTTTTCTGGGCTATTTTCCTATTTTTAATCATCTCATGGGAGATTCATCCCAGAATTGACCTCTCTGCACTCTGTGCTGGAAATCTTTCATTAAATGTCCATCTCTCTAATTAAAAACCAAAAAACAGAAAACAGAAAAAAAAAACAAGTATCTTTCCAAAATAAAATACATTTTTTTCAGACTAAAGGAAAACAGGCTTCCTAGAGAAGTATCTTCTAATTTTATAAAGCCTCTTTCTTGTTCTGGATATTTGGTTCTTATGATTCCAATTATAGGGCAAAATTTGGAAATATGGGGGGAAACATTAGTTTTTGAATAAAATTATGTTTAAAGTGTTTGAAATACTAACCTCTTTCAAATCTACCCTATACTTTTATACAGAAAATGGGAGGAAAATCATATTTTCCTCTGAATATAGGAATTGATGAAGAAAATGTTTTGTTGTGACTTCCCCTCCCTCCTAGAACCCCTGATGATTCACTGCTATTTCTTTCATCATGTGTTATAATTTATCAGTCAATGACCATCAGATCTCCACTCAGCACTCCCAGACTCTTAAAGGTCCAGTGCTTCTGGCATCTTATGATTTGTGAAAATCACAAATGGTAATTTCCCATTAACCCCTCATTGCCTTGACCCTAGGCATCATGCATTTGCTTTCCCAAAGGTGAGACCTCCGTTTTCATAAAGATGTCACAATTTGTAATCAAACACCAATCCATATTCCCAGGTTAATTTTTTAATATCATGAGGGTCAAAGCCTGGGAGCTATTGGAAGGACTGCAGGTGACTGTTCTTTCCACTCTGAACCAAAGGCCCAGAATCGTGTAGGAAATAATGCTAATAGCTGTGAGTGAGATGTAAAATCCAGGCACTCTGTGACCTCTCTCTATTAAAAGGTTCCAGTGCACTTTTTTTTTTTTTAACAAGATAGAATAATTATCCCTCTGGGCTTCCAACTAGAGAGCTGAGAGCAGCCATGAAATGGATGAAAGGGATGGAAGACAGGATCAATGAATAAAGACTAAATATGGCACTTGGGTTATTCTGCCCAGAAAAGAGAAGATGGGAGGGGGTCAGAGAGTGGGGAGAGGAATAGAAGATGGGGGAGGAGAGGAGACCATGAGTAAATGAAGCCAGAAAGGACTTTGTACAGAATTCAGGCCCAGCTGTTCTACATTGTGAGCACAGACAGAGCTGAAGAAAATGAATTTGAATTACAACACGGTCAACTGATGCTGGACAAAAATAAAAACTTTCTGACATAAGGGTAGTTAAACACTGAAGTGGATAGCTGAGGAACAAAGTTGTTTGTATGCTTCCATGGCAAACCCCAACCTTTTAGCAATTCCTTAAAAACTGACTCCCTTTATCAGTGTGAGATTTCATTTGAAAAGAAATCCATTGCAAGGCAAGGATATGGGCAGGAAGAATTCATGTGCTGCTCAAACTCTAAAATGTATCTAGAGTATTTTTTTCTCCAATGTCTTAGAATGAGTTTCTCTAATATGCTTCAGAAGTTTAGTGAATTCTGTTTCTTTAGATTGCATGTAAATGACTTTGGTAGATTAAAAGCCTTGGGCATTCTAAAGACAGTTTCTCATCAGTATCACAAACCCATTTTCTTGGACAATAAACTCTAAGAGGTCAGGGACCGAGATTAGCTTTATCTAGTACGCATCTCTCTGTAGGAAAGTACAGTATTTTTCACACAAGAGGTACTAAAATTAATGTCTTTGGAATAATAATACAATCTTTGACCTTCAATTTAATCACTGATTAAATAGGGAGAAGAGCTCCAATTTATCTCCCAGGATTGCTATGAGAAATAAGAAATAAAAGAGATTATAAAGCAAAGGGAGGAAAATAATTTGTGAATCTATATTTATGAATCTCTAAATGTTTTATTATTTTTGCCATATCATTTTAGAACTGATGGAGCAGCCTTCTACCCTTCCAGCTTCAGCTGAGGAAAAAGCAGGACAAAAAAGCAAAATAAATAGCTGAGGGAAATTGTACGCTGCCCAAAATAAGTCTGGGATTATTTCTGATCTTTTAAGGGGGGAGAGCCATTTTAAAAAAAAAGTAATTTTTAGAATAAAATGTATTGAAAATCTATAGTAAATACATATATATGTATGTGTATGTGTATGCATATATTTATATATACACTCACAGACACATTGATGATAGAAAGGTTTTCCCCATTCTCATTTGTATTTGCTTATCATTTGTTCATAGTTTTATATTAATTATAAAAACATGTTTAAAAGGAGATGTCAAAAGAATAATTATTTATTATCTCTTGAAGGCTTTGTATCAAGGCCCAGGAACTCCAATAGCCTTCTTCCATTAGTACATTTGTAAACAGAATTTGTCAGACAAGTTAATCCTCATCTTGGAAGACAAGTAGAACCTAGCCCTAAGGAAATAAAGTAGGAGACCTCACTGGTATGGAGCAAATAGGGAGGACATCATGGGAACAAGGAGGCCTCTTAGGTAGAAAAGGGGTATCAGGCTGAGTACAGACAGAAGCTAAGAAGAGGAGAACCAAATTGGGTGTCTTGAGTGGGGAATCTATGATTTGGAGGAGCAGGATAGGGGAGGATGGAATATAACCATTCTAGACCCAACCCAGATCTAACCTATAAAATTAGCAATTCAATCATTCCAAGTACAGGAGCCACTGGTGCCAACTGGGATGTAGTAGGAAGAGCACTTAAACCAGGTGTTATACAACCTAAATTCCAGCTGCTAAATAGCTGCGTGACCTTGAAAATATCATTTTGGTGGACCTCAGTTTCCTCATTTGTAAAGATAGTCTACTCAAGGTATCAATCAGTAAATTGGTTTCAGAGCCAGAGCTAGAATATAGATGTTCTAAGTCCCAGCCTGTGTTGTTGTTTATTTGTTTGATTTTTAATTTTTCACATACAGGGCAATTGATTGTGTGTTAACAAAGGGACATGGTGGATACCAAAAGACTGTAAAATAAAATCATTGAGGAAGTCCAAAAACATTTCATCAGGGAAATATATAAAAGAAAAAAAAAAAGATGGGCTGGTTATGGTATGACAAATGTACAGTCAGAATGCCCCACTGGTAACTTTGAAATATCAATGGAAATGGATGAAATCCTCTTACATGTTGGGTAGATCACCTGCATTTACGGGACAAACTGGACAAGATCGCACATGCGTACAGCATAGAAAGCCATGGGTGGGTAGTGATCTACTTCTTTTGAGGGAACATCTACACATATATCTACTTGATTATTTGAGTATTTTGAAGATTCTGCTTAATAGTAACTCCCACATTTCCTAACCTATATTGCTCTGTATTTGACCCTATAATGATTCTACACTGAAGAGAGTTCTTTTTAGAAGTTGGTAGGTAAGATAAACACTATATTCCATGTACAAGATACATGTCTTATTGACACAAAGGAAAAAAAGTAAGAATCTGAACAGGGCCAACTGATCTACTAAAAATCTACTAAAAAAAACTGAGCTAGCTAAAAATCTCTGGTGGCCCCATATTCGCAAGACAATCTTTTTTTTTTCTTTTCTTCAGTTTATAGTGATCTAGGTACAAGTAAATGCAGCTACTGCTTGTTACTCAAGGAGAGATAAAAAAAGAAAACCTTTTGTTCTCAACCACATGAAGATGAAAAGTTAGAATAAGCTCAGTACTATTTCATTTGCATTTTATTAAGAGATGCTTGGAAATGTGTCTACTTTAGAGAGATAGGAGTTGGAAATCAGTACTGGGGAATACAACTCCTGGGTTTAGTTTCCAGCTACATTAATCACTTCCAATGGGGCTTAGGGGCAGGAATTTAACCTTTCTATGGCTGAGTTCTTCTAATGTTAAGAGTATTATCCTCATAGAGAATTCATTAGCTATTCACTAATTTCCCAAGATAAAATGATAACTCACATTTATATAGTGCTTTAGCCTTTACAACAATATAAATGTCTTAACAAGTATCCTCTGCAACAGAGAAAATAAGTATTATTATTTCCTTTGTAAAGGCTAGGAAACTGAGGCTTATTAAGTACTTGCCAAGCTTACTTACTTACACAGCTTGCTAATCTCAAAATTGGGGTTTTTATACTTTTCACTCTTCTATTTCATTAAATTAAAAGACAATTCTTAAGCATCTACTATGTGCCAGCACAACGTTAGGTGGGAGGGATATGAAGAAAAAAATGACACTGTCCCCTGTCCTCAAGGAGCTTACACTCTCTAGGGTCAGGGGAAAAATTAATGCATAGATTTACAAAATCATGTTTAGGGAAAGAGCATTAGCAACTTGTTTTTATAGGAGATAGCTCTTGAACAGGTATTTGAAGGGAGCCAGGAATTCCAAGAGGAAGGAATGAAGAGGGAGTACATTCCAAGCATGTTGACCAGCCAGCACAGAGATAGGAGTTGGAATGACTTGCATGTGGAACAGCAAACATGACTGTTAAACTGGAACATACTTAGAGTGCATAAGGGAGAGTACCATGCGATAACCCCAGAAAAGTATGCAAGATCTGGTTGTGAAGAAGCTTAGGTTATTTCTTTATGTAAGCCCAGAAGCAATGCTCCAGAGTTCTAATTGCAAAGACAAATATAACAGAAGCCTACAAATTGTTCAGTTAAAGGCCTACTCACCATTTACATTTTTCTTTTCGTTGAAAGAAATGTTCCCTTTTTCACACAATGCACAGTTGAACATCATTAACATTACAGGGGAAGGGAAGGGAAAGGAATAGGCATTTTTATATAATACCTACTATGTGTCAGGTACTCTGCTAAGTGCTTTATAAATGTCTCTTTTGATATGAAGGAAGACACTATCTGCATCCAGAGAAAGAACTAATAAATAGAAATATGTGTAGAATGATTTTACATAGTATGTATGTATATATATATATATATACACACACATATATATACAGATACATATGCATATATGTATACATATGTATATTGTGTATATGTGTATGTATACACACATACATACATACACACATATTTGTGTCTAATGGTGGCCACCTTTTGGGTGGGAGGGGAAAGGGAAGAGACAAAAAGAAACTTATATTATAATTTTATTGTATGTTTAAAAGGAATAGCGAGTTGTACATAACAAATTTGTAGTTTCATGTGAAATCATATTTTTATTCTATTTTGCTATGAAAATACTTGTTTTATCTCATAAATTAAAAATAAAATAAATAAGACTTAAAAAAAGAAAACTAATGAAAAATGTTGATCCTTACAACACTTCCATGAAGTAGTTGCTGTTATTATCCTCACTTTATGGTTGAAGAAACTAAGGCAAACAGAGGTTAAGTGATTTACCCAGAGTCTCATAGCTGGTGTCTAAGGCTAGATTTGAACTCAGATTTTTCTGATTCCAGCTCTAGCACTCTATCCATTGTGTCACCTAGATGCCTAAAGGAATAAGGCCTCTGAGTAACTGTACTCCAGAGATTGAAGAAAAGTGTTTTGTTTTGCTTTTCTGTCATCTCTGTGGCCATAAGTAATAGTACAAGAATGGGAACAGAGAGAGAAGAATAAAGGGAGTCTATTAAGCATGAATGAGGCAGAAACATATCAAAAGTTAATGTGCTTTGTTCAATCATCCTAGAAAAGTCTCTGAAAATATCCTAATGGTGGTTGGCCAGCCACCAGATCTACAGGGAGAAATGTAAAATTGACAAAACAAACCCTGAGTTCATGTTTGTCAATTCACTAGAGACAGCAAAAAGGACATGGGCTGGGATCCAGGAAACCTTGGCACTCCTCGCTAGCTACATGACTCTGGGCACATTGTTGGGTTCCAGTTTTTTCTCTCTCACAGGCCATGGGTACCCTGGAGAGAGCACCCACCCCTCTGACTGGGGTCCATTAAACTTGAGTGCAAATCCCTTTGCCACTTGCCATCTTTGTGACTTTAGATAAGTCACTTGACCTCCTTCAGATTCAGGTTCCTCATCTGTAAAATCAGAGGCTTGAATGAAAGATGGTCTGTCTCTTCAAGTCCCTTCTAGCTCTTTATATCTGATCTTATGATCAAAAAGGGATATCAATATATGTCCAACCTATATATTAATCTGTGTGGGGATTGTGGGGTTGTTGTGGTTTGAGGGATGAGTGGAAGACAGGCCAACCAAGTATTTTGTCCAGGGTGGAAAGGCCCTGGGCAGAAACTCTAGAACTAGGCAACTGCTGTGCCATTTATATTCTTAGAGAGTCGTTCCAAGGTCACTGATAACTTAAATGACTTGCTCCTAGTCATACTACTGATGGTATGTGTCAGAGATAAGACTTGAACCTCTAGTTGTTGTTGTTCAGTTGTTTCAGCCACATATGACTCTCTGGGACACCATTTGGGATTTTCTTGGCCAAGATACCGGAGTGATTTGCTATTTCTTTCTCCAGTTCATTTTACAGATGAGGAAACTGAGGCAAACAGGGTTAAGTAATTTGTCCTGGGTCACATAGCTAGTAAATGTCTGAATCCAGATTTGAACTCAGGAAGCGGAGTCTTCCTGACTCCAGGCCCAGTGCTCTAGCCACTGTGCTACCTATCTGTCTGCTTGAAACTCTAGGCTGGCACTCTGTTCCCTGGATTGCCAGTAAAGTGTGATTAAGCATAGGATAGGGTCATAGATTTAGAACTCAGTGTTCTGAGAAGTCATTAAGTTCAACTTACTCATTTTACAGATAAGAAAAATGACCCAAAGGGGTAAAGTGATGTGGTTAAGGTCACACATCTATTGTAGTACGAGTGAACCAGGATTTGAACATATCCACCTTACTCCAAGTCTACTGCTATATCTACTACTTTTCTATTTCCTCTGCCTCTCCACGATGGACGGTCTTGTAATGCATCTGCTTTTGTCTATCCAAGTTCCATGAACATGATTTGTGTCATGATGTCTTTTTCATTTTGGAAAAAAGTAATAATAATTTAGAGCACTACTGAGTAAGTGAGATACACCAGAAACCACTTGGGAGACCTGGAGTACAGTATCTCCCTTAAACAACCCATATTGAACTATTATTTCTCACAGGCATACTCTGTTGTTTATTATCTGCTGCAGAAAATTTCTGGGAAATGGTACATATCTTTGTTTTATTTTCAAGCCTCTAAAAATGAAAAAAAATGTTAACAATATCTCACATTTCTATAATGTTCTCAGGTGTACAAAATGATTTCCTCGTAACTGTAATATGAGGTATATTGTGTTAGTATGATCATACCCATTTTACAGATGAGGGAGCTAAGCTCAGGGATGTAAAACAACTTGGCCTTGATCTTGTAGTTAGTGGTGGAACCACTTCTCTAGATTTCAAGTGAAGGTTGTTTACTCTACACTCAGTTTTCTCAATGACTGTTTATTTTGAATAAAGAGCTCCCTTATAGAGAATTGCTAGGAGTTATTTATTTCTTACCGCCTTCCTGCTACCATTTGAAGGTGAGTGAGTGAGAGAATATAATAAAAGCAGAATGCTATCTCCTTTCTAAAAGTAGCCTGTGATAAGCTGGCTGCTTAAGCAGTCTTTCCGAAGCCAAATGTGGCACTTTTCTCACACTGATATTTATTCATTTCTAAACACAATCTGACAACACCTTAAGCCTATTTCTCTATCTATTGGCATTGGCTTGGCTTCTCAATATTCCCTTTGAATTAAGTTTCGCTTACTTCTTCATTAAGGATCAAAGCTAAAAATATTGCATGTGGCATTAAGCACCCCTCCCTCGCCTCTGCCCCTACTCAAGGGGACCTGTTGTTGGCATAACATTACCCATGAAATTACAGGAAGATCTCCTTATTCAATTGATGTGCATGTCTCTAACCATTAGCAAAACTCTCATTGCCAATGAATTCTTGTGGGCATCCTCTCCAGCTAAGTATTTACAAATAAAATATACCTGTTCTCAGACCCAATCATTTGAAGAAGATAGTGTCCAGAACAGATAAAACTAAATCATCTTTCTCCACATTAGTTTGTCCATGCTCGGTGCTTAAATCAGGACTAGCCTAGACTATGCAATTAGGCTCACTGAAGGAAACAGCTCTCTGGGAATAATCCACCTCCAAGACACATGACTGGTTTATGGCTGTCAATGCCTTCAGCCAGCAGAGTGATTTTTCTCAGCAGGGCAAAAAGCCTTACCTCTTGACGACGGAAGGAAAGCCCAAGGTGACCCCCGTTGGGTTATTAGAATCACTGCAGCGATTTGCTTTGGTCTCCTCCAGCGTCTGCTCTCTGATCTGAATCATACAGTCAGAACTTGCCTTCCTCCTTCAGTCTGAATGCCCATGTGCTTCCATCACTTGTCAATATTTAACTAGTTTGTCAAGTTAGATTACATCACCTGCTCTCAATCCCACCCCTGTGATATCAAGAGGGTGTATATGCCTGCTGCATATTGGCCAAATATTATAACCCTCTCAAACAGAGTTAGCAGTGGTTATTTAACCATCCTACCTCCACTACCCCTGGAAGAACAATCATTTCCAGTTCTTTTGACAGTCCTTTAGGCCATTATACATGGAATAAAAGTAAAGAAGTCAAAAGGTCACAAAATATTCTTTCTTCTAAAAATGATAGCCATGTCATGCTGATGTTTTGATTAAACCCCACCACGGCTATTTGACTGCTGGTCTTTTGTTTTATCATAGAGTACTTTACAAAGGAGCAGAGGCTATTTGTGGATGATCAGGCCAAGAAGTATTGGGATAGCTATCTAAGTAAACAGAAAAGAAATGACTGGCAATGAGGATTGTCCTTGGCCCCCCAAGAGTTGGCTCGAGTTTCCTAAGAATTTGGCTTGCAATGAAGTGGAATGGTGGTAGCATTTGTTTCTTTAGAAAACTATTATCATACTTCATTTCGAGAATGTAGTTTACATTCTTAGAATGCTCTCCATTTGCAGTAGGTTTCCTTTTCTCTTTCAGTCATATTTCCCTTTCTTTTCCTTTTTTTTTTTTTTTTTGCTTTTCTTTTTCATGCACTGCTTCCAGCACATGAGTCAGGTTCCCCAGCACTGTGACACAGTGACTTGCATACAGTAGGTGCTCAATAGTTGCTGAATGAATGTATGACTCCTTTTGGATGGCTTATGTTTTCTTTAATAAATCCTCAACCTTGTCTTCCATGGGTGAGCTCAACAAGCATTCATTAAACACTATTCCAGGTGTAGTGCTAGAATCTAGCACATCTAGCAGCTAGATGCTAGGGATTCAAAGAGAAGCAAAAACAGTCCCTGTTCTCTAGCAGACCCTGGTTATCTCAGAGAACTGAAGGAGCCACCAACTAGTTCTATGGGAAATGAGAGGGACTTAATACAGACCCAGCCTTTGTGGGGAATCTCTTGTTCATTCCTGATCTACCCAAATAACTGACAAGAATTTGGTGAGGTAAGGGAGAAAACCTGAAATGTTTTTTGCCTAGCTTTGTATTCCTGATACTTAGCATGGAACCTGACACACAGTGGGCACTTACCTTGTGAGAATCTTTAAATTAGATATGCAAGATGAATTAGAAAGACCCCTGGTCTATTAGTATGGAGACCTCGGTTAGGTTCCCAACTTCATTCCTTAATAGGAATGGAGGAAGTCAATTCCCCAGGAATAACTTTGGTTTTCTCATCTGTAAAATGAGTAGATTAGATCTAAGATTCTATAATTCTAAGTATTCATTGAAAATAACATTATAAGTATGCTCAGGGACCAGGAATTTCTGGCAGTCCAGCTAAGAAGATATGAAAATTTCCATGCAAGTAATACAAACTCAACACAGAGCAGATCTTGTTGCCAAAAACTAGTTTGGGTCTTGTCTTCCTGATCTAAATTGACCAACAACCCAGAATACAAAAGAGATTGCCTGGGGCCCATGATCAAGTCCAGGGAAAGGAAGAATCATTAAAACAATCTTTCCAGGTCAAGTGAATTAAATTGGGGAAGAAAAAAGCTTGGTCAAAGGTAAACATGGTTCTATCTCATAATCCCTTAATCTCTCCATGGATTTTCTACTATAATATCCAGGCTCTTAATGAACTATTGATGAGAATCACAAGTAACAAAAATAGGGTCCTGTAGCCACTCGACAATACTGAACAGTTAAAGCACTGAATAAAATTGTAAATCATAATCTATACAGAGTTTTTGAAGTTTAAAAAAAAATCCCAGTGATATTAAATTTTACCATGTGAACCAACAGTGTTGCTCTCAACAATATGCATTCCATTCTTTTCTCCACTCTCCTTTACCTCTTTCAACAATTTTATTTGCAGGAGAACAAAGACCACAGTTCATTTTAAGCATTCTTTGGACACCACTTCTAGGAGTCTGAGAGGCTGCCACCAAAAGTGACATTGCATCTGAATTACAAAACAAAAGTCTGAGATCTCCACATGACCAATTTGGGATGCTTTCCAAAGCTCAGAAACAGCTCTGTGTTACAGGAGCTGTGATTAGTCAAAAGTTTCTAAGGTAATTTTCCAATCCTGACTGCATGTTTTCAAAGCAAGTGTTTTTAAGACTAGTTTTTGCCAAAAGCAGTGATATTTTACTACAATGCATTTGGGGCTTTGACAAACACTAAACTGATATGCCCTAATTTGAGTGAAAACAAGTGATCCTTAGCTAATACCTATTCCTCAGTTATAGCTTGAGAGGAAGGTCTTTCATTAAACAGCTATCAGAGGCAGAGCATAGTTCCCACTTTCCATTCACATCCATTCTGCCCAGGGTAATTTCATCCCTGGAATAATGTGCTTAACACACATTGAATCATCTGGACACTTCACCAAAGCCACGTCTTGACTTGAGGATTTTCTGTTTTGGTCTAGGAGTTTTCTGAACCTGCTCTTTAATTTCAAATTTAGTACTAGGGATATTATACATTATTAATGGTGTACAATTGCTACAACTAATCACCAAATGCCCAGGGATTCCATGGGTCCAATTATAATGGATTTATGTCATTAATATTGTAATTCTGATGGGAAGACAAGGTGGCATCTGACCTTTGTTTGCATTTGTAAGCATTTTTAGCAAATCTCAATTGAATTTCACAAATACTGTCAGTGTCTACTTGGGTGTTAAGATAATCCTGTCCTGTAAAGCAGCAGGAAGAAAGGGGGTTGGAGGCAATAACTACAAAAGTGACTGACATATAAAAAGAGAATCATAGATGCACAAAAATTCAGTACCCAGAGCCTTCAGAATCTTTCCCTTGTGTACTATTGTAGATTTTTTTTTTCACGAATAGTAGAAGGGAGAGAAAATTGAGAAGCAAGAACATCTCAGTGTGAAGTTACAAAATAGGGATATATTTTGTGATTTCATAGTAGAAAACAGGATACATAGTTTACACATAATGAACATAAGATTCATTTCAACTTAATGAATATTGATTAAGTGCAGAATGAAGAATATTAAAATCCCATCAAATCTATGGATTTCATTTATGCATAACTGTTTAACTTTGGTTGGTTCCTTCTGACCTTTTTAAATCTCAATTTTCACATGGTTAAAGTGAGATTAATACCTGTCTTCCCAGAATGTTGTGCCAACAAAAAAAATATAACTTTAAATGATGAAGGATTTTTTAAAAATTAAGTATAACTGATAAATCCCAATGAATGTTGGGGGACAGAGAAGCACTAAGCACTTATTCCATAATGCCAGCTTTGCTCAAAACATTTCAGTAACTCTATTAAATATCCTTATTCTATTGATGAAACATAGAAGTTACACAGTGCAAAGATAGAAAATCTTTTGTGAGTGAATATGACTTTTGGAGGGAGTTAAAATTCACTGGAGTTAAATCTAGTGACTTAGGAGCTAGGTCAAGCTAGGTCAACAATGGCTTGGGCAAGAAAAGATGAAATAAGGGGATTAATTTTCTTGTGTAACTTTTAGGTTGCCTCTGTATAATTCATATCACAAAGGAAACATGGCACAGAGAGTGAGCTCTGAGTCAGAAACACTTCTATTGTTGCTGTTGCCGTTGTTCAGTCATATACAACTCTTTGTGACCCTATTTGGGGTTTTCTTGGCAAAGATACTGGAATGGTTTGTCATTTCCTTCATCAGCTCATTTTACAGATGAGGAAACTGAGGCAAACAGGGTTGAGTGACTTGCACAAGGTCACACTGCTAGTGCTGGAAGCCAGATTTGAACTTGGGAAGATGAGTCTTTCTGATTCCAGACCTGGCACTCTCTCTGCTGCACCAACTAGCTGCCCTCATAAACACTTAAGCTTAAATAAATCCTACTTGTGATGCTATGTGGTACAGTGGATAGAGCACTGAGCCTGGAATCAGGAACACCTGGGTTCAAATTCAACCTCAGACATTTACTAGCCATGTGACCCTGGCCAAATCACTTAACCTCATTTGTCTTTACTTCCTCATCTGTAAAATGAGCTGGAGAAGGAAATGCGATTCACTCCAGTATCTTTGCCAAGAAAATTCCAAATGTGGTCATGAAGAATGGAATACAACTGGAAAATGACTGAGGAGGAAAGAAAAAATAAAAATACAACAAACCTCAGACACTTACTGACTGTGAAATTGGACCAGTCACTTAAGCTCTCTTTATCTCAAGAAACACAAATACTCTAAATTGCAAAGAAAGTACTGATATAATCACTGATAAAGAGAAGTTACTCACTAGAAATTCACTTTTCAAATGAAATAACTGGTTTTCCTATTTCAAACCCCTCCCTCAATAAGCTATAATCTCATAGCATTTTATATTTAGAAATGGAAGAGATCTTTGTGGCCATTGAGTCCAAGATCTTAATTTTACAGATGAGGAAAGTGAGGTCAAGAGAGATTTAGTGATTTACCCAGGGTCACACAGTTGAAGATACAAGACAGACTTGAAATCATGTGCTCCTCATATCAAGTCCACTGTCCTGTCCAGTATACATACTGTCCCTTCTCAAGGGAACCATGCTGGTTTTAACCTTTGTATCCTTAGTGAGTAGCATAGTTCTCTGCACACACTTAATATTCATTGAAAAATTTAGACTTGATTCAGTTTTTAAAAATCCTAAATAATTAGAGTTTTCCAAAAATAGAATAGGTAGTCTTGGGAGGTTATAGGATTTCCCTTAACTGAAAGTCCTCAGACAAAGCCACACAGTCTACTTGCTAGAGATGTTATAGGGAAGATTCTGTTTAAAGTCCTTGTTGGGACTTAATGTGCAAAACTATTTATAGCACCCCTTTTGTGGTGACAAAATACTGGAAACTAAGGGGATGCCCTTCTATTGAGGAATGACTGAACAAACTGTGGTGTATGAATGTAATGGAATATCATTATACAATGAGAAATGATTAATAGCCAGGTTTCAGAAAATCTTGGAATTGTATGAACTGATGCAAAGCGAAATGAGAAGAACCAGAAAGAAAGAAAGAAAAAAAAACATTGTACATAGTATCAGCAACATTGTGTGATGATCAACTATGAGTGACTCAGCTCTTCTCTGTAACACAATGATCCAAGACCAGCTCAAACAACTCACAAAGGAAAATGCTATTCACATCCAGATAAAGAAAGGATGGACTCTGAACGCAGATCGAAGCATATTTTTTTTCACTTACTTTATTCTTCTCGTTTTTTTTTTTCATTGAATCTGTTTCTTTCACAATGGTGACTGAGATGGAAATACTTTTTACATGGTAGTACATATATACACTATATTAAACAGCCTACCATTTTCAGAGGGAGGGAGTGAGAGGATAAAAATTTAAAACTCAAAATCTTATAAAACTGAATGATAAAATTTTCCTGACATGTAGCTACAGAAAAGGTATAATACTTAAGAAATAGTAGTTGTTAGACTAGACGGCTCCTGAGGCCCCTTCCAATGCTGAAGATTCTGTGAATGCTTTTATTCGCTTAAAAACTAAATCTCCCTGTCTTACCTAGGAAATGTAGCAGCCACTCTTGGCCCAATCTCACTACTGAGGGACACGGGAACTTTGACCTGTTCCATTTTCTGTTCTAGGTCAGATTGCCCCTCCCTGTCCTAGTTGTTCCTGGTACTCCTGGAGGCTCATCATATTGATGTCAGACTTAGTTTGAACATTCAAATGACTTATCCTTACTACAGTTCAGAAATCTTGAGCTCAAACAATCTACCAAATTTACTTCCCCTACAGTAAGGTTTACAAGTATGTATGTACAACCATTGCCTGGTGGTTCTGTGAAACTGAAGGCAATTCCAAAAGAGAAGTTTCAGGCATGCTTTGAATAATAGCAATATCTTTGTAATAAGTAATTCCCCAAATTGACTAATTTGAAGGGAACATTCTCTTTTAGCTGTCCTGATGTTTGTTAAAAAAAAAAAAAAAAGCAAAGGAACCACACCATTCTGTTATCTACAATTTGGCCATCTATGTGATAGTGCATTGAAAAATTTAAAACTACCCCAAATTTATGACATTTTATTATCCTTATTATTATTGTCATTTATCTTTCTCAGCACTTTGGAACTTAGCTACATGATATAGAAGGTGACTAATCTAGTTGGCATGGCTAATAATTTGATGGCCTTCTTGGTAATACAGTAAAGAGATTCTTGGAGGATATAGGCAGTAATTTCAAATCAAGTATACTCTTTATTACCCTCTCCTCAGCCACAATGTATCATGCTAAAACACTGTTATCCATTCTTGTTGTGGTTGCTGCCTCTTGGTAAAACAAAAACATTTTTGGAACTGTTTACCTATACATAGACTACATGTACAGGGTGAAAGATTTACAGTGGTTACAATGATTAAGTAAATTCTACAATTATTAATGAGTAACGGAAATACTTCAGTGGCCTATTGTTTTCTCACTTCAAATTATACACTATGGGTATAGTTTCTTTTAAAAAAATTTTTTTAAGTTCCTGTGTAGTCACAGACAAAAAGACTTGGCTAGTGGTTCTTAAGGATATGGAGTCTGTGAATCTGCATTAGAAAAAAAAAATGCATCTTTATTTTCACTAACCTTTGGGTTTTTTTTAAATCTGATGTATTTTATTTTATGCATTGAAAAACATTATTCTGAGAAGGGCTCCATAGACTTAATCAGACTGCCAAAATGCCCCATGACCAAAAAGATTTAAGAACCCCTGGCCTTGACAGAGCTGCTAATCTCCAAATAAACAAGAGTTTTTGAGTTACTGAAATGTTTTCCATTGCAGGTATGCTGTGCAATTTTATTAAATGCCCTACACATTCAAATAAATTCAAGAAGTATTCATTAAATACCTAAATACTGTATATGCAAGACTATGTACAAGGTGCTGTGGATATAAAAACAAAAAAAAAAATAGTTTTTCTCCTCAAGGTATTAAATTCGCCTGGAGCTATATTCTACTTCTAGAGGTTATTACTAAGCTTAGGAAAGATGTTCCATTAGAAGGCCCAGAAGAGACTCTTTTACTATAAGACTTTTACTTTCTTAGCTACCATGGAGATCAAATCCACTCAGTCATGGAAATACTGCTTAGCCTCATAGAAAGATAAGGAAGAGTTGGGAAAATATCATAAAATCAGAGTTATAGATTGATGGACCCTTGGAGTGGGAAATTGAGATATCTGTTCTGGAATGATAAGAAACAGATGAAATGGATACACGAAAGTTTACATTGATATATGGGAAGAGCCCAAAATAATTCTGCCAAATACAGATATCAACAGGCCTTGATTTTTAGTTCTTTATTAAATTTGACAGTCAAACCCACCAAATCTCATATCTTAACTGGACATTTTTAAAATTTTGTTCATCTGAATCCCATTCCAAATTAATTTACTGAAAGCTGTTAAGACATTTTAAGCCCCAAGCAGAGGAAAAGGAAATCTATTTTCAAAATACAGAACTCGAGGCCCCTGAATGCTGTTTTCCATGGGATATTTCTTTTTCACTTTTTCATTTGAAGAACATAAATTTGAACCTCCTAAAACATCATTTGGTCTTGTTGTATTGGTAAGTATAAAGATGTTTTTTAAAAATATACACATTAAAAATTCAGAGAAAGTCAATGTTACTGGCAGTTGGAGTTTTAATTTATTGTATTTTAATGTCAGAGTTAGGTTTTGTTTTTGTTTTGTTTTTGGTGAGGATAGATGATTTGTGGATTAATCAGGTAACACACATGATGACACAGGGGGAAAAACACTCTGCTTAGAGTTAGGGGATCTCAGTTCAAGCACTAGTTCTGTCGCTTGCTAGTTGTGTGACATTAGGCAAGTCCCTTAATTTTTCTGGATCCATTTTCCTCATTTGTTAAATGAGGGAGGTAGACTAAATGACCTCCAAGGTCCCTTTTGGCTCTCAAACTATGAAATTACAAAGTCTTGGAGGAATGCATTTCATTTAAGCAGCTGCAATACAATGAGATTCTGATTTTAAGTGGTTGATAATATTAGAAAACCATGGATAGATTTGCATTAAATAATGAAGAACAAAATGAACAGAACTAAGAAAATGTTGTCTACAGTAACAATATTGTTTTGAGAACAACTTTAAGTAACTAAATCATTTTGACTATTGTAAATACCCGAATTAAGTACAAAGGACTTTTGAAGGAAGATGCAATCTGTATCCAGATAAAGAACTGGTAAATAGAACTAGGTATATAATGTTATTAAACACACGCACATACAGACACTCATACACACACTCACACGCATGTGAGTGTGTATGTGAGTGTCTAATGGTAGCCATCTCTGGGGATAGGAGGAAAAAGAGGAAAAAAAATACATGATAATATTATTATATCTTTAAAAGGAATAGCAAGTTGTACATAATAGATTTGCAGTCTCATGTGCAATTACCTTTTTTCTGTTCTAATATGTTATGTAAATGCTTGTTTTATTTAAGTTCAAAATAAAATAAATAAAATTAGAGGAAAAAAGTATTTTTCTGTTCCTTTTTGTTGTTATATTACATTATTTTTCAGACACACTTCTCCGCTATCCATTTCCTCTCTCATAGCAAATGAACAGAAAATCAACGACACAGTAATCATGTCTGTTTATGTAACATTCTATACCCATAATCCTCTATTTTTCTTTTGAAAGGAGAGAGTCACTTCCTTTCCTGTTCTCCCAGACCAAAAGTAGTCATTAAAATTACTCCAAATTCAGTTTCTTTTTAGTGTTTGTCTAATTTACTTTTTTCTAAGCAATTAAATATAATTAAGTTATAACATGCTCTTTTATCAGTAAAAGAATAAACTGGAGAATATGTTTAATTTTTAAAAGTCCATAAGCATTTAGTAAGTATTTATTATGTAACAGGCACTTTGCTAATTACTAGATTTATAAAGAAAAGCAAAAACAGCTCCTGCCCTCAAGGAGTTTACAATCTAATGGAGGAGATAACATGTAAATAAGATGAAAGTCTATTTTCAATCCTAAAAGAACCCAAAAGATGATACTGATATATAAAAAAATTTTCAAAGGCACACTTGAAAGGAAAAAAAAGACAATTTAGGAACAAATGACTCTCACAGTGGTTCTCAACCTTCCTAATGCCAGGACCCTTTAATACTTGTATGCAGATGTATCTGCATGTGGACAGACCCGCCTGGAGACAGATAGAGAAGCCGTGTCTCAGTTCCTAAGACCATCAGAAATATGTGTTTTCTGATGGTCTTGGGCAACCTCTGTGAAAGGGTCATTCAACCCCCAAAGGGGTCAAGACCCACAGGTTGAGAACTGCTGCTCTAAGAAATACACATGTTCACCAAACACCTGAGTCAGATCATAATCTAAAACATGGATTCTCTCATCACTCTTTGACCCCAGTCTCAATATCTGCAAATTAGGTAGAAAAGTTGATTTTCTTTAAGTCCCCAATGTTGTCCTTTGTCACAGCAAGAGCTCATTAAACTTTGAATACTGAACATCATGAAGTTTACAATCAAACTGGAGGACTAATGGTACCATATTATTGGTATCACGCAACAAACTTAACATCATTATATTTTCATGAGGAACAATAAAGAGTGTTCATCAATTATTCACATACTCTTCTCAGCCCACAGGATTAAAAGAAAGAAAAAAAAACTTAAACCAGAGAAAGAGAAATGGTCCCTTAACCTAAATAATGTGTTTGGTCAAGAAATGCATTACAGGGATTATAAATCTTAATTTTCAGATCTTCTGCATGAAAAGTAACCAGAATACTCTATAACCTTTATGGCACTCTCCCATATATTATTACAGACATTAATGCCTGCAGCTACCATTACAGACAGAAGTCTTGACCAATTAATACTCTTAAGAACAAGACTCTCCACTCTTCATTTGAAGTAGGGCTAAGACACTGAGTCAACTCCCAACACGCATTTAGTCAACTTATTCAAGGAAAATAGATGAGAGAAAGGCCTGGCGCACAACTCATGATGTCTCAGGTAATCCCTTCAAAGTATGGGGAAAAGACGGTTTACTTTGCAGCTCCTTATTGTAAAGGGAAACTAGGGTGTTGTCTAATTGTAAAGCAATCATTTTGCAAGAGAACAGGACTAGATGATGGTGATGGTATTACGCTTATAGAAGGCACTGGCAAATACAAAGTTGAACTCCTCTGGTTCCTTCCTCAATTGTTTGTTTTCAGTTATTTGGAGAGAGAAGCTAACAGAAGTTAATCTGAAATTACAGTGGGGTTTTTTTGTTTTTTTAAAGAAAAGAAACTTCAAAATGGTGCCTCAGTTAATTTAAAGCATGGCAAACTGGATAAGAGACCTGGGTTTGAACCAGATTACAGATACTACCTTCATTCTCTGAACCTCAATTTGCTCAATATGTAAAAGGGAGATAGTAATTGTAATACCTCACAAGAATGTTTTGAGGATCAAATGAAATAATGTATATGAAGTGCATTATAAACTCTAAATCACTATAGAAATGAGTCACTACTGTTAGCATCATCATCACAAGAGCCATCGTTACTGTTATTAATGGACACTCTGTTACAGTTCTCTGCAGAGTGCCTAGCTTTTGCTTGAGGTGCCCACTCAGCAGAGGTCAGCTACAATATCTATTACTTCAATACTGGGAAAAGACTTCATTGTAAGGTGTTCTTCTTTGTGATGTGGCTATTGAAAGTCGAGTATATCCTGCAAACCATGCTGGTTCAATATAAGTCAAATAATTCAACGTAATTAGTCAAGTATTTCTAGACATGTGCTTATTTTCTAGCACTATACTAGGCACTGTGGAGAGTGGAAGTAATCAAAATATGAGATATTGTTCATGCCTTCAGAATTTACCATTTTATAAGACTTTGAGTGAATGTTATTTTGACTATTATAAATACCCAGATTGACTATAAAGGACAGATGAAGAAAGATGCCATCTGCATCCAGAGAAAGAACTGATAAAATAGAAGTATGCATAGAATAATTTTACATATATATTATATGTAACTATTTGTGGGGTGGGAAGAAAAAAGGAAAAAAAAGAAATTTACATGATAATTTTGTTGCATATTTGAAAAGAATAGCAAGTTGTACATAGATTTGCAGTTTTATGTGCAATCATCCTTTTTATTATACTGTGTCATGGAAATGCTTGTTTTCTTCCATAAATTAAAAGTAAAATGAATTTTTTTAAAAAAAAAGCATAACTGTAGAACCAGAAGGGACATTGGATATCATCCGGCCCAACTCCCTTTACAGAGGGAGACTAGAGAGAATGAGTGTCCTGTCCAAGGTTGACAGAAATAATGAAAGATTCAGGATTTGAACATAGAACCTATAACTCTAAACCCAAATGCTTTTCCTACGGCACAATGCTGGACATGTATGATACAATGAAAATAATAATGAGTCAATGCATGATTAAGTGATTGGTAGTAGAGATGATAAAAATATAAATAAGATCAAAGATCAAAGGAGGGAGAGCTCAGTGTGAACTGGAGACATTAGACAAAGTATCACCAGAGAAATAAGAGTTGAGTTTAGTCTTAAAGAACCGTAAGATTCCAAAAGGCTGAGAAGAAAGGAGGTACCATTTCAGGGAGGAGAAATAGTAGATGTGTTAAAGTAGGTCAGTGGAGACAAACTTGGGTATGTGTTGAGGAGAAATGGGAGCTGGGGCTGATTTAAATATTGAAATGTCACAGCCACAAAGAATATTAGACATGATGACTATCAATCTTTTTACCTTCCTTTAAATCTTTTTATTATTACTTTGAAACTGATATCCCACTGATACCGTACTCTACTGATCAGCTTCAAGTTGTCTGTTTTGGAGAATATTCTCTCTGGCTCAAGAAGACATTTGGAAACTAGTTCAGATTAAACTTCTAGTCTTCTGTAATCTCTATTATATAGTGGCCTACAAGATCATCAGATAGTCATTTAGGAAATCGTGGATGCTGATGATTGGTTTTCAGAAGTGTGCAGATGCAAGAAGACATACATGAGTTATTTTGAAGAACTGGGCCAAGTCTGTAAGCAAATGATTAACCTAGAGAGGTCCGGGTCTTATGTCAGTCTATACCAAAGAAATCCTACACTTACTAAAGCTTAACTAGTAATATCAGAGATGAAAGATTCCACTAAATTCTGCTATCTGAGTAGCACCACACCTAACAATGTACTAATAGATTAAGAGGAAGAAAATTGAATTAAGGCCAACAAAACCTTAGAGACTGGAAGATGTGAAACAATGTCTATGTGATAATAAACTTTCCCAGAAACCCAAGTCCTAAGAAAATGGCTCCTTAGGTGGTTAGCTGCCTTAGGGCCACCCATCTATCCAATCTCTGTATGATTTCAGGTCCAAAAGATATTTGGCTTTACTAACACATTTAAAGGTGTAAAAGCAATTTAAGAAAGTCTTCATAAACTCCAAGCTAGAATCTAGTTTGTATAGGGAACCCTACTTTGTAATTCTTATGTAAATGTTAAAAGTCACATCCTGAAAACTGGGCAGTGCTTTGAGAGCCTCAAGTTTCCATTATTTCAGAGAATCCTTGGGGACAATTTCCTAAAGCTATTCTTTGTGAAATTTTGTCATGAGAAAAAGGGCCAGAATATATAGAAATGGCAAGGGGAGGGTAGAGGAGATAGCACAGTGCAATGGAACTATTATTGTCTAGAGTTCAGGTTGATAGGTTTATTGAATCATTAGTTTTAGAACTAAAAGTGACCTTGAGTTCAGCCCTCTTATTTTTCAGATGAGAAACTGAGATCCAATGAGGGTAAATGACTAGGCAACTAGATGTTACAGTAGCTGGAGCACTGAGCCTGGATTCAGGAAGACCTGAGTTCAAATCCAACCCCAGACACTCACTAGCTACAGTAACCCTAGGCAAGTCATTTACACTGTTTGCCTCTATTTCCTCATCTGTAAAAAAATCAAACAAATCATGGTCATATCAGGATTGTTATGGGGATGAGATATTTGCATAGCACTTTTGTACAGCTAGCTCTTATTGTCCAGGGTCACACACAACACATAAGTGGCAGAGCTGAGATTTAATCCCAGGTCTTCTGACTCCAAATCAGTATTCCTTTCTCTGTTATGCTGTCTACTTATGCTGTGCTTATTCCATATCTTGCCTCTTTCCCAAGTCATTTCATCTGGGTGGATTTCCATTTCCTCATATGTAAAACAAGGAGCCTTAGATTAGGTAACTTCTAAAGTCCCTTCTAGTCCTAAATTTATGATTTCATAATTACTAAGGAAACAGATTTTTGTCTTCTTTCTACAGTATTTGAAGTAATCTTTTTTCTATGATATATAGTCATTTTATAATTCCATTTTGTCTTAAAAGTTTTCCCTTTTGAGAAAATTTGACATATGAAAATTCTGACATACAGATAAAATCATGAAAAAGTGTTTATTGTTTATCAAATAGTAGAATTCCTTTAAATCCCTAGCTTTTTAAAATTAAACTCACATTTTAAAGTATTTTTTTCTCTTATGTAAGCATAAATAACATCTGAATAGCGATGATGCAGTGGAAAGATTGCCACACCTGGAGTCAGGAGGACCTGAGTCAAACCTGGCCTCAGATACTTACTAGCTGTGTGACCTTGGGCAAGTCACTTAACCCTATTTATCTCAGTTTCCTGATCTGTAAAAATGAGCTGGAGAAGGAAATGGTAAACTATTCTAGTATCTTTGCACCCCTCATAAAAAAAAAAATCCCAAACCCAACTGGGGTTGTAAAGAGTGGGACAGGACTGAAATGACTGAACTACAACCACAAAAGCATTACTTGACTGTGCCAATATGGACTTTTAAGAGAGAGAGTAGAGATCTAACTTAATTTTAATCCAAATATTAATTACTTACTATAAACCTAACCTGCCCTACATATGACTCTGCAATTTATCTTTGTTGTTGGCACTGTTACTGGGATAATAACCTCTAGGTAGGTCAACATGAAATTAAAAACTCTGATCTCATCTTTAGTTTTGTTTTGTTTTGTCTTCATTTTATAATCATCTAGAAAGGAAATGCTAAGGAAGAGTAGAGAGGATCTGTGGAAAAATTTTGGAATGAGTTTCCCTAACACAATGTTCTAAGGAATATTTATGCCTATTTAATTTCTAGCAGCATTGAAATTGATACATCACACTCCTTATACACAAAATCCCAAAGTGCTTTGGAAAAAACTAAACATATATTTGGAAATCACTTCATTAACCCACAAAAGGGAGCTGTCATCTCTAGTGTACAAGAGAGCAATGCTTTCAAAAAACACAGTAAGGCAATGAGACAATGAATGGAATTTTTTTTTTTCCCAACTTGAAAAAACTTAAAACCAAAAGGTATTACTGAAATGGAACATGGCAGGAAAGGGAAAGGAGCACACTTATTAAATACCCACTATGTGTCAGGCACAGTGATAATCACTTTACAAATATTATCTCATGGCCAAGAACTCCAGGATTAACAGAATTTGGGTCCCTCTGTCATGTCTCGTTCATTGACGAAATGAAAGAAAATAAGCCAAGTTATAAGGAAATTACCATCTCGAGAATCAAAGGATCTTTGATCTTCCCCAAAGGTCAGAGACTCAAATAAAATCAATATTTATTGAACAGTATCAATGTGCAAGACATTGTACTAGCTTCTGTGGAGGATACAAGGATTAGGCTAAGATTTGATTTCTAACTTGAAGGAACTTAAATGATATAAAAGCATTCTCTATTAACCACATTCATTGAAAAATCACTCAGCTTAGTCTCTCTGTCGCTGTCTCTCTTTCTGTCTCTGTCTCTCTGTCTCTCTCTGTCTTTCTCTGTCTCTCTCTCTGTCTCCCTCTCTGTCTCTCTCTGTGTCTCTCTCTCATACACACACACACACACACACACACACACACACACAGAGCCAGGATACATCAGAGGTCAGACTTAAATCCAGGTTTCCCTTACTCAGAGGCTTGCTTTCTAGCCACTATGCCACAGTTTCATGGTCATTAAGATACAATGGTGATTGCAAAATCCCCATAAATATCTCCCCTATGTACTGAGGATAAGGGAGAGGCTGGCATCCAGCAGAATATCATCCAGTCCCCAGAGGCTTGTGTTCACAGATAAGAAAGCATGTTTAATAAGATGATGTAGGAGAGAAATTGACAACACACATGCTTCTTTAAAACACAGTCTCTTATGCTTTTTTCTCAACATATTCACAAATAGTATCAATCTGCATAGATGTAATATTAGCTATGGACAATAATTTCTTTGGGCTCTCCCACCCCAAACCTAGTGCTTGACACAGTGGTTTACACAAAGTATCATCAGTAAATATGTCTGACTCATTGGAATAAACTCAATAATACAACGCACCCAAATCCATGCAAAGCATTTCCTCTTTTCAACTACTTAGTAAATGGTCACTTTGGTGGCATTCAGCAGAAAGCATATATTTTCTTAAATGAGATTTCTCATCTTCCAGGCTCTGCCAAATCTTTAAAATCCATTTCAGTTTTCTCCCAGAAATTTTGTACTTGTTTGCAGAGGCAAAATAACTCCTGATTTGAGGAGGGAGACCCAATTACTCCCTTGCTTACTAGCTTCCTTCACTGAAATTCAAGAACCAGTGAATAATCTGGCTGTTCACTGGTACCTTTCAGTATTAATGAAAATACCAAGCCAGACCTCAAATTTCAGAGTGCACTATGGACAGTGGTAGATGCCAGCTCCTGTCAGCATTGCAGAAAGGGGGATGCATGCTGATAATATTCATGCAGCATGCAGATCACAAATATTTACTTTTTCCCCCCACAGAAATGCCAGGGGACACTAGTGTTTCTGTTTGAACAGTGCTGTGAAGCAAGGGTCCTTGAACAAGCATGAAAAGCTTTGCATAAATAAGCTCTTTTATGATTAACTCTGCCATACATCAGGCCATAGAGGTTTTAAAAAGAATAATGTTTTGGAGGTAAAATATACTAAGCTATTTAAATGTAACTCTAGTCTCAAATACAGGTCTGTATTTCCCCAATGTAAAAACATCCGTGAACTGATTTGATCTTTGGTGGAATGTGCTTATAAGCCAGTGATAACTTTTGGGAATAACTGAAATCTTTCCCAAAAACTGAATGCCTGTGTCTGTCTGTCTCTGTTTCTGTCTCTCTGTCTCTCTATCTGTTTCTGTCTGTCTGTCTCTCTCTCTCTCTCTCTCCTACTGCTTAAATTAAAAAAAAAAGATACTTGGCCAAGGCAAAACCTTGGCTTCAGTACTGTTGATTTACTATTGAGAATTCAGATGATTGATGCACATCTCAAGCAAATGAATCGAAGGTATCTTCATCTGAAGCCTGTGGACTAGTCTCATTGCCTTTTAATCTTGTTACAATTTTTTGCTGAATGTTTCATGCCAGGCAAGGGTTTAGAATGCCTCTTATTCAAAAGTCTCTGAATCATAGATTGCATCAACAGAAATTCTGAGCCAGCAACTCAGAGGCTTTATTAATCCAAATCCAGGGGTAGTCGACAGAACATTTGACAGGAATTCAAGCAAGAAGATAATCTTTCATAATTTTAACAGTGAAGGGGGAGGACTTAGATCTCTCAAATGGAAAGGGAACTCCTAATTGAATTTCCTTCTTTGGTTTCTTATTAAAGATGCTACCAGATTGAATTATATTCAATTAATGATTGTATTTGGATACATTTATATGTTCGGAGCTTGAAAATGAGGTTAACAAAGCTAAAAAAGATAGAGAAAATGCTGGTGTCAGTTTGACTTTTAAAGAACCAGGGGCACATGTGAACTTCAAGTTGTGTCCTGACATACCAGGGTTTCTTTTTCAATGCTCTGCTGTTTTCATAGCTCAAACTGGGACCTACAAGCTTTCTATACTTCCCAAGTGAGGTGATCTGCAGCAAATTCTACATGCTAGACACCTTTTCTAAGCTTTACAAGTTCCTGACCCAGGTTTGGGAGCGTCAGCTTGTCCTTGATTAGGTGTTCCCGCAGACTGTTGCTGGATTCAGGCACTAGTACCTGACTAGGAGGTTCTGCACTTTCTGATCAATTGAACTGCTGGATCCCTTTGGTCTAGGATTCTTTCTCTGCTCATTTCACTGCAGGCTTTCATCCTGGGCTGAAACCTAGAACTAAATCCATACTCTGCTCTTGGGCTCAGAGCCACATAGCTCCTCTTTGCTACTGAACTTGCTCCTTGCTCAAAAAATAGTTAGGACCTGTTAGCTATAGACAGACAGAAAGAAAGAAAGATAGACAGATAGATAGACAGACAGATTGATTCCTCATCAATAAAATGGACTGGATGAGAAAATGGCAAACTGTAGTTACCTTTGCCAAGAAAACACCAAATGGGGTCACAAGGAGTAGAACAGGACTGAAATGACTGAACGACAACAGATTGATAAAGCAGACAGATAGATATGTGTGTGTGTATGTGTGTGTATCTTCCTTCCTCATTGTGACCTGGAACTGAGTAACGGGTGATAGAGCTGAAAGATCGTAACATTCCTACACATTGGATTAGTTCAGGAATCTCCTGGGGTTTCTTCCTGCCCTGTAGCTTCCTGCCCTAGTGTTCAGTATTAGCTCTTTCAGTTCCTAGGTATTAGCACATAACTCCTGGTTACTCCCATCCCAAGTGACTGCCTCCCTGTAGACCTCTCTGTTGGTCTCCCTCAGTTACCCTTGGCTGGAAAAAAAGAGGCTCACTACGGCTTTTTCTTGGCTTTCCCAATCTGAATTCAGTGTGATATATTTTCTGGAATCTAGAGCTTTGTGCAAGGGGTCTAGTTGGGGAAATCAAGGTGAATTCAAGGGGAATTCAGGCCATATTTCTCCCTCTTACTCCATCATCTTGATTGTGCTCAATACTTTTAAGAGTCTAAAGATGTCCTTAGATGAAAAAGTTTGAGTACTGTCCTCAGTCATCACAACAGGGAACAACCTATGCAGATATATGACCTGGTGACTGTCTTTAGAGATGTTGTAGCATCTACATGCTGAAGGTTATAATGCTGAAGAGATAGAAAAGAAAACTCTTGCTAATGAAGTCCTTGATATTGTCATATAATTCAAAATCGGAAACAAATATCATTTTATTAATGGAAATGACATTAAGGAAAACATGTAATCATCTGCTTTGCTACTTCACAGCGGAAGCCAAGAGGCCTTCCCATGTGACCAGTAGTCACAATCTCTGCTATGCATTTCTTCCCTTTATAGAAAGGGGCTTCTAGAGAACAGAGACTTTTAATTTTCTATTTGTATCCTTTGTACTTAGTAATACTGCTTTGTATATAATTAATAAACACAAAACAAATGCTTTTCCTTCCATTCGGTAATTTTTTGCCCATAGTCAGAGAAGTAACAAGTGGAAGAGCTAGGATCTAAACAGTCAAGTCAACAAGCATTTAGTAAGTACTTACTATGCACCAGGCACCGTGCTAAGCACTAAGGTTACATATGCAAGCAAAATGAAAAAGGGGGAGACAGCACATAAAATGGAACTGAAAAGTATAGGGAGAAGGTACCTATGTACACAGCAGCACCATGACAAAATCCTGAAAATCAAAAGTAAAGTGAGAGGAACAAAGGATGGTGGCCATGGACCTTTCCTCAGAATGGAAGTTCTGGGAAGAATTCATACAGATGCTCTGCCTACAAAGCCAGTAACACTGCTCATCCACTTTTTATGAATAGCCTGAATTTACATAGTAAATGCCCTTGTTCATGTTATTCTACATACTTGAAATACCTTCCACTTCCATCTAACTCATACGCATTCTGCTAGTCCAAATTTAATGTTTACCACCATGAAATTTTTCAATGTACACGTTTTGATATTGGGTTTTGTACTATTTGGGAGAATTTTTTCATTATTTTGTGCATATGTATGAAATATGTTTAATGTGGTAGTTTCTTTTTCTTTCAAATTCCTACTCTCCTCCATCTCTTTCTCTCTGCCTCTGTCTCTCT
>CM053588.1:191954937-191973609 GCA_028646515.1 Pseudochirops corinnae
AAAAAAAAAAAAAAAAAAAAAGGAAACCCCAAATGGGGTCACAAAGAGTCAGACACAACTGAGACAACTGAAAAACAAAAAAATTTAAAAAAGAAAATCCCAATGGAAATGTTCCTGTATTTTGAGTGTTCAGGGTTTATGGGCTGGGAGTAGATGAGTAAAGAAAAGAAATGAGAGGAAAATCAATTATATCACCTTCAAATGGGTCATGAGTGGCTTCTTGAAAGGAATGGAATTTTAAAGAAGATGGGAGACAAATGTCTGGGGAAACTCAAAGAAAGGGTTGGGAAAAAAGAACAAGAAGTTGTAAAATGAAAAAGTAGGGAAACTGAATGAAGAGAACATCAAAAGAACTGTGACTGGGAAGGCAGAAGATGAAGAGGAATGCTTTTTAGTTGACCATGGTCTTTGTAAGAGAAGGTGATAATGAATTGGAGGGGATCTCAGAGAATACACTTAAAGTTGACTAATGGAAAGATTTAATGATGAAGAGAGGGGAGAAAAAGTCAAACTAGTTTTCCAACAATAAATTATAATTTTGTAGACAGAAATGAGACAGACCTATGGTGATTCTCTCACTCTTGTCCTGTTTTGTTATACAAATTCTGTCTGCAGTCTTCATTAGGTTGTGTTAGTATAATTGGGGTGTTTATTGAGTAAGAGATGGATAGAATGTGTCATATCCTTAACTTATCATTGTATGAATATCATTTGTTTGATGTGCTTATGGTCCCTAAAGAGAACAACTGGGTTCTAAATCAGAAGTTCCTTTGTAAATTAGTTATTTAAAACTTGGAACACATTTCATCACGAAAAAAACAATAATAGAATTGGGTGAGTCAGTCTCCCACTGCCCTTCTCCCCAAGAAAATCTACACAGTATGTTTGAAATGCTCTATATTTACAATTTTGAAAAATCAGCAAACAGTACTGTTGCAGTGCTAGTAATTAAAAAGGACAGAAAAACAAAATTAAACAAGACGTAGTTTTAATTTTTCTTGCATGCTAGAGCTTAAATAAAATCAGATTTAATCAAAGAAGGCTGTAGAGATAAATAAGAGACTTCTGTAGAAATTCTGAAGGGATTTCTGAACAGTTTCAAGGGCTTTTGAGGCTGATTACAATGATAATTATGTTTAATTTCACTTCAGAATTTATGGTTTTCCTTAAAACAGGTGTTACACCAACATTACTCTTACACATCAGTCATGATTAGAGTTTTTCTTTTAATTTTAAAATCATGAATTGGAATGAGAAAGGAAAAGGGAAAATGTGTAGATAGGAATAAAGAGAGGATTTGAAGAGAGACAAAATAGAATTAGGAATGGAAAGAGACTACATAGAGGAAATGGAGAAAGGGATAGTCTCCTGAGGTAAAAAATGTACATGAACTGGAAGAGAGGAGAGAAGTAGGAATGGGGATTCTTGTGAATAACTGAGGGGGACTTGTCTCTGATGTGGCATCCATGGAATTGTTGGGAAAAGATAGGGAAAATAGGTTTAGAGAAAGGATAGCCTATGAATACTTTAAGATTGAGGGAGAAGGAAGCATGTGTTAGAAAAGTGATTTTGAGTCAGGAAGTTTGTTAATACCAGCCTCTGGGTAGGATAGTCAGACTGTCCTTTGGAATATCAGGGACCCACAGAATTTGAGGCTTGGAAGGAACATGATCAAACATTTAGGCTTATATGTGTCTCCTAAGTCCTCTCAAAAAAAATTTCCGCTACAAAATATCCAGGAAATGACTAAATGACTTGTTATTATCATTATTATTATTATTATTATCATCATCATCATTATTATTATTATTATTGTAACTGAATTTGCCAGGTTGTAAGCTTTGTCTAGGCTGACTGAAAGCATGGACTGAACAACTCAAGTAACAGACAGGATAATCTTCCACTAGGTCCTTCTACTTTGAGAGCTAGTCGGCCATCTAGCCTAACTCTTCACTTTATAAATAGATGTTTGAAAGCCTATATATAAAGTGTACTTTGAGAGCTAGTCGGCCATCTAGCCTAACTCTTCACTTTATAAATAGATGTTTGAAAGCCTATATATAAAGTGTCTTGTCCAAAGTAATAAATAACAGCACCAAGATTCAAACTCAGGTCTTCTGACTCCTTATCAGGTTTCCTTTCTATTCTACCACACTATCCCCTTCTAGAACAAAAAGGGGAAAGGTGATCAACAACACAGGAGATCATTTATTTAATTTTTTTTAAAAAGTACGGAGAATATTTTGAAGATTTTTGAGTCTCTAAGCTTGATGACTGACCATAGTAGAGAAAACAAATCTGACCCCACTAAAGTAAACATAAAATACACAGATTTAAGAAGTTAAATAGTTACAGATGCCCTGTCTCATTCGGCTACTAATACAGCCATAACTAAGGTACTGGGCATTGGAAAGTAAATATTCAAATTCTTATTCTAGTGAGAATGATAGGATATGAAAAGTCAAGGGATCCTGAATCAAAGTGTAGCTCAGTGGTATTCTCAAACCTAGATAATGAAAAGGGACAAATGCTAAAATGGAGGCAATTCACCTCTCAGGCTTCACTTTTGCTTTTCCCCGTTTCACTGAGGATGTGATTGATGGGGACTTTTTTTTTAGGACAATAGTAAGGTATGCATACAGAGAATAGGGAAGGAGGAGTTAGCAACATCATTACTAAATCCTAGAGCTTTGCAGCAAGCAAGTGAAAGAAGTATCACCTGGTACCACAAACCCTGCAAATAGGAGAGAGATGAAACTAGCAAAAGAGGTCACATAGAAAGATCAACACCCTGTGAAAGCCACTTGCCAGCGGCACAGTTTGCATCATAAACATAATCATGGCATAGGGTGGATCTGGGAGCCTCTAGTCTGGCTTAGTTTAAAGGTCATGAAGTCAGTGGGAAAGAAGTACCATTATATGCCATCACCCAATAGAAGCTAACATCACTAATACAACCAGACACCACCAGGCACAACCTAGACTGTCAGCCCAGGGAAAACAGAACTGAGTGAGTGGACTACAAGTCTCTCTGGTGTTGGCATTCCAGAGAAGCTTTCCATCTCATCAAAGGCTCCTTTGTGGACCAAAGCTGTGGCTGCTTGCTCTGTATTCTCTGGGTTCATAATTTGGGTTTTATGGTTCCTGTTAAGACCCAAATGTTTTCCTCTGGGGGTGTTCTAAATTGGGCCTGCTTCTTTTTTCAAGTAAAGTCATGGTTTTCAGCAGACTCTGAAAAACTCAGACCTGAGGGAAAGCTCCGGGAAAATGCAATGTCTTAGATATAGGAAAAGACAACTTTGGAAAGAATGAGAGACCAAATGGAGTTCTCTTTCTCCCCAAGGCAAGTTCTCTTTCTCCTACTGTCTACAATTCAAACTTTCCTTTGATTTGTGGTTTGGGGTTTGATTAGTGGATAATCATCCACTGTGCCTTCAGGGTTTATATGATAAATACTACTTGTATGGCACTGGTTTATGCATCTTTTTATAAGTTTTCATGACTCTTTTCCATGTGTTCATTCCATATACTTTGTAGGGTAGGGATAGTATATTCTACTTTTTTTATACTTCATTTCAGTCAAAATCAATTTATTCCTCTGGGCAACAACATGACATAGTGTGTAGAGTAGGGGACCTACACTCTGGAACCCAGGATTTGAATCATTCTTCAGTCATTTATAAACTATGAGCAAATCCCTTAATTCCCCCAGAAGGTTGGTCTCCTCACCTGTCAGACTGACCCCAGCTTATCAAAATTCTTGCCAAAATTAGGTACCTAGCCGTGTAAACAAAATTTTAGATGTGGTGTAGCCAGGTCAATCAATTATTCTGTCAAGTACTTATTAAATGCCTATTATGTGTTAGTCACTAGGCTAAGCATTGGGGATACTAGTGTAATAAATGAAATAATCCATACTGGAAAGGGAGCATCACCTTCTTAGCCTGGAGGCAGTCACTCTCTTACTACCACCTAAAATCACATTAGCTTTCTTGTGTGTAAAATGACATTGTTGACTCACGCTGAACTTGGAGCCTTACTGAAACCACCATGTACTTTAGATGAAAAGCCTCATGCATGTACATGAAAAGTCATGCCTCCACTTAATTCCTTTTTTTCAATTCAAGTATAGGACCTTACATTAGGACATCACAAAAACCCTTTGAAGGTGGCAAAAACAGTTATCATTATTTCCACATTAAAGATGAGGAAATTGTCTCAAAGAGCTAATGTGACTTATCCAAGGTCCCCTGGTTAAATATGTGTCAAATGCAGGGCTCAGACTCTAAGACCAATATCCTACCTAGTGCCCCACTCCCATATAAGAAAACCAGTTACAGACAGGTAATAAATGCAATTAAAACTTCAGCTGTACATGACCAATGTGAAAATAGTTTTAATATAACAAATATATATGTAGAGCCTATATCAAATTACATGCCATCTTGGGGTGGCGAAAAGGGAGAGATGAGGAGAAAATTGAGAATTCTAAATTTTATGGAAGCAAATGTTGAAAAAAAAATTAATAAATTTAATAAATAATTTTTTTAAACTTCAGTTATAGTCCATTTTAAAACCACTCAAACCCAGTAGTATCAAATGCATCATCATTATGATATTAAAAAGTTTGAGAAGAGCTGGTAAAAATCATGTAAACAGTCTAAAATCTAATTAGAAAGACTAATGAAACATCATCTTTCTACTCATTTTTTTCCTTAAGAGTCCTAAGTTTAAATAATACACATGAATGTAATGGAATAAATGATGATTAAAAGATTTGTGTGAACTGATGCAAATGAAGTAAGCTAAGCCAGGAAGCAATATAGACAATAACCCTTACAAAATAAATGGAAACACCTACAACTCAAAGACAATTTAATATGACTATTGTGAATGATAAAGATTAAGTCTGGCCTCAAAGAAGAAATATAAGAAGACCTCTCCTATCCCTCCTTTGCACAAGTAGGGGATCAAGGGATGTGAAAAGCTGTATAATATAAAATTTGTTTTTCTATATATTGGCCAGTTTTGATTATTTAAATTATTTTCTCCCTCTTTTAATAAATTATTTGCTTTAAGGTATGATGTAGAGGAGGGGAGATATATAGGCAATGCAAAAACAATAGGAAAAAATAAGTTTTTTGGAGGCCATCCTTCGAATTTAACTTTAATCACCCCTTATGTTTGTAAAGTCATTTTGTGCAGAAATGAAAATTTATCCAGCAAGTTCACATCAAGTATCAAATCCTTCTACCTCCCTATAGTACAGATATAGACAAAGCTACAAAGACCAGGTAGTGGAGAAGCTAAATGACTATGAGATAGTTTGGGTAGTGTCAGTTGATCACACAGGGGTAGGACTTATCTAGGAAGCATGTCTTATTAGGAAGAAAATTTTGCCCAAAGGATAAGGCGAATTGGAATGTATTAAAATGGAGACACAGAGACTTTAAACAGGAACTGACACCAGGAAAATCTAGACTCATAGGAAGCATCAGGAATCAGAGTTGCTGGGTCAGAGGGAGACTGATAAAGAGGACCCAAGACTAGGAAGACAAACTACAGTCAAGAAATCATAGGATTTAAAGCTGAATGGATTTTATCTCTTCCAAATGCCTCATTTTACAGATGAGTAATTTAGCACCAATAAAAGTTTGAGGATTTGTCATACATGGCAGAGTCATGATTTAAACTGTAGTCCTCTAGCACTAAATACAGTGCTCTTTCCTCTGTACAATGGAGAGTTAAACTAGGTTAAAGAATGGGCATGCATTAATAATACCAGTGCCTTAATTTTCAGGCCTAGGGTTTAATTGTTTAGGAGGCATTTTTTGTGAATAAGAAACATCTTTAGCCATCTCCCTAACTCAGAAACCTTAGAGATTGAAAAAACAAAATATAACTTTACTTATACCTTATACTAAAGTACACAAGAAAAACTGATTCAGTCAACTGACCCACATTTATTAAGCATTTTATATGAGTCAGGTATAGTGCTAAGAGATTCAAAGGAAAAAGGAAAATAGTCATACTCCTCAAGGAGCTTACATTCTGATGTCAGAGATAGACAGAGAGCTTCATGATAGGCCCAAAGTCGCAGGATCTAGACCTGGAAGAAATCTTTGAGATCATTTAGTTCAACCTCCTCATATTTACTGCTTAAGAAGTTGGGGCCTGGGAAAATTAAGTGACTTGCTCCAGAATCATAAAAGGAATAAGTAGCAAAAGGGGAGATTCAAACAAAGGTCTGTTAATTCCAAGACCAGGACTGCTTGCACTTAATGATCTGGTCCGAAAGGGAGAGCCTTTGTGACTCCAAAGTGCTGCTACAATCCCTATGAGTGTGTTTGCTCGTTTTCTGGGAAACATTAAAATAAAAGACATCAGGTTTGGTTTCCTGTCTGCTTGTTCAAGAAATGGTTGCAACATCTGGCTATGTCCCTTTCAAATCAAGGAAACCATTACTGTACTTTGACTTGCCTTACATGAATATTCAATCACCGGCTTCCTGTTTGGCAATGAGAGTCCTGACAGTGATTGATCTCTCTGTTTAAGGGTGTAGTTGATGAGACCCATTGAGGAACTATATCCTCATTGGACATATGTAAAGTTTAACTTTTGTTATTTGCACCTCTTTGCATCTTAACTTCCAAGTTTTGGATTGGAAACAGCCAGGATCTGTGTCCATTGCTGTCTGAAGATCAAATTGTTGCCTCTTCCCTTCCTTAAATGGTTAGGTTTTAATGTTTGTTGTGTACACAAATGAGAGTTTTAAGTTATCCTTTGTCTTCTTTGCTTATACCTGCCCATCTCCCATGCATCAGGCATTAAGCACTTGGATACATTGCTATTATTTGTTTTGAAATTTGGCTCCTTAAAAAAAAGGAATTATAAACTTACTAAAATAAACATTTAGCCTCAGGTTCCTCATCTGAAAAATGAGGAAATTGGACTGGAGCATTTCTAAGGGCCCTTCAGAAAGTCTGTGAGTCGAAGGTCCTATGAAGTTTTTCTAAATATTATCAGACTCATCATACTACAAGTATGCCTGTGTAAGAGTGAAGGAAGGGGAATGGGGCTTAGGGGTAATGGTATCAGGGAAAAGCCTGCTTAATACATTCAGAGTGAATGCTCAATAACACAAGACTGAGAAGTCAGTTCTGCTAGTGTAATATACTATCCTTCAGGGTCTCAGAGGGAAGAACCAGAATTCAGTGAAAAGATTCAGAATTAGTGGGTGTGGGTTGGAAATCTGACTCTACCATGAGCTACTTGTGTGATTCTGAGCAAGTCCTATTAACTCCCTGGGTTTCACTTTCCTCATATGTAGTAATAACAATAATAGTGGAAATTTATATAAGCATTATCCATGTACTGTTTAAAAATAATTTTTAAATGAAAATAAATCTCTTTTCCACCAGCTAGCCTACTCTGGGGGTGGGGGTAGGGAAAAGAAAAGACAATTTCCTTGTAATAAATATTCATAGTCAGCAAAACAAATTCCCTCCTTGGTCAACAAATGTGTGTGTATATGTGTGAGTATGTGCACACGCATATATATATATATGTGTATACATATGCACATGTGCATATATACTCATATGCATATGTGTGTACACACATATATGATTCATACTAAGTTCTGAATCCACTATTTCTGAGTCAGGAGATAGGTAGCATGTTTCATCATTGGTCTGGTAGAATTTTGGATGTCATTTCATTGATCAAAGTTTTTATAGCTTTCGACACTGTTTGTCTTTACAGCATTAAAAGGTGGTACCAATAACATTCCAGATGTGAAATGATTCAGGCAAAGCAAAGCAGGAAGTTTTAGAGTATTTATATTTTTTCTTTCATTTGATCTTCAAAATATGATGGGGTAGTTGCTCTTGTTATCACCATTTTACAGATGAGGAAACTAAGGCAGAGAGGTTATGGGATTTGCCTAGGTTCACACAAAAAAAGAAAATGTGAAAGATGAGATTTGAACTCAGGTCTTTTTGACTCCAAGTTTGGTAGTCCTTTCTGCTATACATCTATGGCTCCTCTAAAAGAATGGGTTTCAGGGTGGGAAACCTATGACCTTGAGGCCACATTTGTTCTCTAGGTCTTCAAGTGTGGTCCTTTCACTGAATCCAAATTTCACAGAACAAATCCCCTTAATAAAAGCATTTGTTATGTAAAACTTGGACTCAGTCAAAAGGTAGTACCTAGGGACCTAGAAGGCCTCATGTGGCCTCAAAGCCCCAGGTTCCCCACTCCTGGATTGTTAGAACAATCTCCAAGGTCCCTTTTAGCTAAAATTCCTATGTTCCAATGACTAAAAAGCATGCAGACAAAAAACAAACAAGCCTATAATGAAAGCTACAATAATATTGAGAAAACAGTTCCCTATATACTCTTTTACACATGAATGGAAATGACCTCCTGGAACATTTCCCCCACTGGGCCCAGCCAATAACAAACTAATCTCAAATAATTGGCCAAGACTTGAAGTCCATCAACAGTTATTCTGCTACCGGTTCAGGAACAACTGCTGATTCTCTCTGTCACTTTTGACAGCTCAGCCAGTCTTTTGAAGGTTAGAGAGACTTGTGTGTAGGTCGAACATAGTGTATTAACGTTATAGTATAGTAACACTCATGGCCAAGCCTAGTCAGCTCCTGCCTTGAAAAATCTGATTCTGCAACTACTGAAATCTTAAGGAAAAAAAAAACAAGAAAAATAATGCCACTTAGTCAAAAGCAAGGACATGTGGATAAAAGAAGGTCGAGGAGACCATAGAGGGCAAACTTTCATTTGTCAATGAGGCAATTGAGGACCAGTGACATGGAAAAACTTGCCCAAGATCATATAGACAGTAAATGGTAGTGGGATTTGAACCCAGTTCCTCAAACATCAAATCCTACACCATGCTGATTATACTACAACTGAGCCCTCTGATTGCTGCTTTTCAGTAACACATACCGCAATATCATTTCTTGCAGACTGTAACCAGAAAAAGTTTTAAGCATGCCTTATATCATGGTTTTGTGACATCTCAAGAATTGAATTAGGCTAAATAACACATTTGCTCTGACAGATCATGGAATTACTTGGAGTTCATAAAAGCAAGGAGCACACTCTAAATCTGACAATAGCAAAAGCTAGAGAAATGGTTTTGCCCAATGTCTCATTCAAACATAGCATCAAAGTGCTTTCTCAGGAAGGTAATATTAGGAATCAAGGTCAGTTATCCAACATTATATACAATCAAGTAGACATTATTTACCCATCATTAAATCCATTCATCAAGGCAATGACATATTTTGTGGAACAGAGAAGGACATGGCCACAAGTGGGAAATAATGATCATAACGAGTGATAAATATAGCATGTGATAAAACTCCAAACTGTGGCATCCTCATAGATGGCTAAAAAGTTTTTTGTACTCTATGAAAATCACATTCAAGGTCTAGTTCAAGTCCCATTTCCTTGATGATTTCCCCTACTTTTAATTATTTCCTTCTCTGGACTCCTTACAGGCTGATGGAGTGAAAAGAACTTTGGATATAGAATAAAATAACCTAGTTCAAATCCTGACTACCTTACGAGTTGTGTGAACTGGGTCAACCATTTTCAAATCCCTGGGTCTCTATTTCCTCCTAGACAAAACGAGAGGTTTAGATCAGCAAAAAGGAAACAAAATAATCCATATTTGTGGACAAGATAACAAGTTTGTTAGACAAGTTCAAAGAAACTTCCAAAAAATGAATTGATAGGATTAACAGCTTCAGAAAATTTATCTCTCTTAGAAATTAAAGGTATACTCTAAACTATCCTGTTAGAACAATGCTTCCCTACCCTTCTTTCCTTCCTTTCTTCCTTCCTTTCTTAATGGTTAATCTCACTTCACCTATTTCTTGTAAGGAATTAGTTTAGGAAACTATAAGAAAAATTAATAGAAAATGGATCCCAGTACACCAGAAAACTTATATGTGTTAATTATTAAAGAAAGAAAATAAATCTACAAAAATTATACAGAGTGATGTACATAGAAATAAGGGGGGAAAACATACTGTCTATGGTGATGTAAACAAAAAGACAAAAATGGAGAAAATCATTGTATAAATGTAATGACTAACCTTGAACAGGAAATACAGATGAAATAACATGCCTCCTGTTACTGGAGAGATGAGATTTGCAAACCGACCATATCAGATATGGTTGCTCTGTCAGTCAACAAACATTAATTAAGCCAGGCAATATACTAAGCAATGGGGAGAAAAGAAGTAAGAGACAGCTTCTGCTCTCAAGGAGATTCAAATTCTAATGAGAGAGAGAACTTGCAAACTGCTACATACAAAAGAAGATATGTAGAAGATAAAATGGGAATAGTCTCAGAGGGACTTCACCAAGATTAAGAGAGTCTAAGAAAGGCTTCTTGCAGAAGGTGAGTCTTTAGCTGAGACTTGAAGGAAATCATGGCAATAAGGAGGGAGAGAGTTCCAGATAATGAGGGAGAATCAACAAAAATGCTTGGAGTTAGGATAGGGAATGTCATCTGTAAAGAATAGCAATGAGGTTGGTGTCAATGGATTCCAGAGTTACACGGAAGGTTTTAAGGTATAAGAAGATTGGAAAAGTGAGAAGGGACCAGGTTATAAAGAGCTTTAACAAGCAAACATAGCTCTATATCTGATCCTGGAGGAAACTGAAAGCCACTTGAGTTTGTTGAATCCAGGATAGACATGGTCAGATTCATGCTATAGGAAAATTCATCTGACTGCTGAGTGGAGCATAGGCTGTGGTGAGAAGAGATTTGTGGTGGTGTCTGGGAGAGGGGAACAAACAAATGTCACTTAAATAGTCCAGCATGAGGAGATGAAGGCCTGAATCTGGATGGCAGCAGTGTGAGAGAAGGGAGAATATATGTGAGATGTTATGGAGATAGAAATGGCAGTAATTGACAAATTGGCTGGATATGGAAAGCGAGAGAATGGGTCAGGTATTACATCTAGCTTAGGAGCTTAGTTGACTAGAAAAATGATGATGCCCTTGACCAAAATAGGAAAGTAAGGAAAAGGGGAGGGTTTAGGGCAGTGGTTCTCAACCTTCCTAATGCCATGACCCTTTAATACTCGTATCTGGGCATATCTGCATGTGGGCGGACCTGCCTGGAGACGAGAGGAGCAGTGTCTCGGTTCCTAAGATCATCGGGAAATATATGTTTTCCAATGGTCTTAGGAGACCCCTGTGAAAGGGTTGTTCAACCCCAAAAGCATCGCAACCCACAGGTTGAGAACCACTGGTTTATGGGGAAAGATAATGAGTTCAATTTTGGACATGTTGACTGTCAATTGGTTTGTTTGATCACTTTCCCCAGGAATATCTGAAATAGTTGACATGTAAAAAGTTATGCAGGAAAAACTAATTAAAATTTAATAAATGAAATTGGATTGGAGTAGATTATCTTTAAATTCTTTAAGGTCTACTCCAGCTCAGTGATTCAAGGAAGAAAAGGAGGAAGAGGTGGAAGAGGATGAGGAAGAGGAAAAGGAAGAGGAGGAGGAAGAGCAAGAGGAGGAGGAGGAAGAAGAAGAAGAAGAAGAAGAGGAGGAGGAGGAACAAAAACAACAACAAAAAGAATAGCAGCAGCAACTAGCATTTATATAGCATTTTTAAATTTGCAATATGTTTTATGAATATTAACTCATTTTATCCTCACAACAACCCTAAGACATAATATTACAGACATAGCACATTATCTGTTAGATGGCTATATCCTGTATCATGTGTATCACTTCACTTAATCATAGAGTGTATCTTAACTTTTCATGTTTATGTACCACATCTCTCCAACCAGAATGTAAAGCTGCCAAGGAAAAAGGATGTGTGTGTGTGTGTGTGTGTGTGTGTGTGTGTGTATGTGTGTGTGTGTGTGTGTGTGTGTATTTGGAGAATAAAGTAATCAAAACTCTAATGTACATAAGGAAAAGCCTAACAAAGGTGATGTTTATAAGATATGTCTCCTGCTGGACTAGAACAGGTTTTCTATGTACTTTTCTTATAATTCTCTAGAAATACAAATTCCTTGTAATAAATAGGCAAAATGAAATTAGATATTTGACAAAAAAAAAGTAGGGAAAACATTGTTCTAACAAGACAATCCAGAGTATACTTTTAATTACCAAGAGAGACAGCTAATATTGACTATCAGAGTAACTGCAAATTGCTAGATTAATTCATATTCAGTGCTGAATGAATGTGTAGCACATATTCCCATGGTAACTGGAGCGCTATCCGGTTTGATTGATTTATAGAGGATATATTGGAACAAAGGCAATAGACAATTTCAGAAGATCAGCATTAACAACATGTCTAAATTTATTTCCCAAATATCAAAAGTGCTTCATCTACATTGGAGAATAAAAGTTTGTCAAAATTTTCATTAAGAAAAAATACATACTCAGAGACCACACAATCTAGTCATTTTTGAGCTCTGGCCAAACTGATAGTAGAGCTCAATTTTCTTAATACTCCTCTAATTACAACAGGATTATTTTGAACACTGGTAATAAGCCTGGTTGCTATGGCATCAAGGCTGAGATTTCACTGTGCCAGATTTCAGTCAAAAGCAAGTCGTGAATGGTGCTGAAATAGGCCTACACACAAATAACGTTTCACCCAGGAAACACTGACCACAAAACACCAAGCTAGGCAGCAATTACTGCAAGGCAAAAAGAGAGTTAGCAGTGGCCTGGGATCACTTCATGTCCCCAGGCCCTTCTCTGGCGTTTCCTAATTTACCATGTCATTTAGTATACTTTTTCTAAATAAACAAGGACAGCTTCAGACAGCATATCTTTGCCCACCGTTACTGTGTTGTGTGCTCAGAACCACATGGAAATATGTTTAGAGCTAAAAAAGATGTCCCTCCCCTTGCGCTCCAAGCATCTTCAGTGATCCCAAATTTTATGTATGACTGTGACTGAATAGAAAGAAGGAAAACAAGACTTCAAAGCTGAGCTGAGGGAACTCAGATGCAGGCCCTTGTCTCTGGTAAATACCAGTAAAGTAACCATAGGGAATTTCATCTGTAAGTCCTCAGCAGGGTAGAAAGAAATGCAGGTATCACTATCCTAAACATTGAAAAAAGACGTAAACATTGGCTCCAAGAGCCGTGTTTATGCTTCATATCTATTTTGACTTCTAAAGGCCCCTTCCAGCTATAAAATGCTATGCTCCCATCATCTCTCAACAGAAATGTGGGAATTTTGAGTCTTTGTAATTTCATGCCAATTTGGTCAATCTGGGATCTTTCAGGGAAGAAAATAACAATAACCAAACACATACTGAAGTCAAAGCCTGCTCATCTAACAAATTAAGCAATCAACAAGCAATTATTAAAACCAGTCACTCTGCTAGCAAATAAAGAAAAATAAAATAATGCCTACCCTCAAGGAATTTACACTCTAGTGGAAGGAAACAGCATTTCCATAGACAGATACATCAATAAAAAACATAAAGGGATTCTGAAAATAATTTCAGGAGAAGGAAGAAGTGCTAATAGGGAATTAATTTCAAAGGGATCTTAAGAGTTGTGCTTTAGGTATCATGGAACATTGAATCAGTTCCCAGGAAAGAATACATGTTAGAAAATAACGGCCTACGAGTTTCACAGACAACAGGAATCCCATTTTAATGCTTCTGATACATCAACCAGTTTCTATCATTGTTACAAGTAAGTCCAAATGTAGAATGGATTCCGTTTAGTTTAATGCCATTCAATTTAACAAGATTTTATTAAGGGCCTACTCAGTCCTAGGCACTATGCTAGGTCTAGGGTATAATAAGACTTTTTTTTTTACAAATATAAGAATATAAGCTTCCCTCAAGGAGCTTATATTCTGCTTGGGGTGGGGTGGGAAATAAAAATACACACAAATAAACTGAAATAATATACAGACAAAATAAATATTATCTTTTATGGAAAACACTGACAATATGGATCAGGAAGAGGCTGTGTAGAAGGAGATGCTTGAATTGAGCAAGGCTGAAGCCAGGGATTTCTGAGGAGAGCGGAGGAAAGAGATGATTCCAAGGGCAGGGAAAGGGCAGACACGCATGTGAGAAATACTGAGAGAACAAATGGGCAAAAGAGCAGGTAGAAAAATCAGATTAGAGTCAAGTCACTTTAGTTTAGTAACGAGGACTTCTTATTAGAGGAAAAAAGAATTAGCTCCACTGAGAATCTAAAAGTCAGTTATGGCAGAGGAGGAGTATAAGGAAGAGGAAAAGAAATCAATAAGCGTTACTATGTCAAATCCACAAGTATTTAAGTCCCTACTATATGCCAGACACTATGCTAAATACTGGGGATACAAAGACAAATATGAAACCGTCCCTACCCAGCTAGGAATGTACATTCTAGAAGGAGAGACATAATGAACACAAGCATCCGTATGATCAGTTATAAGGGCACACACCTATAATCCTGGCTATGGGAGAGGCTGACAGATCCCTTCTGCTGGGAGTCCTGACCTTCAGTAGGGCAAAAGCCTATCAGATGTTTGCACTAGTATGATAAACTTGGGGAAACCCTTTGAACCATGGTGGGGGGAGGGGTGGGGATCACCAGAATACTTAGGTGCTTACCACGGAAATTGGAAATAGAAAAGGTCAAAAAGTGATAATAAAATTGGGCCATGTCTAGGTGAGATAGGGAGACACAATCTGAAATAATGAAAAGGTATATACATAATACAAAGTAATTTTGAGATAGAGTGCATTAGTCATTGGAATTAGGGAAGAAGGAGAAGGGAAATCAAGACAGGCTTTCTATTGAAGCTAGGGCTTGAGCTGAGTATTAAGAAAAAGACCAGAGCTTCCAAGAAGTGGAGGTGAGTGGGGAATGTATTTCAGGTATGCAACGACTACCAGTGCAAAGATACAGCAAAAGAAAATGGAGGGCTGGCTATTCAAAACAAGAAAGATGTTGATATGGTTGGATTGCAGAGTGGGGGAATAATAGATGAGACGAGAAAAGAAGAAAGGGGCCAGGTTCTAAAGAAACAAATGCCAAAACAAAAACTACTCTATAATAAGCAATTTACATCTGGAAACTTGACATGATTTCTTTACAAGCTTTGATGATTCATTTAGAAAGTATACAGCTATGACTATGCTTCAGAGCCATAAAGCAATTCATTCCTTCCTGGAATGTGGCCACCATAATAACCTTATCAGTGAACTACACTGGTAACAGCATGATTCTACCTCTAGGTGTGGCTCTAAGACTAACAGACAGTATCCAGTTACCTTAAGTAAAAAAAAAAAAAAATTACATATATTAGAACTAATTATGAAGTTATCATTTAAAATAATATTTCCATTTACATAGCACTTTCTAAGGTTTGCAAAGCACTTCATATACGTTATCTCATTTGATTCTTACAACAACCTTGTGAGGTAGGTACTAGTATTTCCATTTTTATAGATGAGGAAATTTAGTCTGAGAAAGGTTAACTGACTTGGGTGTGGTGAAGCATCCTCCAAAGATAGCAAACAAACAAGAAAAGGTTTTATATTTTCCTAATATACCTTAGTTCATATTTGCTATACTAATTTTACAGGACTCATTTTTTTTTTTGGTACTTGTTCTCAGTTATCTGTCATCACTTCTAGCTAACATGTCCTTTTAAAATTTGGGTTTGTCAACTGTGTAACCAAACTGTTTCTTTAGATAACTTTCCTTTCCTCCTTCTTCTCCCTTTTAAATTATTTGGGACCATCTGGTCAGGATTTTGTTTAAGAACTCCCTTTTAATGCATCTCCCCATTTAGAGACTCAGGTCACATGACATCCACCCGATCTATTTCATCTCTAAAGCTCTTGAAATCTACTGTCCCAAAGTCTTGCATACATCTCAGATTATGTTCAATTTTCCCTTCTTTATGTAGTCTGAACTCTTAGGATGATGCATTTATTTCATTCCAAAATTCCTATCTTTTCTACTTTTCCAGTTTTGGTCAGTTTTAGATTCCGTTTATCATGTCTTCTGCTTTCTAAAAGTTCACATGATCAGTATTAGGTGCATTGTTTCTACCAGTGAGACCTCAAGCAGATGTTTATACAGTGGAAGTCCCCTATTTCAACTCTATGCTTCCTATATTCATGCCACATTTGTGATGTATATTAGGAACCTACCATCATCTTTTTTTTCCCCTTTTCTTTGTTTAGTAGTCTAATAATACTCTGGCCGCATTATCTTTTCTATTTAACGTACTCTGCACCATGTTTCCCATTCCCATGTATTCATGAATTCCCACATAATTGGCTTTCTTTGTTATGTCTAATGCTCCTCTGCTACCTCTTCTATCTATCTAATCTATTTCTCTTAAACAAAATGTATTCTTCTATTACACCATTCCAGGTAAATGTATCCCACAAGTCTCTATGTTCCCTATATGTTGAAATCTATTTTTTCTACATTAAAATATCCAGCTTATGGAAACAAAGTAGGTGCTTCTAGATCAAGGAAGGGCTGAACATATTACAGTGCATGAAAATACTGGAAAATAATTGATCTGTAGAAGAGATTAAAAAAAAACCATGGTAAGAGTTGCATTATCTGAAGTACAGCAAAGAAAACAGAATTGAATAATATAAAATGACTACAATTAAAAAAAAAAGAAAACGACACACTTTAGTTTAGTATATTTGGTAAGGAGGTACAGACTATAGATGTGGAATGTGGTACACTCTCAGATACTGCCTGTTTTGCTCAACTGTTTCATTTATTCACAAGAGAGGGCTAAATAGAAAGTAGTGGGAATTTAGGGAATTGGGAATATATACAGTATATGGGACATAAATATTTTATTAAATGAAAAATGAATCAATTAGCCATGCAAAAAAATCTCACTTTATTTTTTCATACTTTGAGGATATAGATATAGATATACATGAAGATACAGACATAGACATATAGATAGATATAGAGATAGGTATTTGAGGTTATGTATGTATGTATGTATGTATGTAGAACAAGAAAGGACTTTGGAGATTAACTAGTCCATGACCTCAGGTGATTTATTAAGTATTTAAGTATTAACTAAACACCTGTTATATGCATCGCATCATACTCATATCTTAGAACAAAGATACAAAACAAAAACCAGTCTCTATCCTCAATAAGCTTATATTCTATAGCCAGGTGACAATTTTAAAAAAATTAATAGAATGACAGTATTGTTACTTGGATAGCAATGATCAAATGTCTACTAACTACTATTCCTGAACAATAAATATCAAACCTAGGAAACTAAAATATATTTTAATTCCAATGTAGAAATCTATGATATAATATGGTTTATGGAGATGTTCAAATTCCCCTACTTGTATAAAACAATCTTTATAAATAAATCATGAGTTGAGTTTTCTATCATCACATCTGAAACATTTTAACAAAACCATTTTCATTTAATAGATTCAGTTCATGTCACTTAAAACTTTTATATTTTAGAGATGGGGAAAAAGGTTAATTGACATGCATTTCCAAGGTCATCCAGTTAGTAAGCAGCAGAGCTAGATATAGAGCCCAGGGCATCTGATTCAAATCCAGTGCTCATTCCCCTCTTCAGTGTTACCCTTCTTCCTTGTTATTACTTCCTGTGAATTTTTAGACAAATCCAATGCTAGTCTTATTTGTATTTTACACTCGCTGCTCTGTATGGTATCTGGTTTAGCATTTGTTTCTGGGCAGTTTTCTCCCCTCCCCCTTCATTTTCAGTTTAAAGTCTTTTTGATCAGCTCAGCAACTCTCCAGGCAAATATACATATGGGTTCTGAAAGTAAAACAGGCCAGGTGGAGTCTGTCCAACAAATGGTTTCAATCCTACGCAACAGGAATGCCTGCCAGATGGACAGACTTGGTCTTATCTCTCAATATTCGTCCAACCTTTGATTTTACATCGCCCTTTCTGCAGCAACACCAGAGAACATCCCACGCCAACCAAAAGCGACACACTTTCAGGGAAGAGAGTCACAAAAGCTAATGAAGTCATATGTGCCAGGGTCAATTCATTTATGATTAGATACCAATTCATTTCTGACCCAGGTCTGATTATTTTTCACAAACTTCCACCAATGGCTCACAGGGCTTTGGAGAAGCAAATATGATAAAACAGCATTAATTTGAAATTGACTAACTTAGAGTTTATGTTCATTTCACATAATATTAATTGACATTTATATAGCATTAAGACTGACAATGAACTTTAAATCTATTAACTCATTTGATCTTCATAGAAACCCTCTGATATAAATGCCCATTATCCTTGTTTTTTCAGATGAGGAAGCAGAGGGCTTAAGGGGTTAAATACTTTGCCCATAGTCATGTGACTAATAATAATAGGAGACAGCATTTGAACTCAGGTCTCTGCTGATTTCCAAGCCCACAGTACTCTTCACTCAACCTGGGGATTTGAAATGTATATGTGTGTATACGTGTGTGTGTGTATGTGTGTGTGTGTATGTGTGTATGTGATGGATTTCTTTGGCAGTCTGTTGAAGTCTATGAACCTCTTCTCTGGAATGATGTTTTAAAATTATTTATGTATATGTGTATATATATATATATATATCATTTATATTATTTCATATCATATATAATATATACTTAGAGATCTT
>CM053588.1:191974109-191991684 GCA_028646515.1 Pseudochirops corinnae
ACTTAGAGATCTTATATAATATATACTTATATAACATATATAGAGCATATATGTATATATTATATAGATATATGTGTATATACATACTCAAAAGAAATATCAAAATACAATTTTATATACATACATACTATATATGTGTATTTACATATATATACATATATATATATATATATATACACACATACACACACACAGAGGGGAGAGAGGGGGAGATGGGAAGGGGAGAATAGGGGAAGAGGAGGTAAAGGTAAAAGAGAAGGAGAGAGGGACAGGAAGAGAGAAATTTAAAGTTCATACTCAGGTGAAGAACTCCTTCACTAAACAATTATTTTGAAATTTATTTTTGTACAATCTATTTATAAAAGAAAATAAAAACTTTGCTTAAAATGAATAGTTTAAATCAGATCTAGGGGGGTATTCAACCTACTTTAGAGAATAGACTCTTTTTAAGAATGTCAGTGCAATTTTTTAAAATAATTAAGCAAATGCTATTTTCAAGTAACTAGTGTTTATTCATTAATGCTGATCCTAAGGAATTTCTTCTCAAAAATCCTTTCTTAGCTGTTAGTTCAAATTATTATATGTACTAAAAAAATGATAAAATCCTATTTAGAAAATATTCAATCATTTAGTCTAGCTGTCAACCCCAATTAGTTCAAATTAGTGAGGCTTTCTCCTATAGTCAAAACTTCTTAAGTTCATATAGTCATAACATTTGACAGAAATGCATGTTATAATCCATAGCACAACCATGATCTGATCACAGTTAGGTTGCCATATGTCTTTTGACTGTTGAATATTCTGTAAAGCAAAACAGTTATATTAAGCAAGAAATGTGGGAGGTCTGCAAACCAGATTCCATAATAATTCAGCTCTGATATTATCAAAGCATAAATCAGTACACTTGTAGCCTAATGAGACAATAGTGTCATGAGCTTTCTATCATTCATTTTTTGGATGATCATAAAGCTAACAATGAAGCTTTGAGGAAGTGGGAAGAAAAAAAGTCACAAATTGGTTAGAAAGGTCCATCCTGACAACAGCAAAGGTGACTTTTAAGTAAATGCAGGAAGCTCTCAATTATCTGTATTTATAAGCTACTTGGTGATTTATCCATGAAGTCCAACCTCAGAGGGGATAAAATTTCAGGAAGCATCTATTGCTTGTTAAAACAACTCCAATAAGCCTGAGAATCCACCATTAAACCTTCATTCTTTTGGACTGAAGTATTTGGCAAGAGGATGAGTTTATAAGTTGCTTCTTAAAGAGCAGAATTTGAAGGGGTGGGGGGAAAGTAGATGATGATAATAAAATATAGTATTTATATAGCACTTTAAAGTTTAAAAATACCTAAAATATATCGTCTATTCTGATTTCAGAGGGTAGGAAATATAAGGGCATGGGGCCCCAATGGGAAAGGATTGGAGAGAGCATTGTAAAGGTAACTTTAGAGGAGTCACCAGAAAGTTAGAAAAAGAGGGAGCTAATATAAATGTCCTCCTTTATGCACTGTTCAGTTTTTGTTTTTGTTTTTTTTACAAAATCGTCTCTTCCCCAGTTGTTGCTGTTGTTCAGTCATTTCAGTTGTGTCCAACTCTTTGTGACACCATTTGGGGTTTTCTTGGCAAAAATACTGGAGTGATTTGCCATTTCCTTCTCCAGCTCATTTTACAGATGAGAAAATTGAGGTAAACAGGGGTAAGTGACTTCCCCAGGTTTACACAACTAGAAAGTGTCTGAGACCAAATTCGAACTCAGGTCTTCCTGATGCCAGCCCTGGTGCTCTACTCACTGGACCACCTAGCTGCTCCTCTCTACCACTACCATAGATAATTGAAAGATGCTAAGTCATTCAGTGTCAATAAATCATAGATTAAGAACTGCAATTTTCAAGTGCTTAATTCAGACAATATTCACTAATTTGGATCTCAGAGGCTATCTAGAGAGAAGGAGGAGGAATGGAGGCAGGAGCATGAAAGCTGTCCTTGAAAAGTCACAAAATCCTGTAGAGGACCAAAAGTGCTTTATGGATATGATTGACATATAGCTCATTCTCAATGTTATGTCTTACTAGTGCTCTTTTCTCTCGCTTCCTAGGATGGCCTCTGTACTCTTCACCCTTGTCCAAAATGGATCTGTGCTTTTAGGTACAGGTCAAATCCCATCTTTACGAAAGATCCCTCCTTGATAATCCAGCCAATACAGATTTCTTCTAGCTCGGAAAACCTAAAATACTTGGAGTCAACACTTTTATCATAGCATCTTATTATGTTGGGTTTTTTTTTTATTGCATTTATCTAATTACATTCTGGCTTCTTTGGGTTCCATCTATCTGTTTAATTCTCAGATGATGGTATGATTAATCTAAGGTTGACATTTGTACAAACAATTCTCATTCCTATATTTCTACACTACTATTCCCTATAGAAATCCAGAAAAAGAGGATTTATCTTGAAGCTTACTATCTATCTCCTTCATAAAAGCCAATACAAAAATTTCTCATTACTCTGACAATATAGATGTATCGGCTTTCTTTCTTTCTCTCTCTCTCTTTCTTTGTTTCTTTCTTCCTTCCTTCCTCCTTTTGTTCCTTCCTTCTTCCTTTCTCCCTTCTTTCCTATGCCTCTCACAATATCTCGAATATTACAGTGCCAGTAAATATATTACAGGATTTTACCTAAATGGAACACTAATAGCTATCTTTTCCAGCACTTCCCTCACTCCTGTTCTCTAATTTATGGATGAGGAAACTCAGGCTCATTGATGATAGTGATTTCTCTGATATCACACTGTAAGTTGCCGAACTAAGATTAGAACACATATATTTCAAGTCTAGTCTAGAGATTTTTCTACTCTATTATGCCATTTTCCCCATTCTTTTAACGTGTGTATGGAGAGGTAATTAATCAATATTTTGAATGAATCAAACAGGATTTGATTACTGAAGTATTTAAAGGATTTTCTTACATGATTGTTTTACCTGGTGGTGGGGGTGTCCTATACAATCTGTTCTGGAGTTGGCTTTATAGCAAATCGGAATTTCACTTTACTGTTAAAGGTGGGCATAATAATGCTAATTATGATTTATTTTTACATTTGCAAAAAAAAAAACAAACTAATAAAGGCTAAAACTTCTCAGTCTTTAGTCCCAAAGTAACTTTTTTCAAATCACATAAGCAAATGGTTTAGAATTTCTCAAGTAGCGAATTAGAATAACAGTGTATATAGTGTTAGACTTGGAGTCAAGAAGATGAGTTCAAATCCTTCTTCTGACACTAGCTAAATGACTCTAGATAAGTTATTTAATCCCTCTGAGCATAAATTCATTCACTGAGACCTAGCTACTAAATTATAGCACCTTTTGATTTGGTGAAGAAAGATTTCCTATATTGAGAGTTCTTGACACTGATGAAATCACAGTTCCTTGCAACATTCCTATATGAACATTCCTATATTAATCTCATTTATTCACTACTACAGGTCAAGATCTAACCAAGCTAACTTGTCAGTTATTGTTTTAATGCCAATTCACATATTGTTGTGCATCAAGTCCCATTTTATCTTTTGTCTTAGCCTCAATGTCTTAATCAAATAAATATATACATACTTAAATATATGTATGTATATACCTAAATAAATATATGTACATATGCATATTTGAATAATTCCTTAGTTATTTCAAATATCCCCAGGTTATTTCTCTGAATAAACTAAATTTATCTTTCTAGGATGCCCTGAACCTATATAGCCAGTATGAACAATTCACATCTAGAGTCATCCAACAAGACTTAACTGTAGCCCTCTACCACTAAACTGGACATTACAGAAACTTAGTTAATGACATCTGTGGATCACATACAGTTAATAGAGCCTTAGAATCAGAAAGACAGGTTTGAATACAGTCTTAGGCACTCAACTAGTTGTGTTACCATGGAGAAGTCACTTAATCATCCTAAGTTTTAGTTTTCTTATTTGCAAAATGGGGGTGATAATAACACCCCAAATTATTGTATTTATTTTGTTCACACTTAAGATATATTTACTTATGTATATGCTCTTTCTCCTGATAGAATGTAAGCTCCTTGAGTGCAGGGATGGTGTCACTTCTACCTTTGTATTCCCAATGCATAATAGGACATAGTAAGTGCTTAAAAACAAATTGAATTTGCAGAAAGGTAGTTATTATTTCTGCTTTACAGAGGAAAAAAAAAAAAAAACTAAGGTTAGAGAGATGAACTGATTTATTTATGTCCAAAGAGCTAATGGTCTACTTCAGGCTGTTTTCACAAAAAAATGTTTCTTTCTTTTTTGAAATGTAGGAGCTGGTGCCTAGAATTGGTACCAGCTACACTTACTGATATATACTACCATTCTTGGCTGTAACTTCTCTTGGAGAAGATCACAAAATAGAACCGATTTCATCCGATATAAATTTAGGCTGCCTCACCCCAGCAGAGACCCTATTGCAGTTTCACAATCTTTCTCTTCTATACCTATTGATTTCCTAGCTTATTCTCCAAAGTAACTGTTTGAAATGTTTTTTTTTTTCCTCTGCAATCTTCCAGCTAAATTCCAATATGTTACACACAAAAGAAGATCTAACTTCCTACTCTGTGGAAAGACAGTTAGAAGTTCCACTAAATTCCTTCTGAAAAACTTTAAGGCAAATCCCCTCAACTTGTGCTCTTTATCCTATATTCTCTAATAATCTGTTCTAGCATTTGTCTTTCTTCATGCATTTCATTTCATGCCTTCTTCATGCCTCTCCCTTGGCACCTTTCTTTCAGTCTCTAAGTATTCTCAAGTCTCTCCAATCATAATCTCCAATCACTTTCTTTGATTCTACTATCTCATCAAACTATGATCGTTCCTGTCATGGCCAAACTTCCAGAAAACATCATTGTGATATTTTCACTCATTCGTCCTAAGTCCTCAACCCTGTGTTGTCCAGCTTCTATTCCTAACATTGTAGTCTATGAATTCTTTCAATTGGTGTTTCATTTTCTATATTCAGAAGTTCTGGGAAGTTCTATTGTATTTCTTCTTGGACTATTGTGTTCATGATGTTCATTCATCTTGTCATGTTCTTCTGGGAAATGCATGATGCTTAGGTTATCTCTTTACGTCCTGTCTTTGAGATGAGTATGTTTTACTTAGGTAGGTGTTTTCTTTTAGTGTTATTCTCTTCCTGCTTCTTTTCTTCTAGACTGTCCTTGACTTTTGTGTATTTTTATTTCCAATCTATTATCCCTCCTTTTGTTTATTTGGTAATACTTGCCATAGCAAACTCCAATTTGTGTGTGTGTGTGTGTGTGTAATATTTTCCCTGTCAAATCATCTGTTTATGTTCAAGGTCATTGAATTTTCTTTTTCCTTAGATCTTTAGTAATTTCAGGTTTCCCCTCTCCCTCTTGTTTTCTTTTATTGCTCACTTTCTGACTTTCTCCCCTCTGATGCTGTTTTCCTCATAGGTGAATCTCAAAGTCTTTCAGTCTTTTGCTACACAGTGCAATTCATGGTTCACCAGCCTAGGTCTCTGCCCCAAGTAACTTTGGATTAGATAGAACTGGTGCTAACTGGATACTGAGCTCTTTTCTTCAGGCTTAGTGGAGTGCTGCACAAACTTCACCTTCAAGCACAATGTCCTATTCTGATATCCTGTTTGGCTTCCAATGTTCTTCAGTTCTCTCACCTGACATGGACAGTTCAAAATATTGCTGCACTGGTCCCATAGGATTGATTTTTGTAGTTGTGTTTTCTCAGGCTGAAAGAGGAGGGAGGGCTGGGGTGTGGTATGAAGCTCTATTTCAAGCCCTGACATGTGTCCTGCCCCTTTCCCTCACTTCTGCTCTCCTGCAGAGATCTTCTGCAGCACAGATCCCTGCTTGCCACCATGCTGTCTGGCATAGTTCCAGCAAGCCTCTGCTCTTAGAGTGCCTCCCTAACGCTGGCTGTCTATCTAGGCCCCAATAAGCTTCTAAAAATGAGAGTGTTCATAGAGTGTCAATGGAGCAATAAAAAGAGATAGGGGACAGAGTATGGGATTGGCTTTTGTTGCAAGCCTGTAAGCCAGGTCCTTGGGTGGGCTGATGGAGTCTCACTGCCTATAGAGGGGGAGATGGGGGAGGGGTGCTTTTGATGGATTTTGTTTTGTGGGCTTTTTTAACCTTCTTTTGGACTCTAAATATTCTAGACAATGGATACAGCTAAAGTTGTTTAATCTTTTGCTACAAAACTTGTTTTGAAGTTTGAGGAGATTTTTAAGAGGTTTGAGAGGTCATAGAATTGAGAGAAAATGTCTAGTCCTCTATCTAGTTGCTCATATGACCCAGTATTCCTTATGCTCATTCATTACCATGGATTCAACCATTATCATTTTATAAATCCAAAGGCACACATCCACATTTCTAATGTCTCATAGTATGTCTGTCTGTCTGTCTGTCTATCTATCTATCTAGGTCTCTCCTCTATCCAGAATGACATATCCACATCACTAATGACTCATAGTATATGTATCATCTGCCAGAACCTTAAATTCAACCAGTCCAGAACTGATTGTACAAGTGATAGGGTCTGGAAGATTACTTGGACACCACTGAGAAAGGCAGACTGAAGAAAATATAAGATAAGGTCAGTAAGACTACCTAAGATTTCACATAAAGCAAGGGTGATTATAGAAGAGAAGATATAGAAGAAAGAGATTGCAGAGGTAAAATGTATGGTTTCCTCACATGCAAAAAAAGGCAGCTGGACTCCTCTCTAGTTATAGATCTTGTACGTGTACTATAGGGCTTATTTATAATATATATATTTTATACACATACACATAATACTATAGAACTTGTACTATAAGGCTTATCATCTTTCTTTTAAAATGTGTTCCTTCTCTAGACTTCTCTCACCCCCACCCCCACCCCCAGGACATACCATCCACCTAGGCTTCAGTGTTCAAAACCTTAGCATTAATTTTAACTGTTCCCTCCCTCTCATCTTTATCACCTCAAATACCTCCCACTTACCAACTTTTCTATTACGTTTGAGGGCGCATCAACATCATTTTCCTAGTCACCTGGGCCCACAGCACTGGTGTTACTCTTGACTCCTCACTTGGACTTCCCTCACACATCTGTTGTCGAATTTTGTCAGCTCATTCCTAATTTAGGCCTTTATCATCTCACAACAGTATTACTGCAATAACCTTCTAAATAGTCTCCCTGCCTTAAGTTCCTATGAATTTCCCTCCATCATCCATTAAACTGGCAAAGCAATTCTCCTAAAGCTCAGTTCTGACCATGTCACTGATTCCCTACCCCCATTCAATAAGCCCCAGTGGTTTCCCATTATCTCCAGAAATAAACATAACCTCAACTACTTAGCATTCAAAGCCCTTCACAAACTGGCCCCTTCTTATATATGTGGCAATAATTGCTCAACTCTTAGTTTTTATTATTCTGTGCTTTTAAACTTATCCTTATTGATGGAAGATGATGAACCCAGTCTAAAACCTTCAAACCACGTTTTCCCCAAACTCTATTACTAAGTGTTCCCTGAACTCAACATTTCCATGTATATTATTCATGATTTTGCATAAATTATCGCTCAAAATCTTCCCTCCTAATCCATGTCTTCTAGATTCCCAATCTTCCTTCAAGGTACAATCAAATTGTTTCCACCAATAGGAAGACTTCCCAGATATGTCTAGCTATTAGGTTTGTCTCTCTATTCAGAAATTTCTTTAGCAATTTGTTTGATCTCTCCTTTGACCAAGTCATTCTCTTCCTTGCATTATACTTATTTGTGCGCATGTTAGATCTACCATGTGGTAAGGACAGTATGAACTTTACATGACCTGGAATGATTATTTTTTAAGAAGGCCAGGAGACCAGCCTCAGTATTTTGTAGTTCTCTAGAGGAAAAGGATTTTAAAAGCCCAGAGCAAATGAAACTAGACCAGTTCCTGACGTCTGACATGATCCTCATTGCCCTAAGGGACATCTTTTTGATCCAGGGTTGGTATCCTGAAGAAAGTAAATGAGGATTGGTATAGAATTGGTTTTGTGGGCATCCATATTTTCTGGACAACTGAGACTGTCCCAGTTCCCTGTTCAAAATTAATTTGTTGGTCTGCCCAGGGTTTACTATGGTGTGGTGGGAGACACCCATAACTAAAATCTGATTTCTGCCCGGAACAGAGAACCGCTATGACACAGAATGGTCATAAAGGGTTTGGGGAAACAGCATAAATCCAATTCACCAAACCTATCTCTTTCAGGAATCCCATCCTCTTCCCTGCTGATCCATATTGGAAAAACAGTTTTAGAGGAAATTCATCCTTTTGAGAGAAGAAATTTAAAGCTTACCATATTAACCACTTACAAATAGACAAAGAACATTCCTGATATGTAACCATTAACTTTTTAATTTGCTACAAAACTAAATATGTTCTCAGCAAATTATTATTATTTAAGTTTCTCCTAGACACTCCTAAGGTACTTGGGGGTGGAAGTCCCCTACTCTGATACGCCTGTAGAGGCAATCACATACCTAGGGGTAGTAATAGGGCAAGTCTGAGGCTCTCTTGCCATCAAAGACGGCTCTAAATTCTTAGTCTCCCCTCTGCTGTTATTTTATTCACTTACAGTGATGATCTCAGTGGGATTCAATACATTCTCTATTGGGATCTCTGGAGGACAGTCCCTACTTTCTACCTTTAGTTTATTAGTCCCCAGTCTTATCAGTATAGCCCCTTTCATTCATGTGGCATCTAAATTCATAAAACAGCTCAATATTTACAAAGCATGACGACTAAAGCAAGAGTGTATATTTCCTGTGCATCTCTGTCTCAAATTACACCACGTGAAAAGTCAATGAATTTTCATTTTCTTTACATTTTTAATACAGTTCATCTAAACTGTTAGTAAGAGCCAGAGAATATTGAGTTGTTGTTTTTTTTTTTACAATACTGTTATTATCCTTTTTAAATTCCTTAACATACTAAAAGGAACAGGCATATCAGTTGATGTAAAAAAATGTGCTTGGTCCTTCAAGATATTCTTAAATACTTGTCCTTCTGTCAAGCACCAATCATGCTAATCCTACAGGGTCAGTGTGGGTTCCCTTCTAATCCCATTGAAAGAGCTCCTAAAATGTGGCTAAAATTAATGCAGCCACAGGGTAGCAGGTGCCTGCATCTGGCCATTCAATTACCCAAGACTTCCTTTTACCATATAGCCCTTCCCTAACTTCAGCCACAAGAACCACAAAGTCACTGCAATCCAATCCTGCCTAGTATGCCAAAATGTTCTGGGTCAGATCCAAGTCAAGATACTCCAGTGAGTATGACTCAGGTTTGAAATGCAAAGAAACACTTGCAGACCACAAGATGCAATAAAAATATCTTTACCCTCAATAAAGGATTAAAGGATATAATTAACAAAAATAGACGTTTTTTTCTACCTTGGCTTTTACCAGGCAGCAATGGTGGGTCAAAGAGATACTTTGAAGGTAAGTGTGAATTTCACCAGATCTTCCAATCAAAAGCTCTTCAGAGCCTGTGCTTTTCATACTGCTAATATTCTAGACCAATCAAATACTGATAATGGCCTCCTAACCATCCTTAAAGAGAAAATATCAAAGACTATGCAAAATTTCGGCCATGTTTACTATACCCCTAATAGAATATAAGGTTCTTAAGGAAAGGTACTTTTCTGTTTTTAATCCCAAGCTTTTTTAATAGTACTGTGCACATGGAAAGGAAGAAAGTAAATATTTATTAAGCCCCCATCATGCATGAGGCATTATGCTACATGCTTTACAAATAATATCTTGTTTTTATCTTCACAATAATCCTGGGAAGTAGATTTTATTATGATCTCTATTTTACAATTGAGGAAACTGAGTCATACAGACATTAAACATCCTGCCTAGGGTAACAAGTTTGGTGTCTGAGGTCAGTTTTGAACTGTCCCTGACTCCAAGTCCAGTATTCTATCCATTGTGCCAACTAGGTATCTCAATAAGCTGCACTTGATCAATGTTTTTTTTTTTAAATTTCTAAGAGATTCTTTTATATAGAGGAGATATGATACACTGGAAAGAGTGCTAGACTAGGAGTTAAAAGAAAGGAGGGTTGAAATCTTACTTTCATCAGTTCGCAGTTTTTTTGTTTTTTTTTTCCTATGGAGAAATTAACTTATCATCTCTGAGCCTTAATTTCCAAATGGTAGTACCTTCATTTGAGTACCAAGTGTAACTTTCAAAATTTAAAGCACTAATCAATATCATTAATTATCATTATGTTACTCCTATACACTCAAAACTCACCAATATGATTAATTCCCACCTCCTCGTGAAGCAATTTTGGCACAATTTCAGAGATAACTGAGAAGACCTTTATGAATTGATGCAAAACAAAGTAAGCAGAACTAAATGAACAATTTATACAATGTGCTCAACATTATAGAGAAAAACAACTTTAGAAGAAGCCTTTCAAACTCTGATCAATACAATGATAAATCATAATTTCAAAAGAATAAAGACAAAATATGCCACTTTACCTCATGATACAGAGATCATGAATATAAAACACAGGAAAAGTCATATTTTTCAGATAGGATTAATATGGGGATTTGGTTTTGTTAAACTAGGTTGATATGTATAGAGGGATTTTTAAAAAAATTACCTGTTCAATAATTTGGGGGTAATGAGACAGACAGATTAAATTTTTAAAAGGCTTGTTACTTGAAAAAAAAATACAAATGTTGCTATTGTCCAGTTGAGTCTGACTCTTCTTGACATCATTTGGCATTTTCTTGGCAAAAATATGAAACTGTTTTACCATTTCCTTTTCCAGTTCATTTTACAGATGAGGAAAGTGAGTCAAACAGGGGTAAGTGATTTGCCCAGGGTCACACAGCTAGTAATTATCTGAGGCCAAGTTTGAACTCGAGAAAGGGAGTGTTCCTGACTCCTGGGCCAGAACTCTAGCCACTGTACCACCTAGCTGTCCTGTAGTTTATTTACCCAGTGAAAATAAGACCAGGGATGCATTCTCTATTCTGACAAGAAAGGAGGCACATATAAGAAAGTATATGTAAAAGAAACATCCTGCAATAATGGAAGCTTTTCCACTGACCCACATGCAATAACTGTCCCTTGCTCCTTATGAAGATGTATGAATTGCTTTGGAATTAACTTGAAAATGTCAGTAACCCTGAAATGTGGAATACACTGTCAATCAGCCCAGTCAGAGCTGTCACAACTGACACAAAAGAGAAAGACATGGATAGTCAAATACCAATGCTCAAGAGCTCTGGTTGAATCTCTTTCCCTCAATTTCCCTGCCACATCACTGGATCCCTTACTAAATGAAATCTCTTTAGCACTACAGTGACAAGCTGCCTAGACTTAAGACCCCAGGGGACACACTATAGGTCAGAAACATCACCTGTAAACTGTTTTCTGCTACAGAGGAAAAAAAAATAATATGTATATTGTGTCTCTCTGTGTGTATATATGTTATATATACACATATAAATTGTTCTATAAGGAACTGCTGGATTCTCGTTAAGTGAAGATGTGTTTTATTTTATAAAGAGGAGATTTCCCTAAAAAGTTGCATGCAAATTGCATTTCTGCACACCAAATCAAACCCCGTTTTAAATTTGCTAGGTGAGCTTAGTAATTAAAGAAATATTACAGTGAGTACTTTTGTAAGTAAAGAAACTTGGAGATTCTCTCTGGATTTATGCCCATTTTGTTGTAAATTTGAGTTTACATATGCAGGTTATTCTTAAATCTAGGTGTATCTGTATTCAGCCTCATAGGTAGTGGAGGTTCAAAGGCCTCTCTGGGTTTCAGGTTCTTTCTTTTACGTTTTCTCCTCCTTCCCTTCCTTTACATTTTGTTGATGTTAGTAATAAGATATACCTATGATTTCCTAGTACAATACCAATAAAACTCTTTCATAAATCAAGGAAGTATAATTTAGAAGAAAAAACACATTGATCAACACATTAATGATATCTGGCATGAGATACTGTAGCCACCATTTTACTATAAAGAGGAAGAAGGTATGTTTCCATCATCTCTCATGGATTGGTCCATGCACTGATCTGACTTATGATGTCTTCCTTTCCATAATTGAGGAAGCCACCATAGTTGTTTATTTGGTTCACCTTACTAGTTCATATAATTTTCCCTCTCTCTGAATTATTCATATTACACCTGTATGGTATAATAACGTTCCACTTCATTCTTATACCACAGCTTCTTCAGACATTCCCAAATATATGGGCACCCATTTCATTTTTATTTTCATCTTCTTGCAATCTCTAAAAGTATAAATGCAATGAATATTTTATAAGTTAAGATCTTTTATTCTATTGCTGATCTCCCTGAGGGTAAAAACAGTCATCAGTATTATCTCTGGGTAAAAAGTCATAAATGATATTATCACTTTTGTACTACAGTTCTGAATTTTCTTCTATTTTATGGTTTCACCAATAGTGTATCAGCATACCGCTAAGTGTCTTCCTATACCCCTCCTTACAATGTTTATTTCTGTTTTCTCATCTTTGCTAATTTGTTGGATATGAGGCAAAATTCAGAACTGTTTTATGTGTATTTCCCTTTTAGTAATGTTTAGGAGTATTTTATATGGTTGATGATTGAATGATGGAAGATTAGGCATTTTCTTCATTCTCATGACCTCTCAAATAAGAATTATGCATGAGGAAACAAAAACAATTTTAGTTGTGTCAATCGGCACCAGGAATTATAACAAGATAAAAACCAATGAACTACCAATAAAGAAGACTAATACTCATATACACCAATTCACTAATACCCCTAACCTGTTCACTCAGCATACCTTTCCCCATCATGTGCCATACTCCTGTACCAACAGACTGGCAACAGAACTCAACTCTAATGTACCATCTTTGGGTACTTCAGTAACTGAGCTCCTTTTGATTAATTCCAAATAACAATCTTCTCTTGGTTTTTAACAAGATGGGAGGGGCATAAGTGTAGAACAATCACAAAACTGGACCTTATAATATATGTGATTCAGTTCCAGCATTCCTTGCTGATATTCAACAAATCAATACTCACCATGAACCTGAGTTTTTTCTAAAATGATGGTGAAGGTGGGATAGATGTTGGAAAAGACAATAAGTAGTGTTCTTTCTGGGAAAATAATTCTATGATTTATATACTGGCATTGTGTCCCTGGTATTCTATGTGTTAAAAAGAAGCAAGGAAGGAAGGAAAGGAGGGAGAGAAGGAAAGTAGTAAAGCAAGTCAGTAAGGAAAGGCAGCTAGAAGGCACAGGGGATAGAGAGCTAGGAAGACATACTAATTGTGTGACTCTAGGCAAGTCACTTAACCATATTTGCCTCAGTTTCTTCATCTGTAAAATAAGAAGGAAATGACAAAGCACTCTAGTATCTTTGCCAAGAAAACCCCGAATAGGGTTACAAAGAGTTGACCGTGACTGAAAATGACTGAACACAAAGGAAAGAAAAAGGGAGGAGAGGGAAGGGAAAGGGGAAGTGGGGTGACATAGTATAAAATAGTGGCAGGTGATATTGATGACCCAATTTTGGATAAGTCTAACATAAATAAAAGCAAAAGGAAAAATATAAAACTGAATGACTTACTAGAGAAACTATAGGTAACAGATCTATGCAATCTTCTAAATAGAGCAATTAAAGGACATATACATACATACATATATAGTTATAATAGAAATTGACCCTTAGGGCACAGAAATATTCAAGACAAATGCTTTTTAAATATTTGTTGATGGTTTTGTTTAAAACCTTTAGACAGTTTATCTATTGGGTTATCCAGTTTGCTTCAAAGAAACTACTTTTAGCTCTCACTCTAGATTTTCTCCTGTTCATATAGCTATGAGGATATTGTTCTTTCCTATCTGAGAAATTTTATAATTCTGAATATCTGTGTGATCCTAAGCAAAGCAAATTGCTTGATCTCTCTAGGCCTCAGTTACCTGATATATAAAATTAAGGACCTCCAAGGTCGATTCTAGCTCTAAATCTATGATCCATGACTCAGCTAGATGAATCAGCTCTCTTAATTGAGAGGGTAAAAAGGGAAGGAATAAATTGTTACCTTAAAAGGGGTTGTAGTAAAATGGAATCATCGGTTCTATCACTGATGTGACACTACGTGAATCCAAAACCTTCAGTGAGTACTTATCAGAAGCTAAAGGACTCAGAAAATCAAACCCCAGAGAGAAATAACTCTTTTCAATCTTCAGTTCTTGAAAGCATTTTATACTAATTAATGAGATTTCCCCCTTTCTTAAAGGACTGGATAACAGCAAAACTAAGTACTGAGGGCCTTGAGGAATCAAATCTTACTTCCCATCAAGCACTCTGTATATTCCTATACAGGAAGGTCTGAAGATGAAACACTAGTTGACTCCTTTGCTGAGAACAGATGGAATGACCAGCAACCTTTACTTCTTGATTACAGAGGAAAGCACAGGGAACCTTTGTACTATCATTTAGTCATTCACCACCATCATTCTCTCCCTCTTTTCACTAAGCATTCATGAGGTAAATGACCCTATAATGTCATTAGAATAAGTTTCCCAGAAGGGTTAGAACAATGGGGAATTCATACTCAATGACTTTACTCAGGGAAACATAGCTAGTTCATAGATAAAACTTCTTTATTTTTCACTCACATGGCCCATACTGAGTACCTGCCCTCAGAAGGCACATGCTGTCTTCTGGTTATCATGGATAACATATACACATACACACACAGCAGATTCTAAACATTTGTTCTAATCTTCCCAGAATCAGAATTTACCTACCTTATGTCCTCTTTCTTCTTCCCTCAGAATTCTGCTTTCTGTTTCATGGCAATAGGTACTAAAGGACTGGCCAGGGTTGGGGAGCCTGTGACCTAGAGGCCACAGGCTCCCCACCCCCGGAACAAACTCATTCCTGCCATTGGCTTGCTAGATAATATTTTACCCTTCTCAGATAAGAAAATTGCATGTAATAGCCATTTAAGGAGTGACGTATTACTTAGGATTCCAGATAGACTTGAGGGGGGTGGAGTCTGAAGGCAACTTTCTTCATGATTCTTAAATTCCATCAGATTAAATACCCATCTAAAATTAAAGCCTTGATTAGAGTCAGTAAATTAATTTGAGGACTAAGGTACTTATGCATAATTCATCAAGTTTCATTGGTTTCTTCCTATAGAGCCATGCACCATAGGCGTTTAATAAATGTTACTCTTGAAGATGATATAAAACAAAAGCAATACCATCAAAAGAAGTACATCCAAAAGGATGCTGCAAAAATTCCTGGCTGCAGCCAGAGAGCTTGTTTTCCCAAGCAACAAACTTATGAGTTTGGATCTGGACCAATTCCCAGGCTTAGCATGGTCCTGGGGATTGGCAAAAGGCCACTTGTCTCTATTGCTTCCTCTTTCCTTGTCTGCTATTTGTAGCAGCTGATAATCAATCCCATTTAGCCCATTCTAGGTTTTGTCTCACTAGGCAATAAGAATAGAAGGAAAAAGGAGTTTTTTTTCTCTTTAAGTTCCTTTCCTATAATTAATCAACAAATGTTTATTGTAGGTGCACAACTGATACATACAATGTAAATAATGAAAGACCATATCCACTATCACTTTATCACCCTTACTGAGTCACTAGGAACAATCAGAAAGTCAACAGGGAAATTCATAAGGTGCATATAGGATCAGTCACTGACTTACTTAATATTTTGGACCATGTTATATACTCCTTGGAGACTATGAAATAAAATTGTCCGTTCTCAAATAGGTATTTGGGTGTGTTCTCTCATGTGGGTTGGACTGGTAGGAAATCACAACACAATATAAAATTGATGTAAGAAAAGCTGGCATACTGCAAAGTTAATGGGAGACAATCATAAGCAAGTTACAACAAAGAAAAAAATGAATCAAACGTTCTGTGAGTCAGACTTAAAATAAAATGACTTAGTTCTTGATTTCATGATGATAACAATGATAGAATGACCAATCCTGGTTACTGGCAGGTCATCAAAAAGAATCTCTTTAGTATTATTTTTAGATGATTGATTGCATGTACAAATAAAGATGATTATACAGTTATAACCTTTTACCTCTGGGAACAATGAATTACAATTAAAGACTGAAAATTCTTATGGTTAAGACTACAAGCAGTGAAATAACAATGCTAAAACAGCCTGAGAATGGAATATGAAGTCTTAGACATCTTTTACAGGTATTAATCAAATTCAGCATGAATTTAAAAGGATGAGTAACCTCTGGAACCAGGAGGAAAAATGTACCCTCTGTTGCAGAAACTCTAAACAATGACAGTGTCAAAGAGCTGACAGATCAACTGTATGTATGCTCAGTTTGGAAAGGACTACTGGTCCCTCATGACCTTTCAGAGTCAGCCAGACCAGTAATTAGTAACAACTGCAGCAGTATTCACAAGTTTGAACAAAGAAACCAAGTAGGTCAAATGTTATGAATAAAGTTCTCAAAAAATTATAAATAACTATATGAAAGAGTCCTTCACATCACTGATAATATAAGTAATGCAAATCCAGAAAAACTTGAGATTCACCTGACATCCAGAAAATTGGCAAAGTTTACAGAAGATGGAAAAAGTCAATATTGGAGGGATTTTGAGAAGATAGACACAGTTATGAATTTTTGGTGGAACTGTGAATCAATACAAACATTACGGAAAGCAATTTGGGATTATGCATACAAAATGACAAACTCTTCATATCCTTTGACTCAGAGATTCCAATACCAGACATGCCATCAAGGAGATATTGGATGAGAAGAAAGTCCCCATAGACTTAAAAATATTTATAGCACCACTACGGGGGGTAACAAATGAGCTGTAAACAAAAGATTTGTCCAATCCATTGGACAAATGTTCAAAGCCCAAAAGGATATAGAGAAGCATGGAAAAGCCTAATTAAACTGATGCAAAGTGAAGCAGAGTCAAGAAAATGATAGACATAATAAATGATTACAACAACATAAATAGAAAAGACAATTACAGTACAATTGAAAGTTTATGTTACAAAATTAAAAAGAACAAGCATGGCACAAAAGTAGACATGTGAGAAGAGAAGACACCTCCTCCACCTCTCCTACTCCTTTACAGAGGTGGCAGGCCCACGAGAGTGAAAAGTTCCAGGTATCTTCAAACTTTTTCAATGTATTGATCAGGTTTTGCTGATTCTTTTTTTTTTATTTTTTTTTAAAGAAATCTGGGGGGGTGGAGCCAAGATGGCAGCGTAGCAGCAGCAACATATCTCAGCTCTCACATAGCCACCCCAAAATACCCATAAAATAGGACTCTAAACCAATCCTACAACTCCAAAACGCACACAAGGATACTTCCCACTAAAGTCTGCGAGGAACCATATCAGCACTGCGAACCGAAGCCAGCCGGGCCTGAAGCCACAGCTGCGCCCCGGGGCAGCTGAAGAACCTTTCAGGTGAGCAGAGGATTAGCACTAGCTGAGGATTAGCGCCAGCTGCAAGTGGAGATTTC
>CM053588.1:191992184-192011743 GCA_028646515.1 Pseudochirops corinnae
GCCACCATGGGGGAGGGGTTAAGGAGGGGAGAAAATCTGAAACTCAAGTGATTGTGGAACTGAATCTTGTAAATTAAAAGTAAATGAGTAAATAAAAAAAATTTAAAAAAAAATCCCCTGTCAAGGAGCTTCCATTCTGTTCATGAAGGAGATTGAGAAGACCTTTGTGCCTTGAGAGCATGGGCTGTTTTTGTTTGTGTGTGTGTGTGCCTTTCTGTTGCTGTTGTTGTTTTGTATGCCCAGTACTTAATTCAATGCTTGGCATGTGGTAGTAGAAGATCTGGGAACAAACTCAGAAATACTGATTCCACACTCTTTTCCTTACATTAAGCTGCTTCAGGTCTTAGAGGGGACTAACCAGGTATCAATTTGCAGCCAACCCCCATGCACACACATATACCTCAGTTCCATCTCTAAGGTCCTTCCCAGCTCATGAGCCTTTGAGTTTTGCTTTGTTGATTTTTATCTAAGACATATTTTTTCAGTGTCTTGAGACATGGTTAAAGTGAGTCTCCAGAAGCATAAATGTGACCATAAAAGTATGGTCCCACATGCTTTTGATGGAAAGTGCCAGTAAAAACCTTCTTTCCTTTCTAGTCACTCTGCAAATATTTACTGTTCTGATAACACCAAGCTTTGGCCCAAGGGTGATGTTCATGAAGATAAGACATTATCATGATGATTATTTCTCCTAAAACTTCTTTTGAGGTATCTGAGACCTTTATGAATCATTTTAATTAATCAATTGCCTATCTTGCAAAAACTTGAAAAACCTAAAATAGAAAATAAATCAAGTTGGAAATAGCCCAGTAGGGAATAATGAATAAAATATTAATTTAATAATAAGAATACCTTGCATTAATTCAGTATTTGGCAGCATATAAAGTGCCTTTATACCTTTCATCTCTTTAATACTTCATAAGAGGCCTCCAAGATAGGCAGGGCACATGCTTATTTCCAATTTACACATGGGGAAATAAAGGCTTGGAAAGAGTAAGTGACTTACCTCCTAGGTCAATTCATCTTTTCAAAGTAGGCAAAACACATTGTTTAAAAAGCTATTTCCCAATGGTTCAACTTTTAATTTCATGTTCAGTAGCTGTTATATCCAAATAAGTATGAGCACATAATTTGAAACTGAATGTCAAACTTGATCATTGGAATGTAACAGATGTGCCCCCAGTAAGGCAAGAGGATATTTGGAGCAACACTGTTTTAAAAGCAATTTCTTTGTAAAAGCAAATATTAATGAATCACAAAAGGACAAACATCTACCACATGGCCATGTCTTCATTTGCTCCAATATACATGCATTGGGAGTCACATTCAAACTGGCCTGAAAGACTATCAGAAAGGAAACTATATGATTAGAGGAGGCAAAGCCTGATTTGCATCTCAAAAATGTAGTGCATGCTCATTTATGTGCAAATGTAATGGAAAAAGGCTCTAGGTAAAGTGGCTAAAACCTAAACAAAATAAACACTTAATTTTCTTTTATTGTACTGTGTGACTATTAATAATATTATGGTACCAAATCAGAAACATTAAACTAAGCAGGGGAGCAATAAACGTCCCTAGACTGTGCAATGCTGTTGATATTAGTGGTTAATAGCTTCAGAGTTCACATAAAATGCAGATTGAAGTACAAAGAAGATGTTTAGTACAGTCAGCAGTGGTAGTGAACTGTTTACAGGTGAAACCACTGACGAGAGGGCAGACCCAACAGGAGCAGCTTCTGTGAAAGATATCAAGAAAGCAACTGGATAAATCATTTCATCTCCTTGGGCTTGTATCCACTGCCAGGTATGTTTACTTAAACTAGGGAGGTTCTTCTTGATACTTAATTACATCCTTCTGGAAGCTTTCCTTTAGCTTTGTGAGGAGCTCCTTTGCTCAAGGTAAGGTTGTCCCTTCCCCTTTGGCCCTGTCCCCCAATCTCCTTCCAAAATAGAATGGCGAGGTGAGCTCAGCTGCTCAGAGTTCAATTAAGTAGTGCTAGGAAAAAATTGGTTGCAGATTTCACTCTTGCTTCCTCTCCACTGGTATATGTATTAGCAATCAGAGCACAAGACCTACCCCTCTGATTTTCTGGAGAACAACACTAGGACCTTTGGCATTTCTGTCCCCTGGGGCCTAAGATGTGCCCTTCCTCACCTCTGACTGGTAGAATCAGTGACTTCCTTCAAGGCTGAGGCAAGCATGACCTTCAGCATGAAACCCTTCCTTATGAAAGCAGTGCTTTTGACTGTGAAGTGTCACATTCTTCAGCAAGCTTCCAAGATTGTCCTTGATTATAATTCATTGATCTAATTGTCGTTTTGTCATTTCATTTGTGTTCTACTCTTTGTGGCCCTATTTGGGGTTTTCTTGGCAAAGATACCAGAATGGTTTGTCATTAGTTTCTCCAGCTCATTTTTACTGATGAAGAAACTGAAGCAAACAGGGTTAAGTAACTTGCTAATAAGTGTCTGAGAGAAGATCTGAATTCAGGTCTCCCTAACTCCAGGCCTGCTACTCTGTCTACTGTACCACCACTTCTTATCACTCATTTCCAACAGTACTAAGTCAGGACATTAGAGAAACATCATGGAGGAGTAAATAGAGTTCTGGACTTGGACAGAAAGACCTTAGGTTCAAAAGCTGCCACAGATATTTACTAGTTATGATCCTGGGCAAATCTCTTAATTATTCTATGCCTCCATGTCCACATTGATAAAAATGGAGAATTGTGCTTAATGGCCACTAAAGCCTTTTCCAGCTCTAAATCTATGCTCCTATTGTTTCTTAATAACTCTGTCCATCTAAATTATTATTATGTGTGTGTATACACAATTTGTGGTGTATCTAGTACAGTCCTTGACACATGGTAGGCACTTAAAAATACTTGTTGATTGGTTGAGAGAAAGGTGACTAAGTTACTAAATGTATTATATGTGAGTCTATAGTCAGATCAAAGGAACATAGTATTATAGATTTAGATATGGAAAGCACCAGAGAAACCATCTATTCTAACCCCCTCCTTTTATAATTGAAAGTGATTAAAAAACAGAAACATGAAAATATATCATGCTGTAATGGGAATTTGAAGATCTTCCCTGCCCCTTAGCCCCTTGATAGGCTTAAGTGACTCTGAGAACCTTCCCTGATTTGAAAGTATACTCTACCCCCTAATAGGCTGAATGTGGTCACGTGGAGCCTGTGGCAGAAGGCCTGTTTTTTCAGGAATGCCCACGCCTTATTACTTTGTGATTGGGCAGTGGGTCAAGAAGGTTGTGACATTCTCTGACCCAGAAGAAGGCTATATATACCCTGATTTGAGGTTTTGCTTTGGGGCTCACTTTGAAAGAGTTCTGTGATTTGGCCAGATGAGACTCTGAGAAGCTGTTGAGCCCCTCTGGCTTTGAAAACCCAAATGTTGGTGCTTCTCTCCCTGGTGACTGACTAGGTATGGATGTAATGGTCAGACAGCTGGAAGCTCTGTCTGCTGATCTGTTTCTCTGTCTGTATTTTTGATCTGCTTGTAACTTCTGTTTGTATCCTCTGAAGTTCAGGGTGCTGACTTTTTCCCCTGAACTAGGTAAATGATATATGTTTGATTAAAGTAAGATTTTTAACCCATTTTGAGTAGCTTTCCTTTAGAAAAGCATATCTAAGAACCTGTGCTAGCAGCCATCCTGGGTATGCTAGGGTGCTTGCTGCTACACATGCCTACAAAGCAGAAGGTTTGGTTAAAATGTATTCTAGGCACATGATAGATTCACAAGTCATGATACATACATTCATATACAATTTATCTAAGGGGCCATTAAGTGGCACAGTAGATAGAGCACAGGCCCTGGAGTTAATAGGATCTGAGTTCAAAATAAACCTCAGGCACTTGACACTAGATGTGTGACCCTGGGCAAGTCACTTAATACCAATTGCCCCCCCAAAACAAATTTACCTATAAAAATTCTATGACATATAAAAATAATTGAACAATTGCTAAAATTAAAGTTATAAGAAGACAAGGATGCAGTATGTTGAATTAAATTAGCATTCAGCTTTGATAATTTGCATTATGAAAATAAGTCATTTATATATTTCCTAAAATTTGAAGAATGTTTCCCATCATCATATCTGAGCCTCAAAATAACCCGTGAAGCTTAGTACCATAGGTGTTATTATTCCCTTTTAACAGATGAGGTAACTAAGGCACAAAGTGCTTAAGTAACTTGAACAAATTCACAGTTAATTAAATCTTAGAAGTAGGATTCGAACACAAGTCTTGTTTGTTCCAAGTCCAGTAATCTATTCAGTAGTCCATGCTGCTCCTCCAGCACTGTAGGGAATGAAGAAGGTGAGATTGGGTTTAGGATTATTGAACCATAGTTAAGGATAATCATAGAGACTTGCTGAAGAATGTAATACTTAACATGAGTCAAAGGTCCTCCAGGAGGACAAAATACAACAAAACAGAATCCTTTGTTCTCTGATTTCTGGTTGCAGGAAATTCCAGAGAAGGAAAGTAGCATGAGGAGAAAAAGAATTAAGAGCTGAGTACGTGGCTGGAAATATTTTTAATAAATGCAGTTCTTCACCTTGCTTGTAATCTCAGTTTCATTGTGCCTAAGGACATTTTACACACCGTTATTTAGGCAGGATTCCTGATTGGTGAAGAGCCTGATTAATGACTATGTCACTGTGCAGGGGGCGGAGTTTATGAGAACTTTTTGTTGAGTAGAGACATCTAAGTAGTCCTTTCCATCTGAATTGAATTGAGGTTGAAGTCTCCTCCATGTTTCCTCCTTTTAGAACTTCAGTTCTTTGAGAGCAGGGTAGTCTCACTTTTCTTTTTCAACCCTCTGTGCCTCCTCACATAAAACAAGCACTTATTTTTTTTTAATTTTAGTCATTCACACTTTTTTGCATGAATTATTATAATATAGAAAAATATGTTCACTTGGGCTTTTTTTTTTCCAATCAGACTTATTTCAATGCATTTAAATCTTCAGAATGGAAGAAACAAATAAAAATTAACATCACCAGTGGCATTTTTCTTCCTCCACTCCTCTATTCTGCCCATTAATCAGATTTGCCTCAGACATTATAAGCACAAACTTCTTTGGGGCAAAGGGGGAAGAGTTGATGTGTGACTATTATTATCTACTATTAATCAGATTTGAACACTAATATTAAACCTAATGAAGATGTTTCTTTTCTAAATAGAATTTCTTGGCTGTTGCAACTTGCTTTAGCAGCTAATTATTAAGAAAATATCTTTAGTTGTTAAATGTGGCTCTTGTAGTTAAAAACATTTTAAAATATATTTTACAGACATAATAAATATCTACTCATGTTAAGTATCATTCTAATTAAGAGTCTTGATAATTATAATCCCAAAACATATACATAGAGTTTAATTTTTTTTTTCCTGCGGTTATATAATGGAAATGTCACTATATGTGTTCTTGACTGCTACACTTGGTAATGAAAACTTAGAGCAAAATGATGGTATGATATGTTGCCTAAGGCAGGTACTGTTAGTTTTTACCTCAAGACATAGTCTGCTATTTATTGTAGAATCCTAGGACTGTGAGGAGACCCTTAAGGGGTCATATAATTTATTGACAGATACATGAAAAGATTATGTGTAAAAAACATAGGTACCTTCAAACCCAGGGACTTCAATATTCATCTTGATTGTTACTTTAATGAAAACCTGGTTGCACAATTTCTCAACTTCAGTGACTTTTCTTTGCTTGACTTGAAGTACATGCTCACCTATAACCATATACTCACTGCAGACAATGCAGTTTCCTATTTTACTAGAAAGGTTGACAAAATCTGATGTGAACTTCTTCAGTGTCCATCCTCCAGTCATCAAAGGTCCATAGAATCATCAACTTTTCCCTCCTTCTCTTTAGTTGCAGAAAAATAGCTACCCTTACTCCTCCATAAAGCTAAGTCATATACCTGCAATCTGGATCCCATGCTCTCCCACCTCCCTCAAGACTTACTTAAGCTCACATGATTCACATGTCTTCAAATACTTCCTCCACATCAGATCTTTCCCTTATACCTACAAACATGCCTAATTCTCACCAGTCCTAAAAAAAAGTCTTCTGACTTTTCGTATTTCTAAACACTACCCTAATGGTCCAACTGACTGTTAGTGTCTAATTTCTCTCCTAGATGAGTTTTCTTACCATCATATTATTTTCTTATTGATTAAAAAAATCTTCCAGTATCTATTACAAATGCTCTAGATATAATAAGTACTTTTAAAATGTCATATTGTATTTTTGTTTTTCATGACCGATTTGTTGAATTTTGCTATAGCAATTATATCCTGCTTCCATACCATATAATTCTGCATTAAGAACTTATCATCCATTTTGGCCCTATAGTCTGTAACCTAATACCACTGTGACGAAGCTTCTGTTTCTCTCTGATTTGATTTTTTAAATTAAATTTTATTTTAACAAAATAATTCTCTCCATCCTACTCCCCATCAATGAAAATCAAAAGAAAGAAAAGTATCTCCCTTGTTACAGATATGGACAGTCAAGCAAAACAAATTCATTGGTCATTTATACACACATACACACTCACACTCATTCTGTGCTCTGAGTTGTTCCCCTCTCTGTCAAGAGATGCTTCATTTTCAGTCTTCTTGATTCAGAGTTGAACATTTGCTTTGGTAAGAGTTTTGACCAAAGTCCTTTAAAGCTGTTTATTTCTCCTGTTATGTTCATTGAAATGGTCTCTACCATTCCTGCCCCAAAAGATTTTTGAGTTTTAGTGTATATGAATATCTTCTTCACCTATGAAGCTACCTTGCCTTCCCTTCTGCCAAATCTTTGACTCATGAGCAAGCTGCGTACTTTCAGTGTTGTATTCCAGACGTGGGTTGCATCCCATCAATTTCTGGCTCATTTCCTTTATTGCCTATATGCCATGCATTAGTATATAGACAGGGAAGATCAGTAGTGTAATTTCTGTTCCTTTTCTTCATTGTTTTCTCCTGTGAATTAATTATTGGTTGTCCTGGCTGTGATTATTCTTTGTATGACTTCCTCTAAAATATCTCATTATAGCTTTATCCCCCCTAGGAATTTATCTCTCCCTTCCTATCCCTCCCTTCCCCCCAATAGGTATGAGAACTTCTTCAGTTAGGCTGAAAAAAATCCAATGAATGGGTCCAAGGATGGAGGACTATTGGCTTAACACTCATTCAAATGAAAAGCTTAGTTGGCTACAAATTCAGTTCAGTCAACAGTGGATTGCGGCAGCCAAAGAAGCAAGTGTAATCTTTGGCTGCATTTATAGACGTCCAGTGTCCAAAATCAGGGAGGTAATAGTTTCACTGTACTCTGAAATGATCGGACCACGTATGGAGGACTATGTTCAGTGTTCCATGTCACAATTTAAAAGAAATATTGACAAACTAGAGCATGAACAGAGATGGGTGAACAGATTGATGAGGGTTTTGGAAACTATGTTATGAGTAAACGGTTCAAGGAAATGGTAATTTTTTGCCTGCAGAAGAGATTGTGATGAGGTTTTTTTTTTTCCTTTCTTTCATTGGAGGGGAGGACAGGGATGATTCGATTACTATCTTCAAATATTTGAAGAGCTATCACAAGAAAGATTGATTCAACTTATATATCTGATTATCTTTGGAGGGCTGAATTAGAACTGATGGATAGAAGTGACAAGGAGGAAGATTTCCATTTCCTACAAGGAAGAACTTGCTAGCAATCTGAGCTCTCCGGCAAAATAATGAGCTACCCAGTTAAGTAGTAAGTTCTCTTTACACTGGCAGTGTTGAAACAGAACCCAGATGTTCCCTATCTACCTGGAGGAATTCTTCCATAGATGGTAAATTAGATTAGGTAACACCAAAATCCTTTCAATTCTGAATTTATTTTGATTCTAATTCTATTGTTCTCTAATGGAGACTGAGAACAGTGTGACTATAAAAATCATACAACTTTATAGCTGTCAGAAAATTTCAGCTCCTTTATATACTTAATTTCTTTCCCCATCAAAGAATTGGCTGATGTGAGTTTCAATGTTGCCAGTCAACCTCCAGCATAAAAAGTACTGATGAGTAAATAAACGGATCAAGAATCACTAATAGAACAGAATAAGATTGCTAAACTTCCCATATGCATGGAATTATTCCTTAAACTTATTTGCCAAAAGTTCCTAGAATAGAATATAATTTATATATCATCTCAGGTCTCTTTGGATTGGGACTGATGCCTTTTGATCTGAGATCCTTCCCTCCAAGGCCAACTCAACTGAATTCATTTATGAAAAACTTGATTTGAGGGCACAGTTGTGTTATATGCCCTTAATGTCAGAATGGCTAACTAAGTTCAACTCAAACTTTATGCCCAAAGTCTCACATCTTTGGAAAGGCCATCTACCTTTTCTACCCCTACCTTAAACCACTGTTACCGTGATCGTGGACTGTGTCTACTGTGCTCCCATCTGACTTGGCCATGCCAGTCAGGCACTGCATTCAGACAATTCTGGATTATGTTGCTGTTATATGTCAAAGGCCCTTAGCTTTTTTCACATTAGCTTAGTAGATAAAAGCAAAGAAATCCTCAACAACTGCAAAACTGAGCTGAAGGTAAAATTCATGAATCAATAAAATAAAATGCATGTATCCTTATATTTATCAGGATATACAGCAACTGATCTGTTTATATATGGTTTTCTTAAAAAAGATTTTAAGCATGTAATAGTAGAAAGTATCATTATGGGATTTTTTTAAAAATAAAGATTTCACTATTTAACTTTATAAATATGGAGATAAAGCCTATAGTTCAGGAGATAATCTTAGCATCTCAATTTGTCAGCATTGATGAGCTGGGTATTTGAACAGGTGAAACTTGAGTTTTATACCATTGGGGCCTTTCTTTCTACTATCCTCATACACCCCAGAGTGATTTAGATATTATCCTTAACATAAAAGAAAGAAATACTTGCATGTGCCTAGAGGCACACTTTTTTTCCCCTCCCAGGAAATTTGTAACAAAGCTGATACACAAAATCCACAAGGGTCTGTGTGACACTTTAATTTGCATTCACAGTGAGGTTTGCAAACTGTTAATTTTGGAGATGGGCATTTATGTGGGAGGGGGCAGAAGGGAAGGAAAAGCTGGAAAGGAGAGGAATAGCTCATCTCTAAATTCCTACTTCATATGTTTTAGATGGATGGAGGCCAAAAGACTGGAGACAATTCAAGTCTTCACTAGCTCAGTGCATATGAAATTTCTGGCTGCCTGACAGAAAATGTTGTTTGCATTTTTTTCATAGCTCTTGAGGCTCAGGACTTGGCCTGTTAAAACTAGAAGAAAAAAAAAGCCTTCAGGGGAAGGGGTTTTTCTTGCATTGTTAAAGAGTTTCATCTTCTCATCATCTCCTGCTTAATCCCAGCTACCTCTTTTCTTCCCTAGAGACAAGGAAACTTGTACTAATCTGGTAAATATAACCCAAACTGATGGCATGTCAGTGTACACTTCAGCAGCTATGGATGGGTATGCTCCAGATTCAATAGAGGTTCTCTTTAACCCTATTTGTTTAACTTAAATGAAACAAAAACTTTATTGATTCTCACGGAACTCAGAATATTTATAGTACTAGCCATAACACACAGTTGCACACCCAAGTCAAACTTAATACACAGATTTATTAGCTAGCAGCAAATGAAATGGATGAATGACATCAAAGCTAGATCACAGGAAGTGGTAGAAAATGTGTGTATATAATACCCACATACTCCCACCCATTGATTCTAGCATAGGGAAAAGGAAAGAGGGAAGAAGGAAGGAAAAATATGTTTAGTTTTGTGCCTAGTATAATTTTCAGTAACTTGAGTTATTATTTTATTTTATTTTTTTTGCGTCAGATGGCCAGCTGCTTGGCTGCTTCATTAAAAAAGAAATGAAAACTTGTAGAAAATAATTCGTGTTTACCTAATACCTTCATAAAATGGAGTGGACAACCTCAGTCTTTAAAAATGGATTTTTTGATTTGTCTTTCAAACAAAACAACATGAATAAATGCTGCTGAAGAGGAATTCAATTATTTTACATCTCACCCCATATTTCTGGTATTCCCCTTCATAGAACAACTCATAACTGCTGTCTTTGATCCATGTTATTGATTGTTCTAAATGAAATTATTTTCATAACATTTTGTTATTTCCAAGCAGTTCAAAGATAATTATTTTCTATTTATCTTCCTAGTTTAAAAACCTGACTATTCTCCTTTAATCATTCCTAGGGCTTAGATGCTTCATTTATCTATATCTATCTATATCTGTGTGTGTGTGTGTCTGTCTGTGTCTATGTGTGTGTGCATGCCTAGCCTTGTTCTCCAAATGTGGACATCTGTAAGTACCCAACAAATACGCAGGAATTTTCAGTAATGATGCTTGATCTCTAACCAAGAAATATTAGGGAATAATAGTAAAGAATGAACTTCATAAACAAGAAAAGCCATTATCTTAAAATGATGTAAATTCAGTTATGAAATGGAAAGTCTATTACATGATTAATGGAGGTTAATAAAGATCACAGAATCCTTAGACCAGATGAGCTAGTCAGAGGCCATTTAATACAATTCCTTCAGTCTCTAGACAGGCTTCACTAGCTTAAATGGAATCTCTCCAGTTTTTAGACATCTCCAAGGAAGAGAACAGTTAGCAAATGAATGATATGTATAGATATGCAAGTTGTTAATCTTGTGGTCAGGTACCTGAGATCTAAATATGATGATCTTTGGTATCACAGATGCTGTTGCTTACCTCTGTCGGTACTAAGCTGACTCAATCCATTTACAATTATTTATTGAATGCCTATATTTGGCTAACACTTTGCCACATATTGTAAATGCTGTAAGAGGGGTGAAGAGAATTACTTTCCATTTATTTTGTAATCACTTGTATATGAACATATTATTCCTCCTCCAGCACCCAAGAAAATATAAATGTGTGTTGAATTCTCACGCAGATGACTCCTTCTAACTGCAGGCTTCCCCACAGGGTTCTGATGTGGTCTCTTTTCTCTTCTATGGTCCTACTTCACTTGGTGATCTCCCATGGATTTAATTACCATCTTCAAACTGATGATTCTCAAATCTATCTATCTTTCCCTAACTTCTCTGATGACCTCCAGTTTCACATCTCCAGCTACTTTTCAGACATTTTGAAGTGGACATCCGATAATAACATCTTAAATTTCACATGTGCAAAACAGAACTCATTATCTTTCTCCAAAACTCTCCCTCCCTCCAAGCTTTTCTATTGCTGTTGAGACAACACCGTTCTCCCAGTCCTTCAGGCTTGCAACCCAGATATCATCCTCATCTCCTCATTGTCTTTCACCCCCCCCCCCCATATCCAACTTATTGCTAGAGCCTGTCTATTTCATTTTTACAACGTCTTGAATGTGCCTCCTTCCCTTTTTTGACACTGTCACCACTCTGGTGAAGGCCATTATCACTTTAGAACTGAATCATTGCAATAACTGCTTGTGGGTTTGTCTGCCTCAAGTCTCCCTCCATTGCAGTCCATCCTCTTTTTAGCCACCAAAGTGATTTTCCTAAAGTGCAAGTTTGACCATCTCACCCTCACCCCTAATTAATAGACTCCAGTGATTGCCTGTCACTTTCAGGATCAATTATAAAATCTTCTGCTTGGTATTTAATGTTCCTACCTTTCCATTCTTACATTATACTTGAAGATCAATTATAAAATCCTGTTTGGTGGTCAGAGCTTTTATAACCTTACTCTCTCCTATCTTTCCAGTATTCTATACCTTACTCCCTGACTTCATTGTTATTTTCATTTCCATTTTTACTCTCAGGCAATAGGATTTCCTTCTTTTGAATGAAAAGATAATACCCCCTTTTCAGAGTAGTATAGCTATGGCAAAGTAAGCTTTTCAAGAAATGTAAATTATTTCAATCTTTCAATATCTTGACTCATTTCTAGCCAATGAATGCCATGACATTGTGATAATAGTCCAAAACTGAAGAGACAAAAATGTATTCATGTCTTTCTAGCAGCATTATTTCCTTTTTGAAATTTCAAAGGAAGTATATTCTGAAAAATTTGGTTGACTGATCAGTCCAAAATGGAACATCCCTGTTTATAATCTTATGAAATTTGTTAGCAAAATGTTTCCACCAAAGTTGAAAATAATATATGAAGACTGAGGACATAATCTCAACATATTTGCCCAATTAAAACCCTTCAGTCAAAAATATAGTCCAGATGGGTTTTACCCACAATGCCCAATAACTAGATTGACTCCATGTATGACTGAGTAAACAAATCTAACAGGATATGTTGACTTTGTATAAAGCCAGTCTTAATCCTCTGGGATGACCTCAGTTAAAATATTTTGAGCTACACCCCCCTCCCCAAAGAATCCAACTCATTTGCTAAAGTACAGAATGTAATAATGTTTATATCTAATTGGACCATGCTTCTATGGCATGTATATTTCTGGAAGCTTACCCTCAGTAAATGTCCTTAAAAGAAAACTGGAATCCAAATATAAGGTACAGAACATATTCTTTTGCTTAGGCAGATATGAGTTAATTATCTCATAGTTTGATCTATGGCACTGATAGCTAATCTTGGCACAAGTAGACACTTAAGAAATTGGTATTTGTTGAAATAATAAGCACTATTTGATAAAGTGCCCATCTTGGGAGTGTTCAAAGCATTTTTTTTTTGCAGGTTCCAAAATCACATCCCTAAAGAAAAAGAAGGCAGTTATTCAATTTTGTCTGAGGTCGTGACCCAGATGATATGCTACACATATATGGCATTAAATCTCTGTCAGCATTTTAACATATTGAAACGCATAAATGGGTTGCATACATACTATTCCAAAAAGAAATTTACTATGCGCCAATTCAATTGTAAATTTCTATTAAGCATCTTTTATGTGTATTATCTAGATTTTGTACAGCATGAGTGCATATCATCATGTTTCAGTCGTGACTGACTCTTGGTGACCCTTTTTGAAATTTTCTTGGCAAAGATCCTGGAATGGTTTGCCATTTCCTTCTCCAATTCATTTTACAGATGAGGAAACTGAGGCAAACAGGGTTAAGTGACTTGTCCAGGCTCACATAGCTAGTAAGTGTCAGAGGTCAGATTTGGACACAGGAAGATTAATTTTCTTGACTCCAGGCGCAGCACTCTATCCACTGTACCACCTAATTGCCCAGCTGCTCAGTACAGGTGTATAATAAATGTTTGTAGAATTGAATTGAATCACAGAACACACATATAGGCACTACAGGAAATTTATGTGTGCATTCAAATTCCACACTGGATCTACTGACTCAAATTGTGTCATATGATATATTATTTCCTCTTCCCTTCTTCCTTCTTCTCATGCCACAACTATGTATGTATGTGTGTATGTATGTGCATGTATATACATATACATATATGTATGTTTTTTTAAATGCCTCTGTTGATGTAATTTAGAGATAAATTTATTAGGAGTTTTTATAGGGTGCATACCTTAATTTCCTTAGGTGTTTTCATTCAGGACACTAAAAATGTACACATAAATGTCCCTTCTATTGATTTACAATACAGAGTGACAAAAAAGCAGTTTAATTAACAGAAAATTATTGGTGTTTATGTGATAATTGCCAGCATAAATTAGGAATATGAGACAATTTCCAAGAGTTGCATTATTCTCTGTGAAATAAGTTTGTTGCAAGAAAGTAGAGATAGTTCTGAGAACTAATCTTTGTATTCACTATTGCTTCATTATTTTCAGCATTGTTCTCAGTCCTTTTTCTTTTACTTCATGCTTTGCTCAATGGTGGCATCCCTGGCCTTGACTCCTTTACCTTGAGCTTGGAACCTGTGGCTCAGTTTAAACTTTTCTCACAGTTTCCCCAGTCTGACTCCTATTATCATTTTATACTCTTTTTGCCTTAAAGTTCAAGGTCTTATTTAAATGAGTCTAATTGAAAGTTTTCTCTTATTTTTTTTAAGTGATCTATCTTCTACTATAAATCTGAGCTACATATCTAGCCTTTATGAGGATAACCTGATAGAGAAGCTGCAGTACAATGTTTTTGGTTCATTCAATCAATATTAAGCATCTCATAGGCTAAGACTGAGGTCCATACAAAGATGACAATGATGAGGACAGAGCCTGCCTTCAAGGTGTTTACAGATTCAGTAAATGGGAAGACATAAACACAGGCAAAAATCCTCATCATCATCCTCCTCCTCTTCCTCCTCTTTTTCCTCCTCCTCCTCTTCCTCCTCCTGAATTCTCATGTTCAGTGCTTTAAGATTTATGATGCATTTCAGTTACATTATCTCGTATGATCCTCACAGCAACCTTGCACAATGGCAGGTGCTATCATTTTCACCAATCTCCATGTTAAGGATGAGTAATCTGAGGCTCAGAAAGATTGCCATTTTCTCAAGGTCAAAGAGCTAGTGTTATTTACCTGAATTATATTAGAGCAGTGTCCTCTGTTTATACCGTAGTCATTATATTATCCACTAGGTGATTTTATGTGAAAACATGAATTTCCTAAACTTTGTGTAAAAATAGCTTCTGTTGAGGTTAAGTGACTATTTCCAGCTTTTTCTGCATAAGTTTTATTTTGGGTCGGGGGAGGTGGTAAAGTGTACCTCATGTTGGTGCATATTGGACAGCAGTCTGAGTCTTGCCTTGCCATTGGGGTGCTTTTTGAGGTTATTGGTTTTTTGGAGGGGGGGATGGAGAGAGTATGGGACTTATCATGATGTTATACCCTTGCCTTTTAAGTTTTAGCTTCCCTCCACCCAACACAGATACCCCAACTCTACAAACCCTAGAACACCTTTGAAGTCATCAATAGTCTTCCACTTCTCCTCCTCTACCTTGCAGGATGTGTTTTACACCTTTGTTTTCCCAATGTTCTCTTGCCCTAGGAACAGGGGTATGCTTTCAGCAGTGGACAGGAGGCACTCACATAAACGGGAAGCAGACTGCTTAAGAAGAAGCATCCACACTTAATGTAGAATTGTTTTTTAGCCAAATGTTGTTATTTTTGGCCAGCAAGATGTTTTCTTCTGTGTCTCATAGAGTTGAAATATTAATGTAGTAGAGTGAGCTGGGTAGCTCTGTCTCAGGAGACTAATTTGTCAGATGACCTACCCTGAAGAATACTAAACGGAGTCCTTTCTTTGCAGTACCCTGATTTTACATGTATAGGGGTTATTAATGAGCAGGCAAAATTCACATCTATGTGGAGAGAACCTTTTGCAGAAGAAAGAGGTAGAATTGATGTTCCTATTATCCTCAAGGGACAACTAGGAAGTGCTGTGAATAGAGCTTTGGCCCTGGAATCAGGAGGACCTGAGTTCAAATCCAGCCTCAGACACTTGATACACTTACTGGCTATATGACCTTGGGCAAATCAATTAACCCCAATTACTTTGCCTTCTTCCTCCAAAAAAAATGAATTGTACTTATTGTCCTCAAGCCTTTGTGTTCTAAAGCTCAGACCACAGAGGGGAATGGTGAGAGCACTGGGCCAAGCTACCTGGGGCTTCTAATTCTGATTCTACCACTAATTAGTTAGCTATGTAACGTCTAGCAAACCCTGCCACCTCTGAGCCTCAATTTCCTCACATGGAAAATGAGAGCATTTGGCTAGAGTCTAGATCAAGGCTTCTTAAACTTCTTCCACTCACTACACCTTTTCTTGATGAGAAATTTTTACATGATCCTGGGTATATAGGTATATAAAACAGGTATAAAAATCAGACACTTATTGATAATAAATCATAAAGAAATTTATTTTAAAGCAATTCTTTAGTATACATATAATTTTTCATTTATTAAAAGCAGAAGCTGATTTGCATACTAACGAGATAGATGTGCTTGATTATTCTTACACAAAGAATTAAATCTTGGCAGAATATTTGTTAGTGTAGAGTGGCTTCAAAGTTTTTCAGAGTTGATGAAGATTTTGATTTTATAATCAGCAATGCTTGGAATGCCACTTTGTGTAAATATGTGGTACAAAATGACAGAAGAATGTTTAGAGTCATTTCAGAAATTGTTGGAAATTCTGTCCTAATCACAAGCTGAAATTCATTTAACAATTTTGTATATACGGTTCAGAACATACAATTAGAACATATAATGACTGAGGTGTTTCTGGCAGCATTTGTTGGTGTTGTGAGGTATGACAGCATGCATAGTGCAAAGCGTGCATTCTTTCTGTTCAGAACCAAGGCTGCAGGGAAGTTGCATGATAAAACATGGGCAAGTACTGCTAGAAACACCTTGTATTCATTGTATGTGTGATTTTGAATTAACTTTTGGTCATTGCACATTCAGAAACATTTTACTGTTGCCAAATTTTTCCAGACTCCCTCACGTTGTTATTCAATCCCCTATAGGGTCATGACCCACAGTTAAAGAAGTCCTGCTCTAGATGACCTGGGAGGTCCTCTACAGTTCTAATACTCTACCATTTACCTGTTGGCCTAAAGAACATCAGATCATGTCCAAAGTAAAGAACCATTTTCAGGCTAATTGAATTTAATTCAATATGCATTTATCAAAGTGCCCTGTGTATAACACACTATGCTAGGTGCTTAGATGTGAAGACAATTTTGAAAAAAATTATACTTTTTCAATTAATTCAGATTTTCTTCCCTTCCTACTTCTCCCCAGTTGGGGAGAAAAAAGAAAATAAAAATGAAACCTTTGTTACAAATATAGACAGTCTAGGAAAAGAAATTCTAGCACTGGCATTTTTCTAATAAATTTAATAGTCCCTGCCCTCATGGAGCTTGTATTCTATTGTCGAGAAACACCAGGAAAAGCAACAAGTAAATATAAAGTCATTTTGTGGTTGAGAAAACTAAAAACTTGGGGGGATCAGTAAATCCATATAATAGTTGGCATTTAAGCTTAGTTTTGAAGGAAGCCAAAGATTGCATGAGATGCAAAGACTTTAGGCCCCTTTTGTATCATTCAGCCTTCCATATACGTTGTTGATAAATGTTAATTGGGTAACTGCTTTTGATCTGCTCTGGGGAGGAAAGATCTACCTTAAAATCATGTTGGAGCAAGTTTGCTGAAGCACAAATGGTATATTACCTTAGGGGGAAAAAGTAAGAGCTGAACCTTTGAGTGATTGTTATGGGATTGTGTGTGGCATTCTGAATGGTGAAAAACATCATTTCAAAGCCAGTCTAGGCATCACCACTCACTTCTTTTTAGGGAACATCGTGACTTTTACAGATGAAATTGACTGCTGGGGAGGATTGTCCTTTTCAGCTGAGAGCAGAATTCAGTTCAACCAGTATTTACTAAGTATTAGCTATATACAAGACACTGTGCTGATAGTTACGGGGGCCACAAAAAGATTGTAGGTGCAATGTAAAATATTAGAACTGGAAAATGACCTTCATGGCCAAGTAGTTCATCCTCCTCATGTTTGCTGCTGAAGGCAAGAAAAATAAAGTAACTTGGTCAAGGTCCCACCTGCAAAGGGAAACTAAGTCAAATCTAGAAACCAGTTCTTCTGATTTCAAACCCAGTCCTCCTTTTATTGATAGTCTAAAGATTCAGTTATAGGATTTAAACAGAGGAGGCATATGATATATTCCAACCCTTTAATTTTACAAATAAGGCATATGAGGCCCAGAGAATGATTTACCCAGTGTCCACATGGGTAGTAAGTAGTGGTATAGAACCACAATTTTTTTTTTCCTTCCGTCTCTTTGCAATTTAAAACAAGAATGTGAAGATCATTTCTAGTGAACAATCTCTGTGCTGATAGATCATTAGGGCTAATGATGATTATGTAAAGGAAAAAGGGAAACTTCCAATTAAAATAAGGTTTATATAGGTCCAGATAAAGGTGGCTTTCATATCTCACCTGCTCAGCCCCAGTACTCTGCATTTGGGCAGTCAATTTTGTAAAGTTTCTTGCCGTCTTGGAGAGGAGGGACCAATTATACCATAAAATCTAGCAAGAGTTTATTCATACTGTAGATGGAATGATCAAAATGAATAGTAAAATTGTAATGAGTTGGGAAGTAGGAAATATTAAATAAGTTTTTCTAAACCCCTAGGAAGGACATGATTAATTGCAATATTTATTTTAGTGAAAATCCCTCTGATGCTTTACCAGTTTTTATTACTCTCCCTCCAGTGTCCATTGTGCCATATCCCTAAAAATCAATGACTTTAATGTAGTTTTGCTAGGGCAACATACTTCATTCTGGTTGAGCCTATGCAAGAAGCACTTCTAGGCCAGGAACAGATTCAGTGGTTTTCCCAGCACCAGGGACTCCATGTTGCATATTTTTTTTTAATTAATCATCACTGATTGGAGAAGCCTAATTATTGTATTAAAAAAAAAGAAACTTTGTGAAACAATCAACTTCCCTCTCCCAAGATGTCTGTTATGGTCCATTTGTATTTAAGGAGGGGACAAGTAAGGTCACAGAGAATTTACCTAGTGCTAATTTGTTATAGTTTCAAAAAAAGGATTCCATATAGACATGTGATGGCTGTTTGACATATGCACCAGAGTCTCTGGGAGACAGCATGTTGAAGTGGGAAGAGCACTGAATTTAGAAACAGTCATGGAACCTGACTGTGCAACTCCTATTTGACCTTTAGCTTGGTCAGTTACCCTCTTTGGACCTAAATTTCTTCATCTGCATAATGGGGATGAGGGATAGGATTGGAGCAGCAAACCACTAAACCTTGTTTCATCTCTAAATTAATGGTCTGTATGTCCTGCTATGGGACATGCTGCCTCAATTCTGAGGTCAAACCAGAAGCTTAATGATACTACTGGGACTATATTCCTGACCACAAATTGGTCTTAAAGACCAAGATTCACATTGTTTGATATACAGGAGTAAACAAAGAGATTTAGCCATTTATTACATATCGCACCATTCTTGGATAAGCAGGCACTTGGAATGCATGCTCTTGCCCAGTGAAAATAGATATTGTCATAATATTTTCAACCATCAGTGTTGACACCTATGGATTGTCCAGTTACTGTAGCTGTTTTCTTTTTATAGGTCTTTTCTAGATAAAGAACCCAGTCCAGTCAGACTTTTTTTTGTCTTTCTTATAAAAGGTAGCTCAGTCAAATACACCCAAATTTCTGGGATCTAAATCAGTTTTGGTATAATCACTGAATCTAACATTTATTGAATGTCTGCTATCTAACTACTGTGGTGCCAAAAATGCCCATTCTTACCCTCAAGAAATATATAATCTAGCTCAAAAAAAAAAACAAACCACAAATGCAAGAAACAATTAAGAAAGTCATAAAGAACACAGTATACCTAGATGCCAAATTGTGGAGCAGAAAAATCTCTATGTGGAAAAATGTATTCAGATCTCTCAGTATTTTATTGATGGTTACCATAATCAATTTTTTTGGGGGGTGGTGGTGGCAAGGAAAGAACCAGAATACTCATACTCTACTGGGTGTGATAGCCAAGTGTAACAGCAAGCACCCTAGCATGCCTAGGG
>CM053588.1:192012243-192033533 GCA_028646515.1 Pseudochirops corinnae
AGTGTCTGAGGCTGGATTTGAACTCAGGTCATCCTGACTCCAGGGCAGGTGCTTTATTCACTGTGCCACCTAGCAGCCCCAAGGATTTTTTTTTTTTTAGTCTGGCCATAGCTCTGCCCAAAGGATTAGGGAAAGGGAAGAGCTAGCTGGGGGGCAGGTGGATGGCACAGTGGATAGAGTACCAGGTCTGGAATCAGGAAGACCTGAGTTTAAATCTGGCATCAGATACTTACTGTGTGACACTAGGCAAGACACTTGACTGCCTCAGTTTCCTCATCAGTAAAATGAGTTGGAGAAGGAAATGGCAAAATATTCCAGTATCTTAACTAAGAAAACTCCAAATGGGCATCATGAACAGTAGGGCATGACTGAAACAACAGAAAAAAGGACCAGCTGGCTAAAACAAAGATTACTTTCTTGTAGATTCACATTATTTTATAATCGCAAAGTATATAATATGGCATACTTTATAATATAATAAATGATACATAATTAGTAATTATCTGGTTCAATCCCTGGATTTTACCAATTGGGTAATCAAGTCTCAAAGAAAATAGATAGCTAACATTTATATAAGACTTGAAGCTTTGCAAATCACTTTACATAGCTTTGCTCATTTGAGCCTCACATGAACCTAGTGAAGTGGCTATTTCAGGTGTGATTACCATCATTTTAAAGATGGTGGAACTGATGTTCATAAAGATTAAATGACTTGCCTATATGCACAAAGGTGGGATTCACATTTAGGTCCCTCCCCACACCAAACCAATACTTCTTTCAACTATGCTCAAGGATGTATGTCTAATAGCTGCCACAGTTGGAATTCAAACCCAGATCAATCTGACTCCAAATCCAGCTTTCTTTTAACTACATCAGGCATCAAGGGACACTCTTAGTATGAGTCTGCAGAACTATTGTGCTCCTTTGTCTCTGTAGTTGATTGAGCTCTTCTTACTCTCAGAAGGCTCAGTTCCTCATCCTACTCTTCAATGAATATACCTCTCCCTGAATCATGGCTTCTCTGTTCCCAACCTCACCCTGATATTTTTGCTTTTGATTTCCCAAGCGCCGCCTCTCTTTAATCTTGGGAACTTGACCCAAGAACACATCCTTGATGAAGCCTACTGTTGCTTCCAGGGAAGGAGCTCCTCCTCTGGATAATTCTTCAGAATGGTATTCTTCTATTGTACCTAACACCTTTTGAGTCAACCACATTTCTTTCCACACTGGGTACTGGTGCTAGCTCTCTAAGCTGTTCTCATTTTTACACAATGAATAAGCATTAGACAGATGGCTCCAGAGAACAGTCTTCTTTAACACAGTGTAATTAGAAAGTGTGGCAACAACTCAGCTATTTCCAGACTCTGGGTCAAGATGGCTACAATTAGCAGATAATAAGTGGAACACTGCTCACTAGATTTTATTCGGATTTTGAAAACTGTAGACTAAATTGCCTCTTAGGTCTAGACGGCCAGTGCTGTGCATATTTTAAATGGCATTACAGACCAAGGAGGGGCAGGGCAGCATTTAGAATGATTTTCTGCTCAAGATGAGAGCAAATAGGTACCAAGTTAGTGTTAGCAAAGCTGGATCAGTTAAGGAGCCCCTCCTCCAAGCCTTCTGCTGCTTTCAAAGCTAGAGCGGGTTAGCTCACATTCTTACCATCTGCCCCAGATCTAATATAAATGGAAATGTAAGAAATGCCACATTGTAGCTCTTGTTTGTATATTTTGTTCTCCCACCAATGCCGAATTATTTTCAGGTAGACAAAAGCATACTGTGCAGTCAAATGAGAAAGCACACACATACACGAAAAGAGTAAAGTGGATAAAAGAACACCCAATTAATATATTTTAGCCAACATGGAAAATCTAAGCCTCCAAATCTCAAGCCCATTTCCCCCACTAAGCCAATTTCCTTCACTGTCTTTGGGGAATTTTGTTGTAATAGTTTTGAGTTCGTTTTGGAACACAATCTGGCAAAGTGAATAGAGGGCCAACTTTTGAGGAAAGATCTGGATTCAAGTCCTAACAGTTACATATACTAGCTGTTTGACCATGGATAAAATCAATTAACCTTTTCGTGCCACAGGCAACTCTCTAGCACTATGAGTTACAGACGAGCTGCCAACTACATCAGAACAAGGAGTTTTTACACAAGGATTTCCCTACAATAAGGAAATGACAGGTTTGGAGTAAAACAAACAAATGGACACACAAAAACATTGTATTTGAATTTGCATCACATTTTATTATATGTATATTTTAAATAAGCCAAAGGGAAACACTGGCAAGTGATGGGTTAATAACTGATTTGGGATCTGGTACTGGGAGGCTCTTGACAAAATGGTACACAATAAACATTGAGAACCTATCAGCTGAAATCCTTTCTTCAATCTATGGCAAGTACAAGTTTAAAGCAAACAGGAGAAAAACGACATGGAAGCAGGAGTTAACAGGAATATTTTCAATACCTAGGCTTAATGCAATCAATAAGCATGATAATGTCCTAGAAAGAGCTCAGAACTGGGAATCTGAAGATTTGAAAGTCTTCAAGTGGAGTTGGACTGACCACTTTTCTAAAGATGTCATAGACAGGATTTTTTTTTTCAAGTACAGGTTAGATTTGATTCAAGATGGCCTGGAGATTCATTCCAAGCATGAGACTCTATGATTCTATGATCCTAGCTTTAGTGCTAACTGTCACTAACTAGCTTTGTGACTTATGGAAAGTCCCTTGACATCTCTATGTTTATAAATTAATTGGATTAGAAGACCTCTAAAATCCAGTTCTCAAGATCCTTTCTCTTGCCTATATAGTATGGTAGAAAGAGCAGCATATTGAGAATAGGGAGATGGGATTCCATTACAAAAACTCTGTCTCTAGGTAGGAATGTGACCCTAAACACATCACTTAACCTCTTTTGCTTCTTCATCATTAAAATGAGAAGATTTGACTCCTGGATCACATAACCAACAAGATGGCAGATTGGCTGCTTTCTCCAGACTCCTTTTACTCTCTAACCATTCAAAAAGAAGAATTATATACCAGATGCAGAGTATCTATAGCTGAATCCAAAGGATAAAGAAGACAGAATTAAATGCTGCTACAAAGTAAGATCCTTATGAATTAATTAATACTGGATTACTCCAAACCTTAAAGCAATAACTCAGAATCTCTCCCCTACCAGGTTCCATACTATCACAGAAAAGATACAACATGACTTAAAGACCCATGCATATGCCAGATATAAGGGCATCTGCCTCTCTCCCCAGTTGCAGAGACTCTGCCAGCATATACCCCCCATTCTTCTACCCTGCAATAAGCAATAAATACTAACTCTGCCTAGTCTGGTGAGGAAGAAGAGGGCAGAGCTGAAAAGTGGGCCCTTCTGACTGGGGTTTGGTCTAAGGTTAGGAATCACCATGACCAAGGCTGAAGCAACCCTTCCTACTATACCTTCACACTGCAAAGAAGGACATAGACTATTGTGACCTTGCACACAAGAAGGAAAATGCTTTCCCAAAGGAGGTGAATTTATTCAACTTTTCTTGAAATCAGTTTGGAACTGTGTTAAGAAGGTGACCATAATATCTATACTCTATAGCCCAGAGATTCTATTGCTAGGCATACACAAGGAGAAAAATGTTTAAAAATTAATAAAGACCCCATCAATAACAACAAATATTTATAATAGCATTTTCCACCGTAGCAAACAACTGAAAATAAGGTAAATGCTGATCATTTGGGGAATGACTAAACAAATTGTACTATATAAATGTGATAGAATATTACTACTCTTGAGAAACAGTGAATATACTGAATACAGAGAAGAGAGAACTTCTATGAACTGATACGAAAGGAAGTAATCAGAACCAGAACTAGGAAAGCAAAATGTACACAATCCAAAACAATGTAAATGGAAAGACCAACAACAAAATAATTGAAATTGAATGCTGTGAAATTATAATAACCAAACATGGCTCCAGAGGAGAGATATAAGCAACCATTTCCTTTCTTTATTAGCATTGTAGACTAAAGTTTGCTGAGGAAAGTTAAAAAGAGAAAATGGAACTTGGGCTGGACCTTAAAGGATGGATATATTTCAAAGCAGGAAACATGGAAAATCCATAAGGTGGACCTCTCAACCACAATTTCAAAAGTCTGTATTCTGTGTATTCTGCTAATTAGTAAATAAACATTAAACCACTATAAATAAGATAAGTGATTGAACTGCTACAGGCACCCTTTACAGTCCCTGGAAACCTTAAGATTCTAGGTTAATTATTTGTATATTCATTGGGTTTTATGTCAGCTTTACCTAAGAAATGATGGCCTTGCAAGGCAGAGGCAAAACATTTTTATATAGGTTGTTAGGAGGAAAGAGGGAAGGATGAAAAGGTAAGAAGCACTTATCTTGAAAAGATTTATAGCAGCTTAGAAATAACCACACTAAATTGAAGAATATAGCATGAAAATCTCTCAATCAAGCATGGGCCACTTTCACTTTTAAGAGGATGGAAGATTAATATCACTACTTAAAATTCCCTGGAATTATTTTGGTTTGATACAGTGTTTTCCAAAAATCAATTAGTTTAATTTGGAAGTCTAATGATGAAGGATGAAAGTTTATAAATCTAAGCCTAAGGGATTCTGGGGAAGAAAACATAAACCCCGAGGAAAAGCCTGAACTCGCTGTGCCAAGAACCTTTGATTTGGGTTCAAAGCATCAATGACAATAGCCAAATAAAGCCAAGTGAGGAGCTGTCAGGGCAGTGTAACTGCTGGACAAAACAAAATAGAAAGGACATTGGCATAAAAGAAAACACAAGATAAAGAACCAGAAGTAGACCATTTTCCATGTGATGTCTTTGGAAAACTGGAAAATGTTGAAAAGAAAGCTGTAGGAGATCCATAGGCCATACATCACGTGACATGGATCCTACTTCCAGTCATTTACTAGCCACATGTTCTTGGATGAGTCACTCTCTTTGTTCCAGATCCATTTTCTCTAAATTACTGTCATGGAAGGAAATATAAAGTGATAGGGATCTGGCCCAACTTCTACCACTCTGGACATCTGGGAAATTTTCTTCATCAGAAAAATTAGTATGGTGACCAAATGGACCAAATTTCATTCTAGCTCAAAATAGTTTGATAAGTATTTAAGTAAGTATCCCACTTAATATTCCTTGTACCACATTTTCACCTACACTAAAATATTTCTAGCAATCCCGCAAAGTTGTTGCTTTAGAATCATGGTAGAAATATAGAATTTTTAATTCAGTACATTAAAAAAGGCTTTTGAATGGTCTAAGGAAAGAGGTAAATAGATGGAAAAACATCGAGTCTCCCTATTTACTATGCCACAATGTCTTAAGGCCCTCTGGACAATGTCATCCCCTATGAATCCAAACCCTCCAGATCTGTGGCACTGCTATCTGCCCCCCTCCACTGCAAATTAAGGATTTCTAAGCCTTTCTTTCTGTCCTATAGCTGAACTCTCATGTCCGTTGTCTCCAAAAATTACAGCTTTATCTCCTTGACAGCAAGGGCTGTCTTACTTTTTTCCCCCCATATGTAATCCCAGGATTTAGCACAGTACTTGGGCACATAGTAAGCACTTACAGAATGATTTTTGATTCATTGATTAATTCATTATTTCAAAGACAGATGAGAATAATTAGGACTAAATCAGTCATTGAAAGATTAATGAAAGAATTGGCATTTGACCTGAGCCTTACAGTATTGTGAAATGTGCCACAGATTTGACCTTTGCAACACCTTATTTAAGGACCTTTGTCTCCAGCCAAACCAGTCTTCTCCACCTATCCAAATTTCAACTATACCTCAAGGATCAGATCAAGTCCCTTGATCTGATTTCTTTTCAGCAACTTCTCCATTACAATTCCCCTGACAACTTGAGCCTTTATAGATCTGTATCTTTTTCTGAAATAAAATATCACTTACTGATGAACTCACATAATTAATAGCCTCTCATCTCTAATACTCTCTGTTCTTTAGTTCCCCATTTTCTCAACTAATCTTCCACATATTCTAATCCATTAAAATCTCTCCCTACTTGATTCAGTCATAGAAAACTAGAATTCTGGAGCTGTTAAGACTACTACTGATCAAGTGATCCAACCTCTATCCAAAGTTGATATTCACTATATAGCACCTCCAAACTTTCATTATGTTGTATTGGGCAGAAAATTTCTAGTTACAGAGATCTCAATACTTGGCAAGGTAGCCCATCACGTATTTGACACATCTTAATATTTTGAAATGCTTCTTTTTATTTAGTCAAAATCTTCTTCCCTGTGACTTCTATCATTTTCTAATTGTTACACCTATGAAATAAGTCTACTCACTCTTCCATCTTTTAGTTTTTCAACTATTTCAAAAACAACTAGCCTGCCTATTCCTACTATTTTGCCCACCAAAGTCTTTTCTTCAAGTTAAATATAACATTCCTCATATGGCTTCATTTCTGGGTTTTTTTTTAATGTTTTATTGATGGTTTTAAAAAATAAACATCATTTTCACTTCCCAATAATACCCACCCCATCAATAAACCTTCACTCATAACAAAGTACATATTTAAGCAAAACAAACAGAATCACTGACCATTCCTGAAAAAGTATGCCTGCTTCCACATTGGTGTTTCACCAACACTACCAAGAGGAAAAGAAGCATGTTTCATCAACAGGGATCTGTAATCAAAAATATGACCTTGTTTCCAATCCCCTCACCATGCTGGTTACTTTTCTCTAAACATTCTCTTGTGACACAGACTTCACTTTATTATATTGTTGATATTTTCCATGTATATGAATGCTCTGCACTATTAGATTGTATTGTTCACAGGGAACAGGGACTGTATCTTACTTAGATTTCTCTTGTAGCACCTAGCATAGGGCTATTCAGGTGGTTGGCAGTCAGTAAATATTCATGGAGTGAATAAGTGTTTGAGAAGAGGAAGAAAAAAGAGCTCAAACTTTTTGACAGTTTTAATTGAATTTCCTTTGTAACGAATTGATGCAATCTGAAACCTTTCCAGGTTTTCTTTCCCTTTCCTGGTAAGCAGAATAGTTTTTTGGGGATGAAAGCAAAAAAAAAATGGATCTAGTTATTCTTCTCCCTCATATCAGTCCCTGTAAATATATTCTCATCATCACAGAACCTTCAGAATTGGAATGGACTGCCTTATCCAAACCTGATTGTTGTTGTTTGTCCATTGCTCTTGAAGAAAACTATAACATTAGAAGATGATGCCAGGACTTGCACGTGAATTGGATTTAAGTGAAGGAGGACTGTGCAAGGTCACCAGCCTTACTCTCTCCTCTGGAGTCATCTGGTTCCAGTGGCAAGAAAAAAATCAGGACAACTGGAGATGGTCCTGATACAGTAGGAGATGTTGGCCTTTTTAAGCCATACTTGAAAAAGAAATCCCCTCTACAATGTGATTAATGATTTCCTGTGAGGAGGAAACAGCACTGCTTAAAATGGTAAGGATTTTTTTCAAGCTAAAATCTGTTGCAACTTCTGTCCACTGCTTCCGGTTTTGCCTTCTAGGGCCAAGTAGAATAAGTATAATTCATCTTCCATATTCAAAGTTGAAGAAAACTATTAGGCTCCTCTTAAATCTTCCCTTCCCTAGGCTAAACATCCCTTGGTCCTACAGATAATTTTTCAGTCCTCTCTTCCCTTATCCTTCAGCATTCTATCCACTTGTGGTCACCAATTCCACCTCATTTATATGTGTCATCTCTTCACACTAGAGTATGAGCTCCCTGAGAGCAGAGACTGTCTCAATTTTGATTTTGTAGCCTTAGAACTTAATGTAGTGCTTGGCACATAGAAAATGTTTAGTAAATGCTTTTTCATTCATTCATTCATTCATTCATTCATTCATTCATTCACCTTCACACACTCAAGCCCTTCAGGCCATATACTGGATGTTCAAGAAATCCCATTTATACCTGTCTTCATAAGTCATGACATTTGTTCTAAATTTTTTGTCCATCTTTTTGCCTAGGAAAAAATGCTCTCACCTATCAATTAGAAATAAATGCTCTAAATGTGTTAATTAAGTGATATTGTATAATTCGTTACCTCTCTGAGCCTCAGTGGGCACAGTAAGCAAGTACAGGGAAAAGGGGACAAAAGGAACCTGTGTTTATGTAAGTCTCTCATTGCCCTGAAGCTAATTTGATCCTCACTACAATCCTGGGAAGTAGGTGCTATTATCATCCCCATTTTACAGTTGAGAAAACTGAGACAAGGTGAAATGACTTGTCCAGAGTCACTTAATAACTATCTGCGACTGGATTTGAAGCCAGGTCTTCCTGATCCCAGGTCCAGTGCTCTTTCCACTGGTCACATAGCTGTCCCGTAGAACAATCTCCTCATTGCACAGATAAGGAAACTGTACCTTAGCAAGGCTGAGTGACTTGCTCTCAGTTGCCAAGTTAGTGGAATGAAAATAATTCTTTATGCACTAAGATGGTCTCTAGCTGATATCTTATCTTTCTAGAGCAAATACTAACCAAAGAAACCTAGAGACAACTTACTCCTTGAAGGCTGTTTTGTCTTGTTTTATTTTGTTGTTTTCTCTCTGTTTGCACATTCATTCTCAAGCTTGGCATCTGAAAGCCTACTCCATTGCACAACCTCTTTTGAATGCCTCCTCTGGCATTTGCAGGTCTTTCCCCAGACACTGTCCCTAAGGAGCAGTCACCTGTATAGGCAAATGACAGAGAACTATTGAACTGTTTATTCATCTGTACACTGTTAATTTCACAGGCAACTTGCCTTTGTCACTACTCAGTCCATAAACAAACCTGCTAATATTTAACACTTTTTAAAAAGAGAGCTAGTGAGAGAAAGTAATTGCAAATTTGTCAAAGAACTTACCAGCCATGTTAAGAAACTCTCTCCAGAAAATTAAAGACACATGTCAAGCCTTCATAAAAACCTTACAAATGGCAAAGAAAAATCTAAGGCAGCAACTCATGCAGAAACTATTTAATCAAAGAATAAAGACAATTATAACATCTGTTAATCTTTTGTGTAGGTTATAATTAGATGCTTCACAGAAACACCCTTTCAAGGGTGATCCTTTAACATCTGTTATGAGGATCAGAAGTACCAAGAAGCCCCTAACACCACTGCTGTGCTTAATTGAGAGTAGCTTCAGCACAATAGGTTAGCAGAAGACTCTAGAAGGTACCAGAAATGATGCAAAAATAATGCAGGGCATCCCTTGACTCTGACCCAAGCTGCTAATGGAAGAAACTTTTTTTTTAAGCAACCGTTATGTGCAAGGCACTCTGCAAGGTACAGGAGATACAAAAATGCAAAGAGAGCAGTTTTTACCCTGAAGTAGTTTACATTCTACTAGGATGCCATAAAACTCCCACAAATACAACACCAGAAAAATTAAGGAGGGGAGGAACACTGACAAATTATCAGGGAAGGTTTTATCAAGATGGGGGCCCCTAAGGTGAGCCCTGGATGACAGCTGATGTGGCTGCTTGAAGGCAAGAAAATACAGATGACAGATTCAGAGTGGGAAGGAACCTGAGAAGTCACTGATACTAATTCCCTCATTTTATAGGTGAGGAAACTCAGTGTGGCATTAAATTCTGCAAATGTCATTCAGTTTGGGGGCTACTATATGACTCTCTTCTTCCTCTCTTAATCAGAGATCCACTCCAACCACAGTTACCATAATCCTTTCTGGAATTAGGAAGGGGGAAAGGAAAGGGAAATTAGAAAGGAAAGGAAAGGAAAAAATAGGGGGATTGGCAGAGGAAAAAGGAACCGAGGGTGAAGGAGAGGGGCAGATTGAGGTCCAAGGAAAGATATCATCACAGGATCATAGCTTTAGAGTTGGAAGAAAATTCAGATGTCATCAAATCCAATCCCCTCATTTTGCAGATGAAGAAACTGAGGTCCAGAGAATTTGTGACTTACCCAGGATCACATAGCTAGAAAAAATGTGTGAGGGAGATTGAAATGTGAAACAAGAGGGCAACCAAGTCATAGAGAGGAAGAGTCAAGGGAAGAAGGCATATAAAAGAAGCAGACTGAAATGCAGCACTGTCATTGATCTCACGCTACCCAATCTCAATCTCTGATTCTACTGCTGATGCCAGAGATCATCTGTTGCAAACTGTAGAATTTTCCATTTTTGCCAAAAAGATATGCAGAAAGGATAAAGCTAAGGGCATCCTATAAACAGATGCAATTCGTTGCACAATGAAAAGCCTTCACATATGGGGATAATTTAACAGAAAACATGTACTGCCCAGGAGGGCAGGGCAGCTTCCCAAATGGTTAGTTCATACTAAAGAGATTGGTTTATGCCAAAGTTGTAGTGAATCATTGTAGTTCTTTGACAAATTCAAGAACTGATTCACAAAGGGATTAATCTCTCTGTCCTAACAACTGGAAACCACATTTCTAGCATTATCAGCCCTCAGTTCTCTAAAGCTGTCCCCTTGGGTATTGGCACCCCTCAATAGTAACAGATGGGGTATCTCCAAAACTTGGACAGTTTCTTCAGTGCCCCCAAGTGAATCCTTATGATGTTCTTGGTGATATAGGATCCAGGTTCTCCAGCAAAGGTTATTCTATGATTCAAAGAACTGGTATTTCTCTGGTCCATCTGGGAACAATCAGAATTTCTTAACCTTTTCTGTTAAGGTCTGGATCCCTTTGACACTCTCAAAAAGCCTATAGACTCATCAGGATAAAGTTCAAAATGCATAAAATAAAAATGCATAGAATTACAAGTGAAATCACTTATATTCAAATAATCATTACTATTAACCTGAGGTTAAGAGTCCCTTTTCTAGATGCTCAACTACTATTTTGTTTTTTTATGCATTTTTTCTCTTGACTTTTTAAAAAAAGATTATTTTATCAGCAAATAAAAATGCATTTCATATTTTCTTCTTTCTTTTCTTTTGTCCTTTCTCCTCTTTTGTTTCTTTCATTCACTTCATTCCCATAACTCATTCAACAAGTATTGATTGAGTTCCTATTTGGTAGTCTTCACAAACATGGACACTTATACAGTCCTGAAAATAAACAGGTTCTCTCCAACTCATAAGGTAACATGGATAGCTTGCTAAAAACAATGCCAATTACCCTTTTGATATAATTCCATGAGAAGTGGTGTACAACCTTAGCTTTCCAATACTAGTGTTTGATATAAAGGAGCCTCTCTATGTGTGAAGAGGCAATGTGGAACAATGGAGAAAGCAGGGAATGAGACTTCAGTTCTGGTCCCAGTCATCAGTAAGTACCTCTGTAACCTTGGGGAAGTCCCTTTACTTCCCTGGATCTCAAATTTCTGAGCCTATATAATGGTAATGGGAATTTGAAGATCTTCCCTGTCCCCTGATAGGCTTAAGTGAATTTGAGGACGTTCCTGATTTGAAAATATACTCCACCCCCTAATAGGCTCAATATGGTCACATTGAATCTGTGGCGGGAGGCTTATTTTTCAGGAAGGCCCACACCTTGTTACTTTGTGATTGGGCAGGGGGTCATGAGGATTGTGATGTTCTCTGACCTTAGAGAAAGCTATATATACCTCTGAGGAGAGGTTTTGCTGCAGGGCTCACTTTGGGAAGAGTTGTGTGACTTGGCCAGATGAGACTCTGGGCATCCATTGAGCCCCCTGGCTTTAAAACCCCAGATGTTGGTGCTTCCCTCTCTGGTAACTAACTAGGTATGGATGTAGTAATGGTCAGACAGCTGGAAGGCCTGTCTGCTGGTCTGTTTCTCTGTCTGTATTTTTTTTCTGCATGTACTTACGTTTGTATTCCCTTAAGTTCAGGGTGCTGACTTTTCCCCCTGAAATAGGTAAATGATATATGTCTGATTGATTAAAGTAAGATTGTTAATGCTTTTTGAGTTGCTTTCCTTTAGAAAAGCAGATCTAAGGATCTGTGCTAGCAGCCATCCTTGGGTATGCTAGAGTATTTGCTGCTACAGCCTTTAAGATGAGTCAATTGGAATAGATGATCTCTAAGGTCTGTCTAACTCTCAGATTCTGTGATAGCTATTCACTGCTAAATGCATACCCAAGAGAAGAAAAATTCATAGTAAATCTCTTAAAACACCAAGGAAGGGAAAATAAATTTATATTTAGAGTAAAGCTCACAGAAATTTTGTGGGCAGATACTTTCATAACCTGCCCTTTCCTGCCTTACTTATCTTCTTACATCTTACACCTTCTACCTACTCTTCAAGGTAACGAACTTGACTGCCTTGCAGTTCCTTGAATGAGAGATTCCATCTCTAGACTACAAGAATTTTCACAGACTGTCCACCATCCTTGGACTGCTCTCTCCCCTCATCTCTGCCTCCTATATTCTTTGACTTCCTTCATATCTCAGCTAAAATCTCACCTTCTACAGAAATTCCCCTTAACACTAAAGCTTTCCTTTTGTTGATTATCCCCAACTTACCCTGCAGGTATTCGTATGCATTTAAGTTTTATCATTGTTTGTCCTTCATTCTCAAGAGGACCACTGTCATTTGGAAGACGATTCAGGACTTGCAAGTGAATTGGATTTAGGTGAGGCAGGGTTGTGCAGTCACCAGCCCCACTAGCTTCTCCTAGAGCCATCTGGGTCCCGTGGGGAGATATAGATCAAATGACTGGAGATAAAGATATAGATCTTGTTTGCCCATATCTGTTTTCATGTAGTCCACACGTTAGACTGTAAGGTCCTTGGACACAGGGATGGTCTCTTGCCTTTCTTTGAATCTTTAGCACAGGATCTGGCACGTAATAGATGTTTACTAATGTTTACTAACTGAATGGCTGTCAAATGGAAGCTGATGCAGACGGAGTTAAAGTGGGGTTTTTTTGTTATTTATTTATCTTGGTTTCATTTGATTAACCTGTTGTGGTAGTTGAGGGATAGCATCTTCTTTGCACTTCTTAATTGATAATAAACTACTTAGAACCTTGGAACTCAGGTTTCAAGTGAAAGCTAATTAGTAGATCTTAGTGAAGGCCCAAAGCCTCCTGCTAGGACCTTAGCTCTTAATGACCCTTCCAGCTTCTCTAGCAGCCTCTAAGAAAGCTGAGCCTGGAGAGGAAAGAATTTTGCATTTTACCCTATTGGAAGAGGGCTAAGGCTATTTTAAAACGTAGAGTTGGGGGTGGAGCGGAGGTTTTGTGTGTGTGTGTGTGTGTGTGTGTGTGTGTAAGTTTCACTACAACTCATCAGGAATATTAGAAAATGACAACCAATAGGACTTCAACTCATTGGTCCTAGAATTTGAAATGATACATAACTCAGTTTAATAAGGCCCTCTGCTGACCATCTTTATAATGACATCCTATAAAGATGATGTACTCAGACTTCCAAGAGTCTTTATTGTAAGTACATATAATAAATAGCATGCTACCTTGCATTTCTGATTATATAAATAAGAGAAGAAAGAACTAGTGAAAAGAAAATGAGATGGGGGTGGAAAATGTCATTCTGTGGTGGCTGCTTATTTATCTATTCATAAAGTCACATTGCATGACTAACTCACTTTTCTCTGATGAACTATACTAGGATATCGACAGTACACTGAAATAAAAGTGAATAGCATTTATTTTTACTTAAAAATGATGGGGTCACACAAAAGCAAATCATGAATGCTATTTACTAGCTTGCTATATCTCCACACTGGTAATTAACTATAATTAGAGAAAAATTGTACATAGACATCCAAATTGCAACTGTTGTAATACTTAATAATTAACTCTTTCTGCCTCTGTTGTCTGATGACTGACAAAGAAATGGAGTACATGGTTAACTACAGACTTGAACAATTTGGAGAAGAATGAATTATTAAAAATCAGTTAATCCTATCAACAGAACGCTGTTTGAGATATATCTTTTGGGCTAGCCTGTGTTATTAGGCACTTCATTTCCAGAATCAGGTTTAACCAATCCTGTAACCTTACATAAAAAATCTATCAGAGTCCCAGCTCGAGAGCAGTATTTTGTGCACTGGGCTAGCATTTCAGGATTAACAGCTCTGCTTTCAACTCCTAATGTTTATCTGCCCTTTTTATTATCCAAGCTGCCATTCACAAGATCCAAATCATTTCCAGCCCATGCAAACAAAATTGGTTGGGGATTTCCCTCTTGAACCCAGCCCACTGGGCTCACCCAAGCCATCTAAATTTTACTCAAAGAAATGATTATTACCAAAAGTTACTTTCTAGCATGAGACTTGTTTTCTTGCCCTGAACATATAGATTAATTTATGTAACAACTAGGAAGGATCTCATGTAATTGAGGCTTCCAAAGCCTACACGATACACTTCATTAGACAAGTATATATTGGGGCATTGTAAATGCTATGGGTAATGTTCTACATATCCTGGAGATTTATTATTTCATCTGTAAAGAAAGCACATTTGGAATCCTGAATTCCACAAGCATCAACCTTGTAGATTTAGGGAAACAGCAAAAAACAGGGCTATGAGGTCCCTCACATTCCACTGGTTGAATGCCTTGCTACAAACAAACTTAAACAGACCCAAGCCTGCTCTTTATATCTACAAACAGAAAAGTTCTAGCCCTTTCCCTTGGAAGGCTATTCTGGAGGTTAACCAAACAATCAACCAATGTTTCCAATTGTTTTCACCTAAATCCCCTGAATCCCTGAATTATAATCTTCTTCCACTCTGAGTTCTGTTTACAAATGCCTGGGACTGCAATGCAAGTGGACTTACTTGTTCATGTTTATCCATAAACTTCAGCTAATTTACATAAAGTTTCATGTTAGATTTTTTTTTTAAGTATCTAAGGAGAGTGTTTTATTGTTCTTTCCTATTAAGAGAGAGGTGGGAGGAGTGAAGAGCAAATGACTGAACTTTAGGTATTACTGAAGGATTCAAGAATCTGGATCAAAGCTGGCTCAGTGTCAGCTCCTGGAAATTTCAGCCTGACTCTTAGAGGTGAGCCAAGGTCAGGTGATTCTGCTAGCCCAGCACTGAAATTATACAAGGGCTGAAAACTGAGAATATCAGAGAATCACAGAGCATTAGGAGTGAAAGAGACTTTAACACACATCTAGTCCAGAACTCACACCTTATCCTCATCTTACAGATCAGGAAACTGAGGACAAGAGAAGTTAAGTGACTTTGCCAGGGTCAAATGGCTAGCAGTTCTAGGGCTACAATTCAGTTCTCCTTATTTTAATTGTGATTCCTTTCTACAACACCAACATTCTTCCCAGGCATAAAATATTCCGTTTTCTAGACACTAAAATTTTGGAGTTTTATGTATATATCAAGGATTCAACCCTGGGAAGATACATAGGTTCCATCAATTGGCAGTCAAGAAGCATTTATTAAGTGCCTACTATTGTCCAAGCATAGTGGAAGGCTTCTACTCTCTAGAAACATACATTCTATTGAGGAAGACATATATACACACGTTTATATATACATATATAATATATACGAAGTCATAGAGTGGGGTGGGAGGACGAAAATGTAGCTTCTGCTGATAAGCAACCCAGTGGAAAAAGAAAAGTGGGGGAAACCTTTCCTTTACACCAACTTTTAAGTAAATAAAGGAAAGGGGGTAGGTAGCATGGGACTAGAAATTAGTCATTGAGTTTTGCTACTACAGAAGCTCAGTTTATAAACAATATAAACTATGTGGTTCAAAACTAGAGTGTGATAATACATCAGAGCCTCACTAAAATATCTTCCCCTGGGGCCATGCCATGGGACTACCTGATAGGTGAGACCACCAAGTAACAAACTCCTTTTGATACTTCAGTAACTAAGATCCCTTGGCCTGGGCCCAAAACAAAGCTACCTTATACCCACTGGAATTCTGCTCACTAACAAAGAGTGCTATACTGAGGGGCACCAGTGTGAAAGTTTTGCGTTTAGGATGCCTGTCATTTGAGTACCTAAAACCACTCACTTGCTCATTTTGTGCCCTATCAAATTTGAAGGTAAGAACAGAGGTATCCCACTGCTTGGGCGAAAACACAGAGGAAGACAAAAGTTCCATGGCAATGCCCTTATAGGAAGGTCAAGAGTAAAGCTTTCTCATTAGAGAGGCTAAAGAGTGCAATAGAAAGGATGCTGGGTTTGGACTTAAAGAACCTGAGCTTGAAAACCAGCCCTATCATGGATTACCCATGTGGTCTTAAAAAAAAGTATGTACTTAAACTCCTTGGGGATTCATTCCTTCATCTGTAAAATGAAAGGAGTGTACTAAATGACCTCCGAGGTCCCTTCTTACTTCAGATCTATAATCTCATGATCTCCTATATAATATAACTGAAGATAGATAGATGAATAAATATATTACAAAGGAGGCAATATTAAGTTACAGGCAGATCCCATACACACACACCCCAACCCCTGAATTTCAAATACAAAAAAGATTTAACTGACAGCCAAAAGAAGGGGGAGGTCCCTCACTCTGCTCAATCACTAAAATAAGAGAAGGGACAATCTGAGCTCCTTTCCAGCTCTCACATTCTGTGAGTCTGTAATAGAGAAGGTAGCACGTGAGTGCTTTAACTTTTGTGCTGGCTTGACTTAGCAGCTGGTTTCGGGAGCAAACTTATGTCTTACGGAGTGAGTCATGGAGATAACATGCTGAAGGTAACAGGCATAACTACTGCTTGCCAGTCCACACAGTAAGGCTGGCAACCCTTGATCATTTTAGTAAGTGATGATTTGCTACTGTCTGCAAATGATAGGATGGGGGGGGGGGGCATAAGGGACAAACACTGTAGGGACACCCTCAAATCTCTGTTTAACAGAACTGACAGAACTTCTGTCCACACAAATTACAATAGAACACCCTTATCAAAGAGTTGTGGTATCCATTCAACAATAAACACTCCTTAGCTGGCTGACACACACCTTCCCACTCTCTCTAGAGAACAGGTCACCTTGGAGTAAGGATATGTGGAGAAAATGAAGGCATGTTTAAGAGAAAGAAAGATCTTAGCCCATGTGGATTTTGCACTTCTAAAATGTGTAACTTTTCAGAGGCACAATAACAGCTAACTAATCCAGAGGATAAAAAGGAACATTTAAAGTTACATTACATGCCCAGAGAAGAAGGGGGAGGGGGCAAAGAACTGGTTTCCATTTCAAGACATTATTTATATCCTACCAGAAATTCCCTGAGTTCATGAGGGTGAAAAACAACATCGGCGACAACCAATATAGATCACTGGATGGTTCATCATAGCAAAACTCCCTTGTGAAGGGACTATTTCCAAAACAGAGCGACTCACTCACAAGTACCCAAGCTAAAAGGTTATGTTTTCCCAGTAGAATAACTCAAAGATCATCTTCCCATTTTTTTCTGGGTATACTTTAGAGGTCTATCTACCAATATTTTCCCTCCTCCCCTCCAAGCCACCTTTAGCTGGCAAGGGAAACGCAGCCATCTCCCACCCTATTAGCATGTGTTCTCCGTCTGCCGGTTATGAGAGACAATGAATCTTCCACACCTAAATCCTGCTCAACTTTAATGCTGTAATTACTCAGAACAACTTCATACTTGCTGTGGCAGCCCGGGAAAGCCTGGAGAAATTCGCTAACCTAATCATATCACTTTAAAAGGAAAGCAAGCTGTGCAAATAAGATAAACTGTAAGAACAGGGGTTGGGGTTGGGGTTGGGGTGGGGGTGAAGAGGGAGAAAAAATCCTTACTTGTAGTTAGTTCTTCAGTCAACACATGTCACAGTCCTGGAGATATTAGAATTGCAAGGGCTCTCACCAGCTTAAAAATTCTCCGGAGTTTATCCTCTGTTTATTTGGGAAAGTTTAAGAGGCTGCGGTTATAGCAGAGCAGAATGAGTTCCCCAGAACAGCCACAGCACCCACCAAGTTCTCCAGAATGAGCAGAGCAAGTTTGCCGGGAGTTAGTTCCTTCTGCTCTTCTGTAGTTGTTCCGTACTTGTAAATACAAGCTCTGTGGACAAAGTCCCAAATGACATCACTGGCAGCTGCATATTGTTGAGTCTTTATTAACTGACTGTCAAAAAGAAAGAGGGGAGAGAGAGAGAGAGAGACAGAGAGAGAGAGACAGAGACAGAAACAGAGACAGAGAGAGAGAGACAGAGAAAGAGACAGAGAGAGAGAGAGACAGAGAGAGAAACAGGAGAACAACCCATGTGTATCTTTCCTGCAGCAGCAAAACCGGCATCGTGGTGTGGATTCCAGTTATACATATGTAAATAATTCTATTGATTCCATCTATCAGGGAACTGCTTTTCTTAGGTCAAACCCATTTTCATGAGAAAGAAAAGGATAATTGCCTCCTCCAATTTACAAGCTAGAAGCCCAGCACTGAGAAGGAAAAGTTTGAAATACTAAGTACCAACTTGACAACTTCTTTGCCGACATATTTCGGACATTTTATTTCTTAAAAAATATTTGTACATTTACAAATGAATGAATTTATTTTTTTGTGATTTTGCATAGAAGATACACCCCCACATAATTCAAGTGGATGAATGGGAATTTATGATCCATCTGTGTCTTCTAGAATTCAGAGTTTGCTGACTGATGATCAGATTCATTTTTATAAAATTTTGACTGGGAAGGGCCATGGAGATCACAAGATCATAAGCCTAAAGGAACTTCAGAGGTCATCTAAGCCCGATTCCTTTATTTTACAAATGTGGAAAATAAGACCTAGAGAGGTAAAACAATTTAGCCAAAGTTACAAAAAGTTGCATTGCAGAACCAGGATCAGAACCTAGCTTCAAAGTGCTTTGCACATAATAGGTGCTTAATAATAATTTTTTTTTGAATTGTACAAAAGTTCATCTACCTCCCTCATCTTACTGGTGAGGAAACATAACCACAGTCAGGTTTGAACCCTAGTCTTCAGATTTTAAATCCAAAACTCTGCCCTCTACAGCACATTATTATTATTATTTTTAAAGAATATTATATCCATTACTTCTCTTTTTTTAATCCCATATTCTCTCGCTAATAATCACTGATCCACCCCAATGGAACTGTCCCTTGTGACAAAGAAAAACAATTTAAGCTGAAAAAAAAAAAAAAAATGACACAGTCCTGAGTGACACAGCATTCTGAACCTCTAGTCTCCCATTTCTCCACTGAAGCGGTATAATCACTGCACCAATTTAACAACTCTCCTTGTCATGTGACTGCTAATCTAATATTTCCTTCTAGGTAACTAACCATCTAACACTGGTCCTAGTCTCAGTTGGCTGAAACTCCAAAGTACTACAATTATCTGCAAAGTATCACAAAATTTGTTTTGTTTTGTTTTAAACCCAAGCATTTAATTCATTTTAATGAAGAAGGGTAAAAAAAATCACCAAATGTATTAATAACTCCAGTCTTATACCCCTTCCAGACATCCTTCTATATCCTTTCCTCCAAACAAGTTAAACACATTTCCATTTCCATAATTTTACTCACAGTAGCCTCCTCCTAGAATGCCTTCTATTCCTTCCTCTCCATCAAAATCCCAACTGACCTATAAGGCCTACGCCAATCCCCTTCTACCAAAAAGCTTTCTTGATTTCCCACACCCCTACAGTGATTCCCTTCCACTTCTCCACTTTGGAGAACTTGTTGATTCTATAATTATTATTTCATGCATCATATAATGCCTTATAACATATTCTCTCTCTCCCTCTCCCTCCATCTCTCTCTCTCTCTCCTCTCCCCTTAACTAGTTCATTAGAAGCTATATCCTGTACTTCTCCTGTATTTGCAGGACTCATAGCTTTAGAGCTGCAGACATAGAAGTCATTTAGTTCAAACTCCCCTTTTCTCAGGAAATTGGGGTCAATAGAGGCAAAGTGATTTGTCCAAGGTCACAAAGGTAGCAAAAAGTACAGCCAAGAATGGAAACTATGGCCTCCAACTCCAAAGTAAGCACTTTTCCCAGTGTGCTCTATTCCCATAGCCTTTAGCACAGTGCTTTTCACGTATTAGGCATTTGTAGATCATTTCATTAGGAAATGATTTAATGAAAACTTTGAGTTTATGATGAAGTTCTCACTAGACAACTGGTAAGATAACAGAATAAACCTTAAAGACAACTTGCAAATGAATTGTTATTTATCTATAGAGTGAGAATTGTAATAGATGGCTCTAAGGTTCCTTCCAATTCCATAAAATCTATGATTTTATATTTATAGGATCGGAATTAGACCTATGATTTTATTTGTGTCAGGAACTTCTGGGTGAAAAAAAACTCAAGTAAGGAAGGATGGCAACTTTTCTGCAACTTGAAGTCTTAAAGAGTGCCTTGGGGCACTGAGAGGTTAATTAGTTTGTTGCCCGTCATACAACCTTTATGTGTCAGAAAGGGTTATTGAACTCAGGTCTCCCTGGCTTCCAGACCACCTATTTAGCCACTATGCCCTATTCTTTCTAGTGATCTGATAATCCTATGAAATCCTGGTTATACTTTTTGGAATTATGTTCAGGATAAAAAAAAAAATACATCACCCATTCATTTACTGAATGCCTACTAAATTCAAGTCCATCCCTTACAGCCCAGATCCTATCCTCTTTTATCCAAACTGAGAGATCATTTGAGAAATCTTTTAGATTCTACTTCCCCCAAAATCCTAAAACTTAACTGAAGTTGCTATAAACATAAAGGAATTTGTTTCTGGGATTGCTGCTGGACAAGCAGAGATTTCAAATGAGACAACCTTATACTGCTTTAGTCCACTTCAGTAAAAGTTAACAAACAGTGGAGCAGATGTCAGAAACCTTAAGAGTGTGACACATTTGGTTTGTCATCAGACATTAAGGAAAACCTCAGAGCGAAGATAGTGAGGGAGCCAAACCTCCTGTACTCAGAGGATGAATTTTCATTCAAGGGGAACTTGGGTCATTGGGTCAGTTGAAGGTCGGTGATTGAGAGTCAGTGCAATATTGTCTTGGTATACTCCTCCACTCCTGAGAAGGCTTTCTGTAGTGAGAATCACAGGCATAACCATGGGTTATTTTGTTTCTTCTAGGAAAATGGATACCACCAATGGACACAGAGAAAAACTGAAGGTTTCAGCCAAGGAAAGGTGATTTTTTTTTTAAACAGAAATTTTCACTCATCTGGAGAAGACATCATAACAAATTCTTTTTTTTTTAAATTTATTTACTCATTTACTTTTAATTTACAAGATTCAGTTCCACAATCACTTGAGTTTCAGATTTTCTCCCCTCCCTTCCCCCCCCCCCATGGTGGCGTGCAATCATGTATAGGATCTGC
>CM053588.1:192034033-192098033 GCA_028646515.1 Pseudochirops corinnae
ATTTAAACTATAGTCTTTCTATATCTTTCTCTGAGTTTAGGTATCTCCTTCCTTCTTGAGGCTTGTAGAGTTGTCTTTAGCTGTGCATTGTTGAGGATAGTCCAGTTTATCAAGGTTGGTCATCATATGTACGATGTGTCTGTGATATAACAAATTCTTATCTTGCTTCACAGGAAAAACATAACTTAAGTCTATTAACAATTTTAAGAAAAGGAACACAGAGCCCATATCACTTGTATGCTTTTAAAAAGAAATTGTTTACCTATCATAGGAATCTATCTCTCCTGTATTCTATTTCAAAACATATTTGTGGCCCTTTATGTATGATCAAGATTGAACTTTTTGAAGTGAAATTTAAATACTCATACTTCAAGGTAATAGGTGTCCTCAACATTCAAAATTTGTTGTAAAAGATATGGAAGGAAGAATAGTTGGGGGTGAGCACCTTTACCTTATTTGAGGTGATCACTAAAGCTCTCACTCAAATTATCTTCACCTGCTATGATCCTTAAGCCCCAACTTTTCTCTTTTGTTTTCCAAGTTCCTTCATTTCCTGAGGCCTTCCCAGACCAGAGAGCATGCATGATTTGGGGGTCTAAAGCTCAGGATCATAAAGCAAGAAGCTAGTGCATACACTGTCCAAAGTTCTATCATCTCTAGATGGGACACTAAAAAGACAATCAATGAGGTCCTTTTCAACTCTCACCATCTCTCATACAATTCTGACATGGGCCGTGACTTGATCTATACAATTATCCCTCCCACCTTGCTACTTGTCTCAGCACAGTTTTGATATATCGAGGGGTGGGTCAGCATAAGAAATTAAATGGGAATTTTGGGGGAGTTTTGCAGAAGCTGCAGACAACACATGAAGGCCAACAGATGACACAGAAACTCAGAAATGCATAAAATATGTATATAGTATTGTATTATATCAACATATTTTACCTTTTAATACCATAATAATTCATACTTCTTCTCTAGTACAAAGGGATGGGCAAAAATTTTTATGACAATTGTCCATATGCTATGGCCCCTAACCCCAGTGATCCCTATCCCAGGAAGGGATGACTGGATAGTGGTCAAGGCTTTCCTGAGGAGTTGCTGAATAAAACATCTGATCAGCATGATCATTACATCACTGGGAAAAATTATCTCCAATTGCTAGAGACCAGGCCTAAAGCATGAATTCCAGCCAGATCTCTTCACACTTCCATGTGCTAATTTATTTATTGTTGTTACTTCTAAATGTAGTATTTTATAGGGGGAGACTCTGTGGGATTCCACGGATTATAAATGCTGAAATGGAGACTGTAGACCTTTAAAGTAAGTTGAATAGTGGCAAAAAGTAATGAAAACCATGTGGCCGGCATGAAAATATTTTGTTCTGATTCAAGTGTACATCAGCAGGCATTCAACAAGGATTTAGGCTTCAACCCTTTCCCCCTACCCTGTAAATATGGCTTCTTACTACAGCCTCCTCTCTTTCTGGTAGCCTGCAAAGTTTTTCCACCAAGGTCTCTGCCTTTGACTTCAAAGCTATGGGGCAATGAAAATGAGAATCAAATCCATGAGATTTATCTGGATCCATTGGTATGGATGAAGTGTAGAGATACTTTCCTATGTCACAGGACAAAGACCAGACCCATTAGGAACAGGTAAAAGAACTGGAAGTCAAAAATTCCATATGGTGAAACGAGAATATTGGATCTGGAGTTAGAGTTAGAATTCTAACTCTGTTACTTATTACTTATGTGACCTTGGGTAAGCCTGTTGGGGGTTGGACTAGAAACCACTGGAACCAATGGACTCTGAAATATGTTTTAACTCTACATCTATGATCCCCTGAGGTAGTATGAGTTAGATAGAGTGATAGATTTCTATGTGATCATGGGCAAGTTATTTAAACTCTTACATCTCACTTTTCATCTATAAAGTAAGAATGGAGAGCTTGCCTCAGCATCAGGAAGACCTTGGTTCATGCCTTGTCCTGCTCACATACTGGCTGGGCAACTCTGGGCAACTCCCTTAACCTCTCAGTGCCCAAGGCAACCCTCTACACTGTATGTTTCCAAGAAGCTGCCAGTCTGCATTGGTACAGAGAGTTCATCACTTGGAGGTCTCTAGAGAGATGAAATCATAGATGCTACAAAACAGACAAAGCCAAGTGGAGATAACAATACCTGGAACGCTTGTGTTGCCGAGTTCTTATAGAGATGAAATGAGATATTTAAAGTGACCTGCAAACCTCAAAGTGCAGAAATGTCAGTTATTGTTATTCGCCTCCCAATTACATGAGAAGCAGCACAGTGTGGTGAAAGAATATTAGAGGGGCAATCAGAGGAACTGGGTTCAAATCGCAGGTCTGCTACACTGCCCATGTGACCTCAGAACTGCATTTCTCCTGGTCTCAGTTTCCTCACCTCTAAAGTGAAGGTATTGGACTGGAAACCATTAGGATTCCTTTCTAGTTCTAACTCCATGATACTATGATCTCTGAGACACTGGGAGACGTCCGCAAGTCACATTCATTGACTTGTCAGCCCAATAAATCTGCCAAAGATAAAAGTTCTCCTAGACGAGGAATCAGTTTATCTGTCTACCCAGAGTGGGCAGACCCCTGTCTTGGCATGATTAAGAGACATTGAGAGTAGATATCTTTCCTCTTCTAAAGGAGTGTAAAAATGTTCCCAAGACGTATAATGCATTTCAGATTCCTTATCATTGGTATGTAATAGATCCCTTTGCAAGTCTGGTGAATCCTACTGATCCTTTTTTCAGAATAATGTTTTTAGATGCATGAAATAAAATACATAAGATTATAAAGTAAAACAATTATATTGAAGTAAAGATATCTCCCTTTCAAATTCACAGACCTATTGAAACCAAGGACCTCAGGTTAAAAACCAATGCACTAGTATGTGAACACAGATCAAACACATTAGCATAGATTTTTATATCAAATTATAAAGTAGAAAGCTGAGCCTTGATAGAATGAATTAAGTTTTTGTTTTATTTTCTGAAAGACAGAAAAAGGTGGGGAAACTGTGGTATAGAGCAAGACCTGTGGTCTTGAGGCCACATGTGGCCTTCTAGGTTCTTGGGTGTAACTTTTTGATTGAGTCCAAGTTTTACAGAACAAGTGCTTTTATTAAGGGGTTTTGTTCTGTGAAGGTTGGATTCAAAGGTCCACACCTGAGGACCTACAGGGCCTCATGTACCCTCAAGGGCACACGTTCCCCATCCCTGAACTAGAGAGTATATAGTCCCAAGTGAAGTCAATTGACAAATAATTCTTAAAGTACCCACTATATTCCAGACACAGTCCTAAGCACCTGGGATACAAAGAAAGACAAAAGACATCTCTGTTCTCAATGAATTCACAGTCTAATGGGAAAGACAAAGTCCAAACAAATAAATACAAATAATACCTATACAACATAAATTGGAGATAATCAATGGAGTTTAGTATTAAAGGGAATAAGAAAAGGCTTCTTGTAGTAGGTGGGGTTTTCATCAAGACTTAAAGGAAACCAGGGAAGCCAGACAAGGGAGAATAGTATAATACCAAATAGCTAAAAGGCAGGATGAAGATACTGAGCATCCATGGGATGGGGTGCAATGTTTATAGAAGACCAGTCAGAAAGGCTCACTGAAAAAAAGAAGGCTTGTTGAAGGAAAATGGGGGCCATAGAGTAAGAAATAGTTCTCCAGGGTCCTCCCTGAGAAATGGAGTGTCATCTATCCACCATTCAATGGCTCTGTTGGCTCCTGATTCTGGTCCCTTTCTCAGGGAGGGGTTGGATGTGGGTTAATGTTGCTAAGACATTTTAAGCGTCTTGATGAAAGGCAGTGTAAAAGTATAAAGTATCACGACTGAGGTGGAGTATTTTATTTCAGTCTCCTTATTGTGTTGTTGACAGTGCATACTGTGAGTTTAACATTTTTAACTACTTTGCTTGCCCCAAATAAAAGGGGCTGGTGGACTGAGGGGAGTCGGGGGAGGATGCATAATCTCTGTTGACTTTGATTTTGCACAAATCTAACACACAATGTAAAAGTCTAGTTGTGGCAAGCAGGAGCCTGACGATTCTGTTTGGATTTATATAAATTCATTAGACTACGGGAAACAGGTTACATTCCTTTTAACCTGAGAACAGAGTCAGTTTGTAACCAGACGCTGTGGGCTGCAGAGCTGGGGACATCAGTCTGTAAATTGAGAAAACAACTCAGCTTGAGATGTATAATTGTCTAAATGAAAATGCCCTGCATTTATATTTTCACAAGACACTTAAGAACATAATAAAATCAGAGATAGCAGAAAGGGGCTGCGGAAAGGAAGGGGCTGAGCCATTCATTTTCGTGGCTGTGGCTGAAGCCTGATTAGAGGCCTCAATAAATACTTGTTGAATTGAACTGAATGTTGGCTCCCTACAGTTCCTGAAGCAACAACAGAGGGTTAGAAAACAAATGCCTCCCACAAATAATAGCCCTGACAGTGATCTGGTGCTGGGAAAGGGAACCAGAGGCAGATTATATACCTGGATTTCATTTTAGAGCTCTCTTCTCCAAAGAGGAGTCTCTGATAGGCATCTCTCTTTCTCCAGGCCTCCCAGCGGACAGCTGATAAAGCTCAGTCCACCTGATTTCATTCCCCACAAACAATACCCAGTGGTCCCAGAGCCCTTGGCTAAATGAGAAAACTGAAAGCAGGGCATAGCCTTCACTTCTTTGGTTAAGAAGACAAAGCTGGGGGAGGGGGGCAGGGAAAAGGAGAGAAGAATGTGTTCCCTTCAGTATTTTTCTTTTTTTTCTCCATCCCTTCCTCCAAAATAGACAATATCAGTTTTTGTTCTCAAAGCCTATTTTCCTGATTTATAAAAAAGCTAAGAGAACTCTGTATGGCAATATTCCTTGGGTACTTGGAGAAAACATCCATCCTTACCAGGTGCATTAAGAAGGATCAGATAGTGAACAGCAACCATCAAACTTAAAGCCAGGGGTCCCTGACCCTGGACCACGGGAGGGCTCAAAAGACAACAGGCTAGCTCTGGGGCTAAGAGCTGCCAAGCCAAGTCCAAAGAGCACACACTGAAACTCAAGGCTAATACTATTCTGAGAAGCCTAAGCCAAGCTCAGGCTCCCACTGGGGAGTTTTTACAAAGCCAAGGCAAAGATTGCTCTCTTGCACTGACTGAAGAACAAAGGGCCATATAGTTCACTACTCAAGCATCTCTAATGCGTATTTAGACTTCCTCCCAAAAAAGGAAATGGCTCCTTCATTCCTCACCCTCGAAGATGAAGCAGAGGGTCACAGTAGTTAGAAGGGCACTTCTTTTGTCCTGGAAAGCTATTCTCCTCTTATGGAATCGTCTAGAGAAGTGCGCAAGTAAAGGCTAAAGGACAGAACTCTGGGCTAAGAAAGATTTTTTGATAATTCATTTCTTATCAGTAGCACTACTATTTATGCAGTTCAACACAAATTTATCATCATCATTGTTGAGATTTTTTTATTGTATGTGAATCAGCTACAAACTATAGATGGGTTTTTGCCATATTTTACAATAATTTGCCATCAGGTTAAAAATGATCAGTGAGGTGCAACATTTAGGCTAGGTCTCTAGTTCTATAAAATGCTGACTAAATGCAAGTATTATTATTAGTAGCATCACCATCTCATTCTCCTCCTTTTCAACAGGGTCCAATAGAAACAATCCTGGCCTAAAACACTATGATATTATTATTCTTTTGTGTTTAATGTTCTATGAACTGTTGCACAGGGAGATATGACTACTTTTCAGAGGTGCATAAAAGTAATGGTGTATATTCAGCCTCTCCTGTCCTCAGTACACTTCTAGAAATAGATAGGAAAACAGGAATGATATGCACTTCCTCCTGTTTCTACATGGCTTTGATCTTTCCTACCTCTCTATATTTGGAAAGCTTTTTTTTCATGAAGTTTGGAGATCATGAGTATTTGGTGTGACAGTATCTGCTACACTGTTAAATTTTAGTAATTCCACTGATTTATGTCAGGCAAACCCAAGAGCAACAGTTCGGTCTGGGATGAAGGCATGGTAGCAGTACAGTGTGTTGGCTGAGTTCCGCAGGAAATTTTGAGCTGTGCATTATTATTGCCAATATTAAGGTGTAACAAGTAGGCACATTGCAGGTAAGCTCCTTATTGGTAGGAAGGTCCATTTCTGTCTCTGTAGAGTTAGCTCTTAGCACAAGACAGATGTTTAATAAATGTTTATTGACTGATTTATTTGAAAATACTGTTTAAGTTTTTTTATGGGGGGGATTTCTTTGATAGAAAGAACTCCTGTTGTGGAAACTCCCTCCACCAACATAGACTGACACCCTGTCTGTAATTTAAAGCCTTAGATTCCTGAGACACTCAGATGTGATAGCTAATTTGTGTCAGAATCAAGATTTGAGCCTAAGTCTTCCTCACTACAAAGCAGGGTCTTTACCCACTGTCTCATGGTTCCTGTCTTTGTCTGAAAGAATACAAATAAAGTATTTTTTGTGATCACTAAAGCACTCTATACATATCTTCTGTATTTGATATCTATTTTTGTTGTTTTGGGAAAGCAGCCTGCTATAGGAAAAAATACTGGGCTTGCAGACAGGAAAGAAACAGGCTTGTACTTTGCCTCTGACACAGACTAGCCATTTGACTTAACCTCCCTGAGTATTACTTTCCTTCTTTGTAAAGGGAGTTAAGTATATTTGCAATGTCTAGAATCTTTTGAGGTTTAAAAGAAATTATGAGTGTCTGGCACTGTGAGGATAGAGCCTGAACTGAACCTGTGATTTCACTGATATAGTTTCCACATGAGAAACTGTCTTTACTAATGCTGGTCAGCACCTCCTCTGCAACCAGTAATCTTAGAAAGTTTCTCAGAGCACTGAGAGGCTAAGTGACATGCCCAGGATCACAAAACCAGCATATCTCATAGGCAGCAGCTGCCACTAGTTTCCCCTGGCTTCAAGGTTCACTCTTGAGGCTCTATGCAACAGTGACTCTCATAAAAGTGCTATATGGTTGCTCTTGTTATTGTTGGGATGGAAATTCTTTGATGATAAAACCCAATATGTCTAAGTATTTGAACTCAGGTCCTCCTGACTCCAGGGCAGGTGTTCTATTCACTGTGCCACCTGGCCACCCCAAAGGATGTCTAAGTATTGCCTTCTTAATTGACACCATAGAATGAGATTATATCCAAATTAATTGAATCTGGAGGTGAGGATATTCCATTCCATAAAGAAGTAGAAAGATCATTAATATAAATTAGTCACTCTTATCCACTGAACAATTGTCCTTGATTCAATTAAGAATGAATGGATTACACATTTATTAAGTGCTTACTATGTGCAATGCACTGGGGTAAGAGCAAGAGATCTGGATAGAAAAGTAAGACCAATTCTGCTCTCAAGGACCTCCAATTCTAATGGGGAGACAACACACAATGGAAAGTTGCAGCTGTCAGTCAGGTGGAAAAGGTCCATGGTCCTTCTGGTGCAAGCTCTTCTCTAATGTCATTATCTAATGTTATTATTTCCAGGGTAACTATTACTATTTTAGTATTTTACCATTTTCGGGCAGCTAGATAGCACAGTGGATACAGTGCCACACTTGGAGTCAGGAAGACTTGTCTTCTGGAGTTCAAATCTGACCTCAAGACTCTAGTTGTGTGACCTTGGACAAATCACTTAATGCTGTTTGCCTTAGTTTCCTCATCTGTAAAATAAGCTGGAGAAGGAGACAGCAAACCATTCCAGTATCTTTGCCAAGAAAACCTCAAATGGAACCATGCAGAGTAAAATATGACTGAAAAACAACTGAACACATTTTCAGAACTCATGGGTTCAGGTTCCTGGGCTGTCCTAATCAGAATCTGAGGGAAGATGTGGTCTGGATACTGGTGGTTTGAGTTGACATGCTGCCTCCTCTTTCCCCCAGAGTTCTTGCTGTTTCAACTAAGATTAGCTTCCCTGCCCTATGTGTGGCAGTTTTTGGTGATATAAGACAGAAGTAAAAGTAGAACCTTTAAGGGGGGAGCTTTTGCAACTGATAGATAATGTTTTTACTAATAATATTTCACATTGATATAATAGTTTATGACTATATACTACTTTTTTTGGCTGGGGTGATTGTCACAACAGCTCTATGAGAGGGGAAGCATTAGAATGAGAAGAGGTCACACGCCCAGGAAGAAAGCCAAATATTTGCTTTCTACAAACATCAGCAAACCCAAAACTTCAAAAGAAACAATTAAGTGCCAGATATACAGGGGTCACAGCTGAATCTATAATATAAAAAGACAGAGTCCCCCACACAGTAAAAACTCAAGAATTAGTTCTAGAGGTTTCATTCAGAATCCCTACCCCTGACTGATTTCATACAAAAATGCTTGAAAATTTTTGATACAATGTCTAGACGTAGGGAAACTCCAGGGTCTTTCTGGAGTCTACTCTACTACCACTACTACTACTACCACCACCACCACCACCATCACCACCACCACCACCACCACCACCACCACTACTACTACTACTACTACTACTAATACTAATAATAATAATAATAATAATAATAACAACAACAACAAGAATAATAACTAGCGTTCATGTAGCACTGCAGGGTTTACTAAGAGCACTGTTTCCCCATTATTAAGGTTTAGACTTTTTTCAGATTACATATTACTTGAAATCAAACCTAAGTAGTTAATAATTCATAGTTCTAGAAGAGTCCTTAAAACTCATCTTAGTTTAATCAGCTCATTTTATAAATGAGGAAACTGAAGCCCAACTAAGTGTCTTGTCCAAGGTTAAACTGGTAATAAGTGGTGAAGGCAAAATTTGAACTCAAGTCTTCTTACTCCAAGTTTAACATTATTTCCGTTGCATCACATTGCCTCTGCTAAAATATGCATTTATTAACTTGGGTGGGGATGGGGGGCAGGGAATGCCACAACCACTCATAAAGAGAAGTAAATCTTCTACTAACACATGATTACTAACTAAACCTTAACAACCTATTCACACAAAGTCGAAGTTCGATGGTTATTCACCGAACGGATGCCAGTGTGTTATAAGGCAAGTTTCTGTATTACACACAGTGCTTTGCGTCCAGGCTGAATGTGGGACATTGTACTAGATGACTGACATTTCCAAATAGGTGTGAATTTACTCCAAGTACCTGACTACTATGCTGGAATGAATTGGGCTGATACAGTTTCTGAGAAGCTGGTTCCAGCAACAGGCAAGTTCCTTAAAATCAATCTGACCATCCCATGTCTCTTCCTAATCCAAGGACTAACCATGGTTAGCCTTCAAGGCTCTCTCCTGGGTTTCTTCTCTTCTCCCTCTATACTATTTCGCTTGGTGACTCATAAACTCCAGTGGGTTCAACTGTCACCCAAATGATTAGCAGATGTATATATTCAGTCGTAACTTCTTACCTGAGCATCAGAAATGCATCACAAATTGAAAGTCCTATAGGCATCTCAAACTCAACATGTCCCAAAACAGAACTCATTATCTTTCCTCTAAATCTCTCCTATCTTCTCATCTTTCCCATTAGTGTGAAGGTTATCACCATAATCCCATGTTCACAACCTCAGTATCATCCTGAACCCATTACTCACAGTCACCATATACATCCATCCAATCTCTTGTCAAATCTTGTCATGTCAACCTTCACTACATGTCTCATATATGTCCACATTCCTCCACTGACAGCCACCACCCTCATATAAGCCCTTATCACCACCTCTCATCTAGTTTACTGAAGGAGCCTTCTAATTGGCCTCCCTGCCTCAAATATCTTCCCATTCCAATCCATCCTCCACTCAGCTGCCAAAAGTGATTTACATAAAGCATAGATCTGACCATGTCATTGTCCTTACTAAATAATCCTTAGTGACTCTCTATTACCCCAAGAATCAATAACATTCTCTCTCTGGAATATAAAGCTTTCATGTCCCTGGCTCCTTTTTAGCTTCAATCTTTGTGACCCTCTATACCAGCAGTTCTCAACCTGTGGGTTGTGACCCCTTTGGGGGTCAAACGACCCTTTCACAGGGGTCGCCTAAGACCATTGGAAAACACATATTTCCGATGGTCTTAGGAAACGAGACTCCACTCCTCTATCTGTCTCCAGGTGGGTCCGCCCACATGCAGATACGCCCACATACAAGCATTAAAGGATTGCAGCATTAGAAAGGTTGAGAACCACTGCTCTATACAGTCTATGATCTACCTATACTGGCCTACTTATGTGTGTTCTTCACACATGGTTCTACATTACCTGGAATGTTCTCATTCCCCAGCCTTACCTCCTAGTCTCCCTGGCTTCCCTAAAGACTAGAAATAGAACATTTTGCAAGAAGCCTTTACCAGTCTTCCCTTATGCCACACTCTACCTTTACTGCCAGTGCCTTCCCTCTAAGCTTACCTTCCATTAACAATAAATATATATGTCCTGTACATGCATAATGATTTGCATGTGTTCTCCCCCATTAGAAATTGTATTGTTTAGTCATTTGGTTGTGTCTGATGTTCCATGACCCCATGGACCACACTGTCTATGAGGTTTTCTTGGCAAAGATACTGGAATGGTTTGTTATCTCCTTCTCCAGGAGAGTAATACAAAGGTTAAGTGCCTTGCCCAAGACCACATATCTTGTAAGTGTCTAAGGACAGATTTGATTTAAGTTCTTCCTGGCTCCAGGCCCAGAGCTCTATCCATTGAACCATCTAGCTGCCCTCCATTAGAAAATACCAACTTGAGACAGCTAGGGGGAATAGGGGATAGAGAATCTGCTTTGGAGTCAGGAGGACCTGAATTAAAATCTGGTCTCAGATGCTTGACACTTACTAGCTGTGTGACCCTGGGCAAGTCACTTAACCCTCATTGCTCTGCAAAAAGAAAAAAGAAAAAAAATACCAATAACTTTATTTTTGCTTTTCTATATACACCTAGCACTTAGTACAGTACCCTTAATATAGGAAGATTTTAGTATATGCTTGGGGACTGACAGACTAACTAGAAATCGAGCTCTTTGAGGGGTTCTGTCAAGATATTTTGTTTTAGTTTGGTAGGGGATTCCTAACTCAACCTGGTCTTCAGGCCTCCTGGATTGCTAATTTCACATGGGAGGTAAAAGAGAAGACAGCAAATGCCTCAAGAGAGTAGGTGAAGTATACAGGGCTGATTCAGACAATGGAGGTCTTCAAACATGGGAGGTGGTAATGGAATGGTAATTTTAAGATCTTCCCTGCCCCTTAAAAGACTTAAGGGAATTTGAAGATCTTCCCTATTCCCTAATAGGATGTAATCACATGGAGCCTCTGACAGGAGGAGCTTGTTGAAGGGTGGAACAGAGCTCACAGGAAGCTAGGGGTCAGAGCAGCTAGATGGTGGGAAAGAGAGATTGCACCCAATGAGACATCTAGGCTTGTGAATGTTGGTTTGTAGGAAGGCTAAAAGATGGTATGACTCTGATGAGTTGTGGTGTATTCACTTCTATGTTGCTATAATGGATTCACTTTCCTGGTGTTGGGATTTGGTTTTCTGGTGCCTGAATAAATGTTTTGCTTCTGTCTTCTATATGGAGAGTCTATTATATTTTGTGATTGAGAACTATCCTGGCATATTTACAGTTGACATTGGCATATGAATATTGTGTTGGTGCTACAGAGGTGACCTTTCAACATAACTTGAACGGATATTTGTGAAAGGTATCATGGTGTTGGTAAAAAAAAAAGGCACAAAGTAAAAAAACCTAAATCCCATTCTACAGACCCCAGTTTTCTAATCTGTAAAATGAAGGACTAGGCTGAACTCTAAGGTCCATCTCCAAAATTCTCAGAACTCTCTGATTATGAGATTTGCAGTGATAGAACCAGGGCATCAGGATAAAAAACAAAAGCTAAGAATGGGAGGGACAGGAAATACACCTAAGTCAAGCCCACATGTAACAATACTGTCATCCAGGCATACACCACTTCACAGTTGCAAAGTGCTTTACCAACATATCTCACACTTGAGTCAAAGATGAGAACAAGGGAGCAAACTTAAAATTTAGGAAGGAAGCAAGAGTCAGGGCACAGAGAGACCATGAAGGGCCTGCAGAAACTCAGTGGGAAGACAACTCAAAGCACCCAAGGGCAAAGCAAAGCAGGAAGGGGTAAGCAGAACAAACAGAAAAGAACTAAGTATGTAATTAGGCAACCAAAAAAAAAGGAAGATCCATCCATCAGAAATAAGAAGACTGTGTAAGACAATAAGAATAGAATCAAATTAATAATAACTAGAGATGCTGATTCTGATGCAAACTCAGCTCTAGACAGAAAGCTTCTTAATTATCTTGTTTTAATTCCTTGGACCTCCCTTCAGTGGGGTCATTGAATCTTAGATCTAAATCTGGAGACCCAACGCCCTCTAGTCTAACCTGCTCACTCTGTAGAAAAAGAATCAGAGGCCCAGGTTAAGTACCTTGCCCAAGGTCACACAGGTTAAGCATAGCACCTTTGACTGAAGGCAGGGTGCTTTCACAATGTAATAATGATAATCATTTTAATACTAGCCAATGTTTATAGAACATTTAAAGTTTACAAAGTACTTGACGAATATCGTCCAATTTTTATCCTCACAAAAACCTGAGAGGGAGGTAGTATTATTATCCCCATTTATTATCCCCATTTCAAGATAAGGAAACCAAGACAGAGGTTAAGCGAATGTCAGACAGCTAGGAGGTATCTGAGATCAACTTTGAACTCAGGTCCTCCTGACTCCAGATCCAGTGTTCTATCCACTGTACTGCCTTAGATGGCACCTTATCCTATATATATATATATACTGGCTGTACAACCCTGGGGAACTTCCTTAACCCCCCCAGTGCCTAAGGCAACCACTTAATGCTGTGTGTTTCAGAGAAGCTGCCAGTCTGCTTTGGTACAGAGTTCATCACTGGGAGATCTCTAGAGATGAAATCACAGGTCCTACAAACAGACAAAACCAAGCGAAGATAACGACACCAGAAATTCTTGTGTCTCAGAGTTCTTATAAAGATGAAATGGGATCATTAAATTCACCTGCAAAACTTAAAGTATTATTGAAATGCCAGTTATTGTTTTCTGCCTCCTAATTACATGTAGTGGAAAGAACTTGATGTGAAGTCAAAGGACCTGGGTTCAAATCCCGGTTCTGCTACACTACCCATATGACCTTAGACAAGAAACTTCATCTCTCTGAGCCTCAGTTTCCTTGCCTGTAAAATAAAGATGTTGGACCAGTTGACATCTAGGTCTTCCCCAGTTCTAACTCTATGATGCTATGATCTCTGAGACACTGAGAGATCTCAGCAAGTCACATTTTAATCTACCAACTAATCACTGCACTGACTGAAGAGGAGCCTTATGTACCACACTAGGTATGCCATTTTCTCTTCATCTGCAAAATGGGTCAGATGGACTAGCACTCTGGGATCTCTACCAGTTCCAAGTCATGTGATAACTTAAGAGATCGTTTGTAATTAGGGAGAGAGGAGATGACAACTGGATTGAGTCTTGAAAGATACATGAGATTTCAGCAAGCAGAGAGATGGGAGCACGTGCCAGACTTGGAAGAGAAGAAGAGAAAAAGTAGGTTGTTAGAAGCATTACAGATTGTCCAATTTGACAAAAGCAGAGAATGCCTGGGCTGGGGGAGGGGGGAGGGGGGGGAAGTGGTGCAAGAGAAGTCTAGAAAAGTAAATTGGAATCAGGTTGTAGAGAACTTTGAATAGCAGGCAAAGGATGTGGAATTTTATTCTGTAGGCACTAGGGAGCTATCAAAGGTCTTTGAGCAGAGAAGTAATGTGATCCAAGTTGAGTATTAAAAATATTACTGTGGTTGCTGTGCACAAGATGTGTTGAAATAAAGGAGAGAATGGAGTCTAGGAAACCAATTAAGAGGCAATGGTAATTGCTTTTCAATGAGGTGCTGAACTTGGGTGGTAATAGAGGAGTAGAAAGAATTATGTTCTAGAGATATTGTAGAGTTACAATTAACAAATATAGAGCTAGGTGGCATAGTGGATAGAGTTTTGGGCCTGGAGTCAGGAAGACCTGAGTTCCAATCTGTGCTCAAATATTTACTAGCTGTGTGACCCTGGGCAAGTCACTTAAACCTGTCTTCCTCAGTTTCCTCATCTATAAAATGAGCTGGAGAAGGAAATGGCAAACCACTCCAGTGTCTTTGCCAAGAAAACCCAAATGGGGTCGTGAAGAGTTAGACACGATCAAAATGACTGAACAGCAACTAACTAGATGTTGGGGATAAGATAGAATGGGAGTCAAAGATGATACTATGGGTTTGAAATTTGTTATCTAAGAGAATACATACTACTTGTGTGACCTTTATCTCTCTGGTCCTCAGTTTCTTCATCTATCAAATGAGAGGGCTAGAATAAATGGTCCTTTACAACTTTAAATCCTAGGCTCTCATCTACTTTTTGAGATAACAACTAATCACAGGACATAGCTGACCTAGACCTGAAAATCGACTGCCATAGTCATGCTCCAATCTATTATCCGTAGCCCCATCAATAGGAACAAGCAATGGACCTATGATATTACTGACATGGGGAATCACCCAATAAAGAAACTCTACCATGGCAGGTTGGTGCCTCCTCTGCAATGTAGAAGACTGAGAGATTAAATGAATTCTCCAGGGTCACACAGCCAGCAAACATCAGAGGCAGGGCTTGAACCTGTCTTCCTGGTTCCTAGGCCATTTCACTATGTCACGCTGCCTCAAAATACAGTAATAAAAGCATGATGCATTCTATCCTTCCTTGTGCTGAAAATTCTGTGTTAAACAGAGATACATTCAGATCTCATTTGAAATGTCACAAATAGATGACTCTAAATTTCGCATTTTTTATTTTTCTTTGCATCCCAGCTCCTAGCACATTATATTTATACATAATAGACAATAAATAAATGCCTGTTGAATCAAATTGAACGTGCATTTAAACCTTTCCTGGTTACCATTTCCTAGCACAGACAGAATCACACAAAAAACCCATAGAAAATGTAATGAGAAAGAACCTAAACATATTTGCATTCCAAACATGTTAGCACAATAAGTGGGTTCAAAGCTTTTTTTTCCTCCTTCTTCTCTCCCCCTCACCCCCCAGTGGTGCAGCAGAAAAACAGGCCAAACAGGTGAGCCAACTACAAGTATGTGAAATCAATGATACTGGAGCATGGGATGGATTCATGTACCAAATGATTGTGATGTTGACTCTCTGAGGCCTCCTTAGGAAGTATTTGCTATTCAGGGAAAAGGTGCTAAGCTACTGATTAGCCAGGCTTCTGGGGTTTGGGGGTTTCGTCTTCCCACTCCTGACTCAGGGGTGAATGCTCAAAGCCTACTCCCTATGAGGCAGCCTAACACAATAGAAAATGAAGCAAAGGACCTGCATTCAATTTTTTTTTTCTTGGTCTTTTTGGAGAGAGGAAGGCAAGGCAAGTAGGGGTAAGTGACTTGTCCAAGGTCACACAGCTAGTAAGTGTTAAGTGTCTGAGGTCAAATTTGAATTCAGGTCCTCCTGACTCCAGGGCCAGTACTCTATTCACTGTGCCACCTCACTGCCCTAAGGGCCTGCGTTCAATCCCAGCTCTGTCACCACCCCTGTGACTTTAGAGAATGAACTTATACTCTCTGGCCCTCACTTTCCTCATTCCTGAAGTGATAAAGCTTGACAAGATGATAGTGTTCCCTTTCTGTAAATCTAATGCTCCACCCTCACTCTCAGCACGATAGGGGAAGTTGAACATTCTGATGAATAAATCATGTTCCCAAATTATAGATTTTGTACAGGTAGGCTTATATTCAGGCCACACCTCACACTTCTATTTTTTCTTAGATCCAACATATTTTTGTGGTGGTATACCTGTTCTGGTATAGTGGAACAGAAACAAGAACATTTTTTCTTCAGTTTTGGAAGTCCAATACCCACAGTATGTGAAGAAGAAACCAATGGCTTTAATAACCCAGCTGGAGTGGTGTCCTCACGCTGGTCACTGACAAGGCAACAAGGCTTCATTACAGAAGAAACAATATATGTTTCATTCAAGCTACCTCTTCAGTACACAGAGAAAAATTTCATATACTCAGAACAAATGGCTGTGGTTGATTCTTCATTCCAAATTAAGCATCTCCTCCATTTTTAATAACTTCTCTAGCGTCTTGGAAAATTCAGTATGTAAGACCTCGGGCTTTGCAAGGGAATATTTGTGATCCTCGGTTTGCATGTAGAGTTTTACTCTGCACATTCCTGTCTGCACACTGTAGGAAATAATTGGTCATTATTTTTTTAAGGCCAGGTCCTGGGCATATGTTCTAATATGTGACCCACTCAGAATGGGCAATCTATACAAAAAAAAGAAAAGTAATTCCCAAAGCTCTTTCTCTGCAGGAGAGTCCTAGAGAATGAAGCAAAGTTTATTAAATCAACTGTGATTTACAATCAATTATTGAAAAACTCAGCTGGGTTCCTCTTGCTTTCATTTATTTTGCTCAGGTCAAAAAGACCCTCTCACCAAATGTATGCCTTAGTTGCCGATTCTCACTCACTTACAGTGCACAGTTTCCTCTGAAGCTACCTCATCCTAAATGAATCCCCATTGCTCTTAAAATAAACTTGGTTTGTATAGGTCTGTTTTTTCCAAGTCATTTCTGTATGAATAAAAAAGTAAACTTGGGAAGGAAATGCCTCAGATGCATTTGTGTTCCTGTTGAATGGTATTGAAATGTTGTAATCCTGTAAGACATGGCTATACCCTCCTATCTAATTGAAAGTCTGCAATTCCTCCCTTCCCTGGTCTGCTTCCTTTTGTGCTGAAAATCTTCATAGGAAGAGTGAGCCCTCTTAATTGGAACAAATTGGCTTATTTAGGGGCTCCTGCCCCTCTGTTGGGAAGCTCTCTTTGGCCATCAAGAGTCCCAGGTGTCAATTCGTGAATCACATTCTTTAGGGAAGGCATCTGGCTTCTTGGCAAAGGAATACTGACAGGTTTCATGGACAGCTGTGGCAGTAGGGATGGGCTTTCAGGTGATTAAACAGCTCTGCTTCCCAGCCTGCCCAGTATGTTTAGATTAGAGCCATTTCCCCTTGAACCAAACATTTATGTCTGCTTGTTGACTCTCACTCTTTATCTGTCCAAAAGCTGAAATCCACACAGGAATATCCTTTTCTCCCCATAACACTCAAACACCAAGTTGTCATGGACATGCTCACAGTGGGATTGTGAAGATGATCATCTGCTTTGGCTGAATTTTAGATTTTTCTTGTAAATAATAGGAAAACTGGATAGCTTAAGGTCCAGGGTGGGGACCTGAGGCCTTAAGGCCACATGTGGCCTTCTCAGTCCTCAAGTGCAGCCCTTTGACTGAATCCAAACTTCACAGAATAATTTGCCACATGTGGCCTCTAGGCCACAGGTTTCTCACCCCTGGTTAAGTCAGTGAAAACCAGGGACTATGAGTAGCACTAGCTAGCAAGTACTCTTTAAGCTCTAAGCATGATCACCCAGAGCTATCACTAGTTATTTCTATACCTGGGGCTGGGGAGGGAGGTGAGGGTGGGTTCACTTAAAGTAGAGTACACTGGCCAACACTGTGCTGGGGGAAGGGAGAGAAGAGAAAGAAATATCCCAGGCCCTTTCTGCCATGGAGATAAATTTAAAAAAAAAAAGAAACATATCAGGATTCCAATGGTACCCTTTAAATTTTTCCACCGTAGTACAAATCTTCAATTGACTCACCCTGGTTATAGAAGTCTCCGTCCATGAAAAACACTGTCTACTGCATGTCTTCACCAGATATAGATAGGCTTAGAAGAAATTCAGTGTATTTAGCTATTTCTAATATATAAATATATGAAAAGGAAAAGCCCCTCAGGACTTTTGTTGTTGTTGTTAATATACTAATATTATCCATGGTGTCTACTGAACCACAACACAGACTGCTATGAAGATTCACAGGTCTCATTTTGCAAAATTCACTCTACCCCAGAGAAAGCTATTAATAGATGATAGTCAATAGTAGTACACAAAGAGTTGATGAAAAGATGAAACGATTGTTTGCTTCCCATCTTTTTATGAGAACCCTAATTATTTGGTGCTTCATACTGAGTGTGAACACAACTAGGATTTATGCATTTTTTTTTCTATACCACTATCATTGAAAGAGTACCAAGAATGAGTCACAGTAATTTCTCCCCACACTTTTTCCCATTTGTACATTATTTTCTGGGTCCATAACTTAGTATCAAGCTAAGTGGTGGTGGACCTGGAGTCAGGTTAACCTGAGGTAAAATCCTTCCTTAGACATTTACTAGCTGTGGGACCCTGGGCAAGTCACCTAACCTCTCTCTGCCTCAGTTTCATTATCTGTGAAAGGGGAATAATAGTAGAACATACCTCCAAGGGTTGTTGTGAGGCTCAAATGAGATAACATGTATAAAGTACTTCACAAACCTTAAAGTGCTACATCAATTCTACCTATTATTAATTGTTATTACTCTAGTATCTAATGCCCATCTCAGGAGGGAGAGAGGTCTTTTACAGAGCTTTCCTCCTCAGAAATGTAGGATAATACAAGATAGGTTTAGAGAAGCATGGAAGATTTATCTGAAATGATGAAGACTAGAGCAGGAAAACAATGCTGATAATGACTACAGCAAAGGGAATGGAAATCACAAACAAACAAAAAGCAACTGCTATTTTCAGAAGCGTCGTCCTGGAGATGGACTGAGAAATGCACCTCTCTACTTTCTTTGAAGAGACAGGAGACCCTGGGTGTGAAACATTGTATATATTACTGAACTCAAAACGGTTTTTCTAAACTTCTTTTTCCTCCCCTTTTAAATTTTTTTATTTTTTATTATAAGAAATGCCTTGGTGGGTAGGGAAAGAAAAGAGATATATTTAGGAATGATGATGAAGTAAAATCAAAAGATCAATTTAAAAAAAAAATAAGAATTCAGTAAACTTCTTAAAAAGTCATGAGACAAAATTCTGTATGGTCAATTTAAAAGAAATCCCTTGTTTTGTTTGGTCAATTTTGTTTTAGAATAACATACCATTGAGAAGGATGCTTTTTAGCTGTATTTAGAATAGTGGTTCTCAAAGTATATTTCAGAGATTCCTGATGATCCCTAAGATGCTTACAAGTGGTCCATAAAGTCAAAAGTATTTTTTTTTTTTGCTTTTTGGAGAGGGGAAGGCAGAGCAATTGGGGTTAAGTGACTTGCCAAATGTCACATGGCTATTAAGTATTAAGTGTCTGAGGTCAAATTTGAACTCAGGTCCTCCTGACTCCAGGGCCGGTGCTCTATTCACTGCATCACGTAGCTGCCCCTCAAAAGTATTTCTTACAATAATACTAAGAAGCTTTAAGTTCTAATATGATAAATATGGATAGAAAATTGTCTAAATTTTAAGAAGCTTTTGGATGAGGGGTGATAATTTTTAAGAATGTATAGCAGTCCTGAGAACAAAAAGTTTGAGGACCACTGATTTGAGGACCACAGCCCAGGGGAAATTTGGCTGAAATACTTGTCTATACTGAATTTATTAAACTTGCCTTGATAGTAAGGAAGCATTTCTCACTAAATAGAACTATCCAGAAAGGGAACTTTTAACTCCCCATCACAAACCATTCAAGCATAACCAGGTTACTCATCTTTCAGGGATGTGACAGCAGTCGTGCCTGAGCTGGGGAAGGGTCATAAGGGGAGGGGAGGCTGGCATAAAGTGGTCTCTTGAGTCTCTTCCAATTTTAAGTTTCTGGGATTCTATGATTGTAATTCGTTGGATCAGAGGTATCAACATTGAAAGGAGAATGAATAATCATTTGATCAGGAATATCTGGTCTCTTTTAATACATCAGTTGCAGGACTAGGAAAACAAACTCCTTGCTCCTTTACTAGTCCTCTGTCCATATTAATTGTCAAATTATCAGACTGGTGAGGTATTTAGTCCACCATTCCTACTTCTAGGCAGTCTTCCCACATGTATTCAGATTGCGGTGTGTTTATTCTTTTCTGAGATCACTCCAGGCATGGTGATTCCTCGAACTCCCTCAATTACTTTCTGGCATCAGGGTTAGATGCCTTGGCACAAATCATAACTTGGCACAGATAATAAATACACAAAAACCAGTGAGAACAAGCCAGCTTGCCCTCTAAACTAACCTAGGATAACCAGTGTAGGCATAGTGATGCTTGACCAGATTTCAATGACAAGGGATAGGCTTGTAATTTCTCCCTTATGGTTTTTATAATAAAGTTCAGTGAGAGCTGAGGGATCATGATCAAAAATCATTTTTTCAAGCATATTTATCTCACACACATGCATGTGCTTGAATACTTATTGACCGAATGATTCCTCAGTTAAGACCAAAGAGGATCTAAATCTGTTAAGTAGGTTTTGTTTTCCAAGGTATCTAAATCCTCTGTCATTTCTTTATGTCTGAGAAAATGTCACCTGGGTTAGACCCCAATTACTTTCCCTCCAACCTTGAAGGAGAATATGAGAGGATGGTTGTTCAGTAGAATCAAAGTGTTGGAGATTGAAAAGACAGTGGTTAAGGGGAACATCACTCATGGTCTCAGATATTAAATAAACCCATGGCTTCTCATCCAAAGGCCTACAAAAAAGCTGAGATTGTACTATAGCTGAATGTCCTTTCAAGCCTTTGGGGGCTTGAAATCTCAATAAATTGTGTTGAACTTTACCAGCCTTAGCACCTGTTCTCTCCATGTTCTAAAACCCTTCAAAAATCAGCACCCCACAGGTTTAAAATACACATCAGAGGCTATAACAACCAGCAACCACCATTCAACTGAGCAATAGTCCACATTCCTTTTTTATGTGTGCTCACTCCTAGAATATAATAAACATAAGCAGCATCATAATTCTATATCATCTAAATGCCACTAATTATGATAGACTAAAGGAAAGAGTGCTGTATTTGGAGGCAGGGGACCTGGGCTCAACTCTTGGCTTTGCTACTTGCTGCACATATGATTTGGATAATGCACTTTACTAATTTCTCTAAGCCTTAGCTTCCTCAGCTATAAAATGAGGGTTGTGCATCAGATGTTCTCTGAGGTTCATTCCAATTCTAAATGTTGATCCTATTTGCCCACAACCAGCAAGAGTGCCTTTCAGACTTTAAAAAAAAAACAAAACCATAATGAGATAATTAGCAGCCAAGAGAAATCCTAACTATTTTTTATATCTCTGGGAGGCAATCAATAATGAACGGCTGTTTTCAGCTTTACACATCTGTCTGTCAGACTGCTCTATTTCTGATCTTAATAGTATCACCTACTTTCTTCTTTTCCCCTTATTATCACCAAGAGAAAGGACCAACCCCAAAAGGGTCCCAAGAAAAAGAATAAAGATTTCCCTTCAAATGCCCAATGGAGTAATTCTATCCCAAAGTAATACCACAACTTCCTAGAATATGTCCTTTCATTTCACCCACTCAGAGAGCACCACCTCCATTTGCTCAGTAAGATTTTTCTCGCAATAAGCATCCCAAACTTAATTATCCCAAAGACACTAGGTCATAGTGCCAGGCTCATATGCACACTCAGATGGAAACTACCCCAAGTGTACACAATGAGAGTACATCCTTCCTAACTCACAACAAATATTCCCAAGTTCTACAACACTTTGGGAAGTCAGTTCACCATGCCTCCTGCTCGCAATAACCAAGATCAGGTCTTTAAGTAATTCCTTTAGTGGAAGAGAGGGTAATGAGTTTTCAGGGGACATCACACATAGGCAGATCACAACTCCAGCAACTGTAAGTCTGCTCTACCCTAAAACCCTGTTCCAATAAGGTAATATCTAGGGAGTACAGTAGAAATCATCCCGTCTTCTCATCATTAAATATCAGTTCCTTGAGGACAGAGATTGTTTTTCCTTTCTTAGATTGGCCAGAACTTAGCACAGTTCCTGGCATGTAGGTGTCTAATAAATGTTTGTTGACTGACTAACTAGAATACTTCTTTCAGAAGATACCCTGTATGCCTTCCACATACTAAGAGCTATATCAATGATCTATTCTAAAAGGGTCACAGAATGATACCTTCAGAATTGGAATAGAACACACAAATGACATGAATGATTGATAAGTCATTTACATCTGACCTGAGAAGGTGTTATGAATCTACATTCCATAAATCCACATTAATTGAAAATGACAAGAAGTACTTAGAGTATGGTCAGGGTGGCAAAGGAAAGTCAGCCTGGGCTATAATGTTTGCTATGCTAAATTGAATACCCTTCACACAGTTAATGGAGAGTTTGACTGTGGTCTCTTTACCTCTAGAAAATGGAAGCTGGCTACTGAGAAACAAAATTGCCAAATGGAACACTTGTCTTAGGTTTAACAAATACATAAGTTTTAAGAAGTAAACATAAGGTTTCTTTAGGTTAGGAAGGACTGGAAATGGAAAGACCAGGGAAGATATTTATTGTAGAGTTCTGAAATTCAAGAGACTGAGATGAGCCAAAGATGGAGTTGCCACTGCGGGACAAGATTAGAAAACCAAAATGTCAGAGTTTGACCAATCACCCAATTATCTGACACAACTTAACATTCTAGATCTTTTAACTGAAGCTACTTGTATTCTCCACCCCCTGCCACTTGCCTTCATGGTAAGGGGCATGATTTGCTAAGTCCCCTCCTGATTTAGTGCCTTGCCAGTCTATGGGTACATACATTTGGTGCCATCCAATTTTGTTCTTTCTTCTTGTCACATATTTTGATTGCAACTCTTGCTTACCCTTCCAGGATTCCTATGCTGAGGACAAAGTGTCTATTCTCAAATATCAGAGTTCCAAAATCATGTATCATCTTTTATTTTTTTCCCTCCCCACTAGACAGATAATCAAAGTTCCCATTCCTTCAACCAGGTGTATATTAAAAAGGAAAAAAAAAAGATATAACCAATTTACATGACCATATGATTAGCTAATATCTTTATTTTTACTTTAAGGATAAGCTTATCAGGATGCTTATTAACCTAAATTAATCTCTAATTTATAGAATTCAGACCGTAAGTTAGAGATTTTTGTATACAGGGGACTCCCTAGCTGCCTTATGCAGGGAGTACAAAGAGGTTCTGATTTTTACTCCAGAATTTTTACTTCCATTTATTATGTGATTTGGAGGTCCCAGTCCACTTCTAGCTTTCATAATAATGCTGATTCTAGTTTTTCAGTAACCATCCCACCTTCACACCCAAATTTTCACTTTAAAGTACTCACCAATTGCCCTTGCCTCTTTTTCTGCAACTGACCAGATTCCACCAAGGTTTTTCGTACATCTCTTTCCTGTGGATCCAGGACCCTGAGGACTCTGACATCACACTCCCAAGGAATGCATGATAAAGTCACATGGGAGAATAAAGTGCTATATTAACAGCTGTAGCAAATGCATACCCCTCCAACCCCCAGATGAAAATGGGAAGAGAAAAAGGAAAAAATAATAATAAAAGGAATTTGGTTTAGACTTCCTGCTTCAGTGTATTGGCATGCAGTTTTAAATACCATGGTTTAGAGACTGTTATTTTTTCTAAAGTTGTCACATTTCAAAGATCTAAAGATAAATCCCTCCTGCTATCTGAGGGGGTAAAAATGCAAGAGCATAATACTTGGTGAAGTAGGAGCCTGTTCTGCATTAATAAATAGTTTTCTTGAAGCCTTGCCTTCTCTCAGGAGGTGCACAAGGGTGTATATGAGCATGTGTGGGTTCAGGACAGGGAAGGTGGAGTAGCAACTCAGGAATCCAATCTGCACAGCAGGCAGCATCCATCCAGTGCAGGTGAAGCAAAAGTGGGCTTGGATACCAGGTGGCCAAATGAATCAGCAAATTTGATACCAGTGATCAAAATTAAGCTAAAAGTCCAAATAAACAATATACACCAAGAGAGAGACCCTCTATATACCAGCTGAAATGGTTGATTTCACTGCCAGCTGTGGGCTCATTGCTACAGCTAAGACTGGTACATTTGCTACTTAGGTTTCTTGAAGTTCTGCGCTACAGAAAACAGCTGGACTCATTTGCTGCCAGGAGGCGACTGCTGTCTCTGTTACTCTTTCCAAATGCCTGATTTAGACATCTACTACTGAAATGAAAAAACAGTTCTAAATATTTATAGGAAGGGAGACGGGAAGGGGAGGGTTACAACACTGGCTAGCGGAGGCAAGAGAGGAGATGATAATACTTATTTTTGATGGGTTTTAAAAGAAAACTCAAGAACATACCTCACAGAGTTCACGTAAGGATCACATGAAACAAAATAATAAGTAGGGTTTGTAGTTCGCTGCAAAATTTACAAAAAAAAATTTAAATAAATATTTTCTCAGTTTATTACATATGTAAAGCACTTTGCTATCTTCAAAGTGATATTTAAATATCATTATTATCATATTAAAACCTACTGTATGCCAGCCATTATGCTGTGGGCTAGGGACACAAATACAGAAATGAAATAGTTAGTGACACCAAAAAAGTTTAGATTCTATGCAAGGAGAACTCCTACACAACATGGATTGAACTCAGACAATCAGGGCTTAGAACAAGCTTTGGACACCTAGTAAAATTTTTGAAGACAAGAATTTTATCATCTTTCTATTCTGCCTTTACAGACCCTTTGCCTTTATTTCTCTGACTCTCTCCTATCCTAGAAGGTTCTCATTGCTTTCATACCAGCCCCTAAACCTAGCCGTCCAGAATTCCCCATTGTAGAATGCTGCCTGGGAAAGCATTCCCTACCCTACACTCTGACATCCCCATTCTTCATGCCCTTACCTCTATCCAGACTTGTCTCTCCCACTGAATTCAGGGCTCTGGATTCAGGTAGTAGGGAATTATAAAGTGATTTCATAAACTTCTTAATCCATAACTTATAATAATGATAACTGACATTAAAGTGGCACTTTGCATACATTGTGTCATTTGGGTCTTACAACAATTCTGTGAGAGAGGTACTACTTGTATCATTATACTAATTTGATAGATTAGTAAACTGAGATTCAGAGAAGTCATGGCTTGCCCATGGTCACATAACCAATGTCAAGGCAAGATATAAACTCAATTTTGACCTCTGCACTTGGTCTTTTATTCACTATCTTCGGAACACACGAATAATTCAGTTAAATAAATGATTTGATATTGTTTAGTCCCAATGATATACTGAGGAGCTGGTGTGGTGTCCCAGAGACAAAAATAAAAGTAAAACATTACATGTTATTGTTAAAAAGGCAACTTTGATCTTTCTTATTCAGTAACAAACTTCATTCTCTTCATCTAACTTGTCTCGATTGCCTTTTTTTGTGGAATATTTTTCCAACCGGTGTAACATTCTGGGGTTGATGAATGACTCAAGTTACTGTGAAAATGGCTTTTATTTTTCTATTTTTTTTTCCCCTCAAGTGCAGACATTTTCGGATTTAAAACTCAAGCTTGATGTAGAAACCCAAGTAAGAGAATGTTGAATATGGATTCACTTTCTTTGGGATTAAACTTCATTCTTAGCTTCTGCCTGAGATACAGACAACAAAATATATGCTAACTCTGTTTCAGGAATATGCTGATTTAGGGTTATTAAAATAATCTATCGGGAGCAACTACAAAATCTTCTAGTTACCTAGATACAAGATACATAGCAATAATTATTATATTTTAATGTGAATATCTGTTCTCTAAAAGTGAAGAAGCATTAAATGATGATGCCCAGAATATTATGAGATGTTATATATACATATATATGCTTTTTTTTTTTTTTTTGCTTTTTTGGAGGGGGAAGGGAGGGCAATTGGGATTAAGTGACTTGTCCAAGCTAGTAAGTGTTAAGTGTTTGAGGCTGGATTTGAACTCAGATACTCCTGACTCCAGGGCTAGTGCTCTAATCACTGTGCCACCTAGCCAACCTATATATGCATATCTTAATGTACATATTCACACATGCACTGATGTGTATATGATTTGCATGCATATGTATTGTGTATGTGTGGGAGTGGTGTGTGTGTGTGTGTGTGTGTGTGTGTGTATTCTTAGTTCCTTGAGTTCCAATCTCTGCTCTGCTATTTACTATGTGTGACTATAGGTAAGAGAAGTAGTGGAGGTGGTGGAGGTGGTGGTGGTAGTGGTAGTAGAAGTAGTAAGAGTAGTAGTAGTAGCGAATAATGGTAGCAGTGGTGGTCATGCTGATGGTCACTGTTGCCACTGTCCTTGTAATAGGATGAAGGGGAGGTGGGGGAAGAGAAATAATGACAGTAGTAGCTGTTGCTGTTTGTCTTTCATTTCAAAGAAGACCAATGACATCACAGAGTGATGTCTTAACTTTTGAGTGAATTGGATTTAAGTGAGACAAAGATAAACAAAGTCATCAGCTTCACTCTCTCTTTCAGAATCATCGAAAATCCAGAAGCAATAGAAAAGTCAGGACAACTGGTGATAGCCCGGGATGCAGTGGATGACCTTGGCATCTTGGATGTCTGACCAACCTCTCAGCACTCCACAGCGCCTGCTTCAGTTGCCTTCATGGCCACTGGAACAAATTGTTCTCTTCTGCTCATTCTGCAAGAAGGGGTGGGAATGGGGAGCAAAAGGGGAAGTCTTTCCATGCAGTAGTAGTAATGGTAGTAGTAATAGTAGTAGTTAGTAGTAGTACTAGTAGTAGTTAGTACTAGTACTAGTAGTACTAGTAGTTATTGCAGTAGTAGTAGTAGTAGTACTAGATAGCTAGCATTCATATAGTACCTTAAAGTTTGGAAAGCAGTTTGAAAATGTTATCTCATTTGATTCTCACAACAACCCTGGTAGGTAAGTGCTGTTATTATCTCCATTTTATAGATGAAGAGAATGAGGCAGACAGAAGTTAAGCAGCTTGCCCAGGGTCACACAGCAATTAAGTACATTCATCTGGATTTGAACTCAAGGCTTCCAGATTCTAAGTAAAGCACTTTATCCACTGCATACATTACCTCTCTGGGCCTCAATTTCCTCATCTGTGAAATAAGGATAGCAACACCTAGAATACATCTTTCAGAGGCTTATTGTAAGAAATATAAAGTACTTGATAAAGCTAGAAGTACAAATATATTGGAGAAGGAGAATGAGTGGCCTAGATATGTCATTTCACCCATCAACAATCATTAAACATTTATAAAGTACCCACTATGTATTAAGTCAGGCACCTAGGTGATGGAGTAGATACAGTGCTTGGCCTGGAGTTAGGAAGACTTATCTTCCTGAGTTCAAATCTGGACTCAGAGACTTACTAGCTTTGTGACCCTGGGCAAATTACTTAACCCTATTTGCTTCAATTTCCTCATCAGTAAAAAGAACTGAAGAAGGAAATGGCAAGTAACTCCAGTATCTTTGCCAAGAAAACCCCAAAATGGGTCATGAAGAGTCAAACACAACTAAAAAGAAATGACTGAAAACAAGTACGTATTAAGTATCTACACTATGCTAAGTACTAGTGACAAAAATACAACAACAAAAAAACAGTCCCTGACATCAAGGAGCTTGCAGTCCAATAGAAGACAAAACCCAAAAGGAAACTGCAAAGGGCAGGGGAAATACCCGATTCTGGGGGCATGATAGGAAAGTCAGAGAAGACCCAGAGTAGTGCAGCCAAATGATAAACATGATGTTTGAGCTGAGCTTCCTCCTTGAATAAAGGTTTGGGAGTTTGTGGCCCCAGCCTCCAATCAGAAGAACAGAGAGTGGTGACAAGGAGGACCAAGGCTAATGAGATCCTGCAGGATAATAAAGTTTTCCAAAAAATGAGCTTCCTGGACCTTAATAGGAAAGTCAGATGAGTCCCAAAGTCTGGCGCAGCCCAGTGAGAAACGAGTAGTGGGGAACTCTTCCACTGAGGCTGCAGAGAACCTCACCTTTAGTTTACATACTTCTTGCATAGAATTCTGGAAAGTGATATTATATGTTGTAGCAGTAAGCACCCTAACATACCCAGCATGGCTGCTAGTACAGGCTCTTAGATCTGCTTTTCCAAAGGAAAGCAACTCAAAATGTGTTAACATTCTCACTTTAATCAATCAAACACATATCATTTACCTAGTTCAGGGGAAAAAGTCAACACCCTGAACTTCAGAGAATGCAAACAGAAGTTACAAGCAGACAGAGAAACAGATCAGCAGACTGGCTTCCAGTTGTCTGACCATTACATCCATACCTAGTTAGTTACCAGAGAGGGAAGCACCAACATCTGGGTTTTCAAAGCCAGGGTTCAAGGGCTTCCCAGAATCTCGTCTGGCCAAATCACACAACTCTTTTCAAGTGAGCCCCAAATCAAAAACTCACATCAGGGTATATATAGCTTTCTCCTGGATCAGAGAATGTCACAACTTTCTTGACCCGCTGCCCAATCACAAAGTAATAAGGCGTGGGCATTCCTGAAAAACAAGCTTCCCACCACAGGCTCCATGTGACCACATTCAGCCTATTAGGGGGCAGAGTATATTTTCAAATCAGGGAAGGTTCTCAGAGTCACTTAAGTCTATCAAAGGGCCTATGGGCAGGGAAGATCTTCAGATTTCCACAACACTTACCCATGGTCAGTCAACAAGCAAAGATTAAGGCCTTGCTCTATCTCAGTCATAACAATTTGTATCTCCAGAATTTATATGCTGGGGTTACAAATTAAAAAGTGGAATAGAAATGGTCATACAGGTAATATTAGTCAGGCAGGCAGGGCTCAAGACCATCTTCATGAATCCAGAGCCATCCTTCTACCCATCACACCTCACTGCTTCCCTATTTAAATATGCTATTATTTTAATGTGTTTATGTGTGGATGTGTGCACATGAACATATCAGTTAATTGGGGATATATTTACTAGTTGTGTGATATTAGGTAAGTCACATCACTTGTCTGGGCTTACATTTATCATCAATAAAATGAGAGAACTGGACTTGGATGTTGTTTGTGGCAGATGTGATTAATTGCAGTGGTTCTCAACCTTCCTAATGCCTTTTAATACACGTATGTGGACGTATTTGCATGTGGGCAGACTCATCTGGAGACAGATAGAGGAGTGGTGTCTGGGTTCCTAAGACCATCAGAAATATGTGTTTTCCAATGGCCTTAGGCGACCTCTCTGACCCCTGTGAAAGGGTCGTTCTACTCCCAAAGGGGTCGCGACCCACAGGTTGAGAACCACTGATTAATTGTGAAGTTAGCCCTTCTCAAAGCAGATATTTCAGAAGAAAGAAGAGGAAGAATCTAACTCGGGAAAATGTTGCTGTGGTTCTGGGTTCAAATCTCAACTCCTCCATCTATTACTTGTGAGACCTTAGGCAAATAACTTCCTTTCTCTTGGGCCTTGGTTTCCTCATCTGTAAAATGAAAGACTTGAACTAAATAATCTCTAAAGTCTCTTCCAACTTTAAATACCATGATCCTATAAAACACTCTGTTTGCTTTCCCTCTGTGCACTAATGGGAATTCCACAAACACATCAAGAGTAGACTAGCCCCAGAAGATTGCAAACATGAGATCAAAGGCAAATGAAACTTCGTGTATATGTGATGATATGTATAAACTGCATGTTCTGCTCTGCCAAAAGGCTTCTGCAATCAGCAATTAGTGGATATGTTCTCATTCTTCTGATATTTCCCCCTAGGGTTGCAGCAACATTATTTTATAAGAAGACAACCCTCCCTTTGATAAGTTAATTTGGTGTGATCAATGCAGTGGACAGCAGGCTTCCCTTCTTCCTGCTGAGCTCATACTATTTGAGACTGTGGTCCCCAGATTGATAGAATTCCACACTCTGCCCTGTGCTGTGCCTGGAAGTTAGCTTCCTGTGTTAAAATATTTGACATGCAAAAGTCTTCTTCTAGAAAGGACCTTGCAAATAGAAAAAGTTAATGGAATCATCAATTTAGAGGAAAGGGCCTTAGAGATCATCTGCTCCAAATCCTACCTCCATACCCATTTTACAGAGGAAGATAACTTACCCAAAGATGCAGAGGGACTGGCAAAGCTAGGATCTGAACCCAAATTCTTAGACTCAAAATCGAACATTCTTACACTGCAACACATTGCCTCAGCTGTTCCAAAGACCTGCACAAAATGCATTAGCTATTTAAAAAGACACTTCTTTTACTAAACTCCAATTCATCCTCCATTAGAAGGAGATCCTTGTGAGGGCAGGAACTGATTTTTGCCTCTTTCTCCCTATCTCCAGTATCTGATGTGGTACCTGTTTAATAAGTGTTTGTTAACTAATGATCAACCCTCATTAAAGACACATTGAGTCTGAAATGGTTGGAGTGTCAGTCCTCGTTCTTTCATCAAATGGTTGTGAATCTCTGAGCAAGTAACAACCTCCCAGTCCCTTTCTTGGTTTCCTGGGCTGACTGTTCCTTTTCTAGCTACCTCACAAGGGTAAAATGAGAAAAGCTATGAATCATAGAATTAATAACTTAGAAGTAAGGTCAGAGGTCATCTAGTCCAGCCTATACTGAAACAAGAATCCCACCAGTGACATCCTGAACAAATGGCCAAGTAGTATCTGCTTGAAGACCTTCAGGGAAGGAGGACTCATTAGTTCCTGAGCCAGTCTCTATGAAACAATCCTAATTGTTAGGAAACTCTTACGTGAATTGAATCTAAATTTACCTCATACAACTCTCATCCACTGGCCTTTTTAGGTCAAGCCAAATATATTTAATCCCTTCATGGCTGCATTTCAAATACGTGAAGATAGATATCATGTCTCTCTCAATTCTCAACTTCTTTTCTAGGCTAAATATCTCTAGGTCTTTCAACCAATTATCATAGGGCATGATCTCCTCCCTTCACCAACCTGGTTTGCCTTCTTCTGGATATTCCCCAGTTTATCAATATCCTATCTATAGGGTGGAACCCTGATAGCCCGATAGGAATTAAATCTGTTATTAGGGAACTCTCAGTTGATAAAACTCCCTCTACCAATGCAAGCTCGCACATTCTCTGTAACTTATCATCTTAGAGCATTACCTAGACTCTAAGTCTAAGTGCTCTAATCTAGAGCACTGAAAAGTTCAATGACTTGCCCAAAGTCATACAGACAGCATTCAGAAGAGGTGAGACCTGAACCCAGGTCTTTCTGATTATGAAGCCAGCTATCTATCCACTATACCATGCTGCCCTAAAGCAAACATTATATTTTATCATAATTTTGTCTGTGGCTGACGATACTTTTAAGCAGAATGATCAGGAGAAGAGAAGGGGAAAAAAAGAATAAGAATGATCAAAGGAACCAGGGCCCCAACAGCAAATATAGAAGCCAACACTGGAGTAGAGGGATACCCTGGGTTTCCATGAAGAGCTGACCATGTCTCTTTAACCCACGACTGTGTCTTAGCTTATGAGAGCAGCTACACCTGCATCTTGAAAACCTGTCTACTTAGAGAGGGAGAATGAAATCATAAATGAGATGAGGTGGCAGGGGTCTCTAGGTGCCCTCTGGGAATGTTCTGATTTGCTTTCTCCTGTCTGTCAAGTGTCTTAAAAGCTATTCCACCATGCTCCCCACAGTGAAGGGCATGTCAAGGGGATTCTGGGGAGTCCTGAGCCTGAGAAGTCATTTGCTTTCTTCTTGATGAACTGGCTGAAGAGTGAACAGACTCTCCTGCCCAGCTCTCATTCTTAACGATGCAATTGTTCTGAGTAGAAACTGGAAAGGAATGGAAATATTAGAAGCACCTTAATAAGCAAAAGGGTAGCACCCAAAAGAAAGGGCATGTCACAAAAGACTGAGGAAAACAAGTTCAAATAAATCTCTCACCAAGATATTTGTTTGTGTGTGTGTGTGCGTGTATGTGAATGTATGTATGTATGTGTGTATATGTATGTGTGTTTATGCTTTTCTCTTTTCATGTAATTTAATAACATCATGTAGAAATTTGGTCTGATTTGTAGAATTTGTTCTTTTCCTCACTATCCAAGCAGTCTGAGGCTCCAAGTGAAGTAAATTTGACTCTGAAAAGGGTTGCCCATAGATATTTTCTTTCCTTTTCCAAAACTCCAGCTCACAGCCAAAGCTACATGTTTCTTTCCTCCTGCTTTCCCCCTCCTTCCAATGACTGTGGTAAATCCATATAGTAGGAGGGAGAGAGAGAGAGAGAGAGAGAATACACACATACACACACACACCCCCCTCACACACACACCCATGCACACACACTCACACACACACACACACACACACACACACACACACACACAACCCTTGGCCTCCAGGGAAAAAGAGAGAAACATTTGAGTCCTGGCACACTGCAGCAAGCACACAAAACCTTTTTTGTTCCAAGGCAAAACCCCCAAACAATGAGCCGTAGGGGCGCTTTTTACAAATCCTCGTGTGCCTAGTGAAGCAGAGCTGACTGAGTTATAAGCAGTGATCCCAAGAGGTGGCTGTAAATTGGTGCAAAATGAAGTTCTATTATTAAGCCCTTTAATGGGAAGCACCCGTTGGCACCTCTCCCTCCACGATGTGGGGAGTACTCTATCCTTCTCTCCAAGAAGGGCTCATCTCAAGACACCATGGGGAAATTCTTTTACAGAAGGAAAACAAAAATTAAGCAAATCATTTCTGATTGATGTTTGGCAGCAACATGACAGATTGGGATGAAGGATGGGGGGAATATGCCTGGTGGAGCTCGAAGCATCCTATGGAGGTCCCATCGGTATTTATAGTATTTGAGAACAGGAGAAGATATTCCAATTTCAAAGGGGCAGAAGGAAGGAGGAAAATAAAAACCTGCTCACAGATGTACTGAAATGGTAGAATTGGAAGTTGAACTGAGACTAGAAACATCTTCACCTGGGGCAAGTAGAGTAGGTGAGCAAGAGTGGTGAGGAGGGGAGAGTCAATAGACAAGCTGTCTGGTGAGGAGAAAGTGCAGCCAGGATTGCCTCCAGTAGCTGCCCTACCACGAGGAAGAAGCACATTTCCACTGCTAAGATTGAGCTGGGCCAAGCTGGAAGGGGACTGGCAATTGCAGCCCATGAAGAAGGAGGATTTAAGTTGCCCATTGCTAGAGGCAGAGCTACTCAGGAGAAAAACAGATGGCAGTGGTATCTCAGGGGAGGAAGGGCAGAGTTGGATGAGCACATGCCTTCATGCCAGCATCCTCTAAATTAACCACCCTAGTTACAGCTCTGAAAAGAATTCTAATCCCTCTCCTTAACTGAGATCCAATGAGGCCATTTCCCATATCTTCAGTGAGTGTTTACTGTTGATCAAGAAAAGTTGAAATTCCTTTGTCACAGACCCCTCTATACCCTGGAACTAACCTAGTTTCCCAGCCTCATCTCATACTATTCTCGTCCATATATTCTAAAACCATTCAAACTATACCACGCTGTTTCCTCTAAACATGCCTTGTCCTTTTTTTTTTTTAATCTTCCTGCTTCTCAATGCTTGGAATCCCGCCCAGTCCTCCCTGTCCCTTTTAAAGCCCAACTTAAAAGTAACCCTCTCTATGAACCTTTTTTTTTCCTGAATGAGGTAAAGATAAGAGTCAAAGAAGGTATAAAACTACTCCTCACTGTGAATGGGATGAAGATAATGGGGAGAAGGCAGAGTTGTTCAACCTTCATTATGCTTCTGTTTTCTCTGCCAAAGAGAATAACCTTTGAAATGCTAAGGATAGAACAGCTAATGGACAGAGCTTTTGAAACAGAGTAGTGAATAGAGCCCTGGGCCTGCAGTTTGGAAGACTCATCTTCCTAAGTTCAAATCTGGCCTCAGACACTTACTAACTAGGTCACTTACCTTTGCCTCAGTTTCTTCATATGCTCATCTGTAAAATGAAAGGAAATGCAAATCATGCCAATATCTTTGCCAAGAAAATCCTAAAAGGTGTCATAAAGAGGTGAACAGGACAGAACAACAAGAAAAGCTAATCAGGAATGGATAGTCAAAATGACTTAGAAGATATTAAGGAAGCAGATATCTGACCTTAATGAGTTCAAATCACCAGACCCAAGTAATCTACATCCTTTGGGTGCCAAAAGAACTGGCAGATGGAGCCATTGTCAAATATCTTTGAAAGACTGAAAAATAGAAGACTCAGAGAAAGACAAAGGTATGGCTTTTCACAAAAGGAATAGGAATGCAGTCTGTAAACTAGATGACTTCAATTTCTGGAAAAATGCTAGAATGTATTAATAAAGGAGTGGCAAATGAATAGTTCAAGAAGGAAGCAATGATCAAAGAGATAACAACAGATAACTGAGACTAGCCCATGTCTGCCTACTCTACGTTTATTTCCTTGTTTAACAAGGTCACTGGACGTGTAGATCAGTTGACTGCTATAGATATTTCAGTGAAGCGTTATGCAAAATTTCTACCTTATTCTTCTGTAGAGACTAGTAAATGGTATAATCCTGTGGTTCAGAAATTGATCCAAGTTGTTCAATTGTGATTCCTATATTTAACCTGTAAGATGGCTTAATGACATTTGATAGCTGTCTTCAAGTGTTTGAAACACTGTCACCTGGAAGAGGATACTTATTCTAGAAGGTCTCAGGGGTAAGACCTAGAAACAATGGATGGAAATAGCAGATTTAGCCTGGCAATAAACTTCCTCACAGTTAGCCCTAGATATTCACCAGGCCTATACATACAATTAGCTCCTTCAGAGGCAAAGGGTTTTCCTTTACTATCAGTCACTAAGCAAAGATTACATGACCATTGTCAAGTATGTCAAAGAGGGAAATTGGAAGAGGATAAAGCTTCATAAAGAGAGGGTTCTTGTTGCCATATAAATTGAACTAGATGGTTTCTGAAGCTGCTTCCACCTCTGAGATTCTGTGACCTTCCTCCTAATACCTCCCCTCTTGTTCAATTGTGATTCCTATATTTAACCTGTAAGATGGCTTAATGGCATTTGATATCTGTCTTCAAGTGTTTGAAACACTGTCATCTGGAAGAGGATACTTCTTCTAGGAGGTCTTGTTTCTTATCTGTAATGCTAGGTCTTGTGCCCGTAATACACTCTAAGCTCCATGAGGACAGGAATCACATTTATCTCAACTTCACATGTCCTGTAGTACCTGCCATAATGCCCGGTCCATATACTTTAATTATAAATTAAATTGCTTTAGTGAGGTTTGAAGGAATAATTCCCTGTTCCATTCAAAGCATAAGACAATCTGTGACTTCATTTCTCCCAGCATCTTTCTTCCTGTGTCAGTCAGCCAACCAACAAATGTTTTCTTTGGACCCCTACTAGGTGATGAAAACTGTTCTGGTGCTGTGGGACTTATAAAATAAGTCTGATATGCTCCTTGCTCTCTGGGAGCTTACAGTCTTGATGGCAAAATAATATATTGTTAAGTTTGAGTTCTCTAATAAATACTTTTTGAAACTGAGAAACAAGGAAGATCTGTCCAGCCTGGGGTAACATAGGAAAATTTGGAGCAGTATGGATTTGATCTGAATCTTTGGGGATAGATAAATTTATTTAGAGATGAGAGGAGAGCCCCATTCCAAGTGAAACAAAGGGAAATAGCCAGAGTAGGGACCCAGCGTATGCAGGAATTAGCACGGACTGTTAGGGGAGGGAGGGAAATAAAAGGAGAGACACATTTAAGAAACATTTGAGAGAAGAAAATAAACTGAGATTAATACTCTTTGGAGTAATTAGTTTCTGACTAGTCTCAGCATTCATTAGTTAGTTTTTTTTTTCTCACTCAAAATGAGAATTTGAAAAGACCTTAGCTTAAACGGGCCAAGGTTTTCCACTGCATCCTGGGCCATCTCTAGTCATCTTGATGGATATCTGGCCGCTGGACCCAGATGACTCTGAAGGAGAAAGTGAGGCTGGTGACTTTGCACAGGCCTCCCTCACTCAAATCAAAGTCACGTCCTCATGTCATGGTCCTGTTCGAGAACGAAGGACAAACCACAGACAACCCTAATAGATCATTGTTCCTCTTTCCTCCTTCTTCTCTTTTGCCTTGTTTCCTTCTTGTCTTCTCTGTGCATTCAAACAGAGAATTTCACTATGGTGGAGATGGCAGAGGATGTCATTAAACAGTGACTAGTTCTGCAGGAGGCATGGGGAGAGGTGAGGAAGTAACAGAGTAGGAGGAAATAGCTTCCCAGGCCTCTGTCAAAGGAATTTTTAAAAGGCCTCCAGTTATGGGAATCAGAAAGGGAATGGGGGGGGAACCACAGACATCCTATCTTTAGGGGTATATTATTCACTCCTTTCTGCCTCTAATCTCTGAGAGAAAATACTTTCTATTATAATAATAACCAATTATTAAATTAGGATTGAGATTTTTCCTTTCTATTTCATTGTTCAGGGACCAGCCCTTGATGGTCAGTTAGCCAGTCTCTGGAGAACATTGCTGATAGAGGAGATTAACCCAAATCCTTGGCGCATGCGCTCTGTGATCTTGGGCTGGACCCACCCAACTAGAAGACTTTACAAAAAGAATCCAGTCTAGGCAAGTTCTTGCCCTTAGGAAATAAGCCCCCTGTCCTTAGAACCCTTAATTAGAATTTAGGGTGGCCCAGTTTACGAAGGAAAAGAGCAACCAGAGCAGTCTGGGTAGAAATGAATTCCTCTGTCCAGATTGCCAGAGATGGCTGAGTCTCATCATCAAGTCACATTCTCAGCAGGAGCTGCTGAAGACTTTTAACCCACCACCTCATTAATATGTCTACCTCCTTATCAGTTGTTCACCTGTCAGGGGCACCTCATTTTCCAAAAAGTATTTAAACATTCAGGGATCTCCCTGGCTTTGTCTTTGGTTGTCAAGAGGGACCAGTGATCATCAATGTGTTGATTATTAGCTAGTCTAATTAATAAATTGATTATTAATTATCCAGAATCTCTGTCTCTCAGGATTCTCATTTGTCACATCTCTTAGGATGACAATTTTTTTTGACAAATCTTCACAACTCATCTGACAATAGCTCCTCTTCCCCTAGTGTCCTTTCTGGGAAGGATGATGGATCTAGAGTTTGAACTGGGGGCAGGGAAAGGGTGGGATGATTTACATAGCATTTTTTTTTTAGCGAAGAAATTCCTTTATCCAAGCCCATAGCAAAACAGAAATCACACAAAGTATAATAAGAGAATATATACATGAATGAATGCAGACTTGTCAACCACTCAGAGCTGCAGTAAGGATTAACACCAACCTAACAACTGAATGGCAAGACAGCCCTCGAGTTTCATAGAGGAAAGGCTTTTTGTTTTGGGGAAACAAGTAGTGTCCAGGGCAGGGTTTCCAATCTCAAAGTCAGTGGTCTTTCCTCTATTACCACCTGTATTTTAGTCACCTGTAACTTGGGCATTCTACCAGCTCTTAAACTCAAGTGCCTTCTTCCTTGACTTTGGATAGGCTGTTCAACAATGCACTCCCTCCTCTGTTTCAGCTCCTAATGAGAACATAAGCGAGCATTTATGTAGCACTTTGAGTTTGGCAAAGCGCTTTACAGATATTATCTCATTATCCTCACAACAACCCTGGGAAATAGGGAAATTATTCTCATTTTACCGTAGAGGAAATTGAGGCTGAGAGAGGTGATGAACTGTCCAGGGTCATGCAGACAGCATGTGTCTGAAACCAGATCTGATCTCATATCTTCCTAATTCTAAGTATCATTGGACCAGCTAGCTGGCTCTCAGAATTCTTAGCTTTCTTCAAGGCTTTTCTCAGGACACTTCCCCAACAAAAGCTTTTTCTGATTCCCTTGGTTGTAACCTAAACACACACACACACACACACACACACACACAATTACTTTGTATTTACTTTATGTCTATTTTATACTGATTTATCTCTGTGATTTATACCCTCTCTGAAACCCACTAGGATAAAGCTTCATAAAGGCCAGGGACTGGTTTTTTTTGTTTGTTTTTTTCTATGGAAAGAGCACTATCTGTGGATTGAATCCAAAACTAGGTTCAACTTCTGTCTCAGATTTCTACTATCTTTGGGACCTTGGGTAAGTCATTTATCTTCCCCAAGACTCAGTTTCTCTAGATGTAAAAAGGGGATAGAACTAAATGGCTTCTCAGATCCCTTCAAGATCCAGACTATATTATTAAATAGTCTCCCCAGTGCCTTACACAATACCTAGGAAAGAAAGAGAAGGAAGGAAGGAAGGAAGGAAGGAAGGAAGGAAGGAAGGAAGGAAGGAAGGGAAAAGAAAATAGATTTATACTCTGTCCTGGTTGAATCAAGAAAAAGATGCTTGCTAGATTCTTCCTTTATTCAAAGAAATATGCAGATCTATATGTCCTGGATAGGACTGAGCCTGGGGTTAAATCCTGAGGTGTCTTTGGCACCAGAAAGTTCAAACTTTGATTTCCAAGGTACCACAGTCAGTGAATAACTCCTAAGGACCTGAAGGTTTGATAGAGAGAGTGAATAAGGTAGAAGATTCTTAATAGACTTAGTAGACTTATAGTAACAATTAATCAGAATTTTATTTAGAACTTGATTTAATATATAATTATTATTCATTGACTTTTATGTTACATTGATTATTATGTAAGTTTTATTCAATATAATTAATTTGTGAAATCGGTTGTGCCTAGCTAGCATAGATGCTTGCCAGAGTAGGTATTCCATAAATATCTGTTGATTTGATATGTTCATCAGAACATTAATAGTTCCCAAGGAACTGTGAAGAATAAAATGTTGGAAATACATTATTTTGAGGAGTCTATTGGAAATTTTATACCTTACTATTGCTGCTATGCTATAATAATGAACTAGGCAAATCAGACAGCAGCAACGGGCAGAATGTTTCTCTCCCTTTGCACCCCCACCCTTAGATTAATTGTAGAGCATGACTGGAATAGGTCTCTACATGTGAAGGGAAGGCAATTACAGAACCTGGTAGAGAGCATAAAAAAACTCACTTTCAGCAGTGTTGACCAGATTTTTCCAAGCTTCAATATAGCTTTGCCTCTTCTGTGTAGACTTAGCCTGATTCAGACTGAATATTAGTTTTCAAAGGGTTTCTAAAACTATTCCAGAATTGTCCTTTCCCATGAATCTCAGTGGAGAATTGCATCCAACAGCCTTGTGGCAACAATAAGAACTCCACATATCATGTACAAGGTCCCTATGATGAAAAAGGTATAAGAAAAATTCCTACAGTTCAAATTCAGTTTAGTAATGAACAGCTTTTTTAAATGGAGTTTGGCACACAAGAAAGGGTTTCTTTCCATATGACTCAACCCAGTAGTCTTTGGATGTAGATTAAGGTTTCCCATTTTCCTGTCTACCAACCTTTCTCTTGGCCCTTCTTTTGAATGTGCAACTATGTATGGTACAATGGAGGGGTAGGGTGGGGAAGAGCATAAGCCTTGTGTTTAAATCTCATTGTGTGACCCCATGTAAGTCAATTTCAGCCTCAAATTCCCCATCTGTTAAATGGGAATAATAATATTAGCTATCTCACAGGTTTGTTTTAATTAAAATATATAGTGCTTTTCAAATCTTACAGTGATATATATGTATACACACACATATTCACACATCCATACATATATATTACCCACTATGATTAGTATTAGCTATAAAAGGAGGAATTCCATACATATCAATGACAATAATAGCATCAGCAGAAGGTTTTTCTCTGGAAACATCTTAACAGAGCATCCACTTTAAAGATCTCATTTTTCAACTATCTTATTTTGCATATGATAAAATTAAGTCCAATTAAATGGTTTCTCCAAGGCCACAGAGCATAAAGCCAGGACGTGAACCCACATATTCTGGCTCCAAATCCAGTCATGTTTTATTACTCCATAACCTATAGCAAGGTCAGGGTCACCCACTGCATCCTGGGTTATCACCAGTCATCTTAACTTCTGTCTTGCCACTGGACTCTGGTGATTCTGGAGGAGAGACTGAGGCTGACAACTCTGTTCAGCTCTGCCTCACTTAATTCCAATTCATGAGCAAGTCAAGACATCGCCTTCCTTATGTCATTTATTCTCTTTGAGAATGAAGAATGAACAACAACAATCTCTTGAGGTGAGAGTGTGAGGAACGAGGATTGGTTGCTGTCCTTTGTATTGGAAGAGGACCAAAATGCCATCACTACATCAAAGTCAATGTGCAGTGTGTCTGACTAACTGATCAGACCAATACCACCTCAGAAGACTCTATCATAGGTGGAGCACAGAGGTGAGGAGCAGTTCATTGCTGTTCATCCTTTGTTATTAAAGAGGACCAATGACATCAGGAGGGTGGTATCTTGACTTGCAAGTGAATTGGATTTAAGTGAGACAGAGCTGTGCAAGGTCATCAGCCTCATCTTCTCCTCCAGAGTCATCAGAGTCCAGTGACAAGACAAAGATCAGGATGACTGGTGTTGGCGCCAGATCCAAAGGGAGACCTTGACCTTTTTAAGCATAAGGTCTTTCCCGGGTCCCAGTTTGTCTGAGGCAATGCCTGTTCATAGGAACAAACAGTACAGGAGAAGAACTGAGTTTAATATCAAAGACTTGAATTCAAATTCTGACTATTTCACCTATTTATATGGCCTTGAGCAAATCACTTAAATTCTCTGAGCCAGTTCTCTAACCTATTAAATGAGGGAGCAGGATCACAAGATCATAGTTTTAAGAGCTAGAAGGTAACTTAGAGGTCAATGAATCAAGTCGTTTTACAGAGGAGAAAAAGGAGGTCAAGATAGATGTTCAGTGACTTGCCCAGGTCACATAACTAGTAGCAGGGGCAGAATTGGAAACCACCATCCCCCAGCCCAAGTACAGCCTCTATCCACTATTCCATGTTAGATATCCAATGTCTGTCCTAGCGCCAAGCCTATGAACAAACTTGTCAGAGCTTTGAGAAAGAAAGGAGTCTTCCATCCGAATGGTCTGAGCACCCTTTCCTCCCAGGTTTCCTGTGAGCCTGTGAACAGAGGAGAAAATCCCAACCCCACCTCCTTTGTGTGCCACCAAAAATGAGACTCAGATTTCCTCAAATCTGTCTCTTTTGTCTCAGGGGACAGATTGAATAATTTCAATAGCAAGATTTCTAAGGTACCTTTCCGGCTCTCAAGTTCTGTATTTCCTTAGTTTGGTAATTCTAACTCCATGAATTCAGAATATGTGATAATTTGTGCTTGTTTCAATCGGTCAACAAGCATTTACTAAGTGGTTACTATGAGCCAGGTGCTGTGATAGCAGCCAGTCTACAAGATAGCTAATTGAACAAGTGAATAAATAAATATCTGGTTGCATTACAGTTACTTAGTGGCTCACCCATGGGGAATGACTAAGCTCTAATAAAGTCTAGGGGCAGCTAGATGCCACAAAGGATACATAACCGGGTCTGAAGTCCAGAAGACTCATCTTCCTGAGTTCAAATCCTAGACTTAGACATTTATTTACTCTTGACCCTAGGCAAGTTACTTAACCATGTTTGCCTCAGTTTCCTCATCTGTCAAATGAGCTGGAGAAGAAAATGGCAACTCACTTTAGTCTCTTTGCCAAGAAAACCCCAAATGGGTTTATGGAGAGTCAGACACAACTGAAAAATGACTGAACAACATTTTCTCAGAGGTGTCTGGACAAGTTACTTAACCTCTCTCAGCTTCATTTGCCTCTTCTGCAAAATGGGAATAATATTAGTTTCTCTCACAGGGTTGCTGTGAGAATTAAATCAGAAAACGTATATAAAGATCTGTGCAAGCTTTAAAGTTCTATATAAATTCAAGTGATGATGATGATGATGATGAGGATGATAAGTGCGTGTGTGAAGGGAGCAAAGAAAGATAAGAACAGGGGCAATGGATTGGAGAAAGAGGAAGAAGAAGAGGGCCTGGAAATCATTGTAAAGGTAAAGAACTGGTCTGGGAGCAGGTCTGGTGAGAGGAAAGGTGGAAAAACAAAGTTTGTGATTGGACAGAGAAATCTGCAGATCACATAATTAGCACAATTATGAGCAACTGTGAGATCAAATGTTCAACAATCCTTATTGAAGTTTAAGGAGGAATGAAAAAATGGGTCATGAGAGTTAAAGATGAACTAGGAAACCAAATGTTGTGTTATGATACAAAAAGCATGGCACTAGGAGTCAGGGAATCTGGATTTTCATTTTTATTTAGAGAGGAACTATTTGATTTCCTGCCAAGATGCCTGCCTGAATCGAGACTGAATGTCCAGCACCCACATAATATCCTCAGCAAAAAACCTGTAATTCACACCAGACCTAATGATAATCAACAAATTCAATAAGAAAATATAGTGACCTCTTCCATCTAAGAATAACACCAAGAGACAGTCAGAACTTTGTGTGTGATAGAAAGGAGGACTGCCAACAAAGCCAGTAGTAGACCAGGCAGACAAGCTGCAAATATCAAGAGGTGAGCAAGAAACTCTTGTAGCTGGTAGGACTCTTTGTGCTGAGGCAGTGAGAGTGAGGCACCCCCAGAAAGCCCCAAGGTGGTTAAAAACTCTCAACAAGAACCTTGAAAGCTACCTGAAGTGGCAGCAACCCATGTGAGTCCAGGAACCTCAGACCAGGATAGCCCAGAGTTCCTAGGTTCCTAAAAATCTGTCCTGAAATCCTAGAGAGCTTTTATTTAATTGTACACCTCTTGTTTCTTGTCTTCTAGGTATTCATGAACTTTTTATCAAAAATACTTTTTTTTTATCTGCATCTTTGCTTACAGTTAGTGTCTTCTCTAGCTTACTCATAATCTACAGCTTTACTTCCTAGACTTTGGCCTTGTGCCAAGTTCTTGAACAAAATGCATTGTATTCTTGGAATATCATCTTCCAGGGGCAAAAGAGAAAGGTTTATTATCCAGAAAAAAAATTATTTTTTTCCTAAAGGGAAATAATAGGTCTTTAACAGAAAAGAAGACTTTCAGGCATTTTTGATGAAAAGACAAAGCTGACTAGAAACATTAAAATATAAGCATAAGAATCCAAAAAAAGTTGGAAAAGTAAATGTATGTAAGCATTTAGGAAGAATTGTATGATGACATACTGCTAACTTTATAACAGCATGAGGAGAAATAAGTGTCCCTTCAGTCTTTATGTCTCCAAAGAGGATTGATGGAGTTAAAGAAGAAAACCAGAAGTTCTAGGAAGTAGATGGCTTGTGTTCTGAGGGCTTGAAAAGAGGAAAGAGAAGGGAAGGTAAAAGGAGAAAGGCACTAATGTAGAAAGGAGGAAGACAGTGGAACTTGTTATTTCCTGTAACTGAAGTATGTGAAAAGAGTATATAAATATGAAGGAAAGGGTAGAAGAAATAGGCATCAGACAAATCTCATTCTTATTTGAAATGGGCAAAGGGTTGAACCCAAACAAATTCAATCTCACCAACTGTTTGTTATAGAAATACAGAGACATAAGTGGTCATGGAGAGAAACAAACATCCTGATCTTCAAGAGAGTGACTTAAAAGGGAAAAGGGAAAGAAAGGGGAAGGAAAAGAGAAAGGGGAAGGGAAAGGGGAAAGAGAGGGGAAGGAAGGAAAGAGGAAAAGAAAAGAAAAAGAATTAGAATATAAAGGGTTGCACATCAACGGGGAATGGCTAAACAAACTGCAGTATATTAATATAATGGAATATTATTGCACAATAAGAAATGGTGACAGATATGATCTCAAGGACTCCTTCATAGTATGAACTGATACAAAATTAAATAAGCAGAAACAGGAAAACAATTTATATAAGGACAAAAACATTGTGAAGGAAAAAGCTTAAAGACTCAATTCTCCTCAAAGCAATAAGCAACCATGGCTTCAGAGGATCAGTGATTAAGCATGTTACCCACTTCTGAAAGAGAGGTAACAGGCTCAGGGTGCAGGGGGAAAAGTCCATTTTCGGAAATATGCAAATGGTATATTTGTTTTGCTTGACTGTTTATTTATTACAAATATTTCTTTCTTTATTTTTAAATGGAGAACAAGAAGGAGCTTAGCAATAGCAATGTAAAAAAAAAGGTCCATTGAAACTTTTAAAATGCATAGAAGAGAGGAGAAGGAAATTTAAAAGGGAGCACAGAGAAGCAGGACAGTTTTGAAAGTAACGTGTGGTGGGACTTATAAAGTTTTTTTTTAGAACTATTACCACAAAATGGAAATTCATACTTACATATACAGTTCTTTTTTTTTTCTGTTCTACTCTTTATATATGAATGTTCTTTTTTTTTTTTGGTGTTTAAATTTAGAATTAAAAAAATAGTAACTGGCTATCAACTAGTCATGTGACCTTGTCATTCAACACATTGAGCCATTTTCCCCTTTATTAAAGAAGAATAATAGTACTCCTCATAAAATTGACTTGAAGATTTAGTGGATGGAAAAGTACTTTGAAAAATATTTCCATTAATATAATGTGCAAGGCACAGCTTTTTCTTGTGGAAATTTATGATTCTTTATAGCACATCTTTTCCTCCCACCAATTCTGTGAGTTAGAGGTGTATCATTACCCTCATTGTACAATTGAGGAAACAGAATCTCAGAGAGGTGAAGTAACTTGTCTAAGACTGCAATGCTATGCAAGGAAATCTTTGCAATGCATGTAATACTTTTGTGACTGTGGGTTAGTCATTCTCTGAGCCTCAGTTTCCTCATTCATAAAATAAGGAGTTGAACAAGATATATTCTGAAGTGCCTTCAAGTTCTTGATCTATAACACTACAAAATCAGGATGGTCTCTGATGGATTTGGAGATTTAAAAAAGGAACAGGGCATGAACTCTTGTGAGAAAGTGGTAAGTGAAAAGCAGAATACCTAACATATAACCAATATTTTATGGACCTTTGGGGAGTCAAAGTTTGAGAAATGCTGGTAGGATTCCTCTCTGCTCCATTCTCCTCTCTTGTTAGGTATTTTGCATTCTTATTTAAAGTCCTTTTATGTTGCTGTCATCCCACTTACGCCCTATCAAAAAAATGCAAAGAAAACCCTCTTAATAAGTACACACAGTCAAGCAAGGCAAATTTCCTCACTGGCCATGTTCAAAATCCATGGTTTTGAGTCTATCACATTTCCCTCACAGCTTCTTCTCTAGTCCTTTGGAATTATGGTTTTGATTGCATAAACCAGAGTTCTAAAGCTTTTCAAAGTTATCTTTTTCTACAATGTTGTTATTATTGCATTAACTATTCTCCTGGTTCTGCTCATCTCTCTTTTCATAAGTTTGAGCAGGTTCAATTCAATTCAATAAATATTCATTAATCACCTATCATGTGCCAGAAACTGTGATAAGTGTTGGAGATGCAAATAAGAAAAATAGCCCCTGCCCTCAAGAAGCTTACAATCTAATGTAGGAATGCTACACACAAAAAGACGCTGGAGAGGGGAAGGGAATAAGGGAATACCAGGAGGTATTTGGGGGTGCCTGGGGACATCTTGTTTATTGAGGGGAAACCAGATAAAGTTGCAGATGGAAAGAAGATTGAGCTGGGACTCCAGGTTCTGACCTCTGTAAAGTAAGGCTTTGGGAAAAGTTTAGTGTTCTACCTTCCAGCCCTCCAATGAGAAGGGAGTGAGAGTAGGTTGAAGGAAGTAGTAGGGTGATGAGATTAGATGGGGGTGGGGTTGGAGATTGGGGTGTTGATACATCTTGGTCCAAAGAGTTGAAACCAGGCAGAGCTGCAAATGACAAGTGGTGTCAATAATCTGAAACTGTCCATTTCATCCTTTCTTAAACCTATGCTATGCTGTAATATTAGGAAATGTGCCTGTTTGTTATTTTTGTCCAGTCATTTTCCAGTGATGTCTGAGTCTTCATGACCCCATTTGGAGTGGTTTACCCTTTCCTTCTCCAGCTCACTTTACTGATGAGGAAACTGAGCCAAACACCGTTAAGTGATTTGCCCAAGGTCACACAGCTATTAAGTGTCTGTAGTCAAATTTGAACTCAGGTCTTCCAGATGCTCTATCCTCTATGCCACCTGGCTATCTTATATTGGGTGGCCTGTTTATATTGTATCTGCCTGTTTGGGGTGTTGCAAAGAGGCAATGAGGAATGTGAGAAATGGTGAAATAGATAATGATATTGACTGAATAGGTTTAAGGATATAGGATATGCTAATGGACTGCTATAAATAATTTAAGCTGAGACTTGAACCCAAATCTTCAGACTATTTTCATGACATCATGCTGTACTGTGAATGATAATCCTTTCATGGAAAGATGAAGAAACCAAGATTTACTAATGTGCCCAAGTGATAGACCAAATTGCTTCAGAACCAGGGTAGTCTCTGCAAGGTTTAGGACCTGGGATAAATCATATTCTACAGCTTTCCTCAAAAACATTCCAGCACTGGCTTCTTCAAGCAAGCAATTGTGTATGCCTGTGATTTCCCAGAAAGAAAACTGAGATTTAGAGTGAGACAGTCTTGGTGCAAGTTGTGTCTCTGCTGACTGTGTGGTCGTGGGTCACTGACTTCTCTTCTCCCCATTTATAAAATGAGAGAGTTAGACTAGAAAGATCTTCGGGATTTTTCAGCTCTAAATTCTATAAAATCCTCTAGGTTTTTTTTTTTTAATTTAAAGGCAGCTTTGAAGAAAAACAAAGTCAAGAAGTCATGAAAGGTGGGGAGAGGAAAGAAGAGGGAGAGAGAGTGAGAGAGAGAGAGAGAGAGAGAGGGAGGGAGGGAGAGAGGGAGGGAGAGAAGGAGAGAGAGAGGGGGAGGAAGAAGGGGGATGAAGAAAAAGTTCTACGAGGGAGAAGAGAACAAGATGGGCCATATCATAGGCTGAGTTTATTTATGACATGTCTTCAACTATTAGCTAGCCAGTTGTCCTCTCCTTAGTGTCTAACTAAATCTGTGGAAATAAAACAGCACAGTAAAGTGGCCCCTAAAACAAGGTCTGTATAACAGAAAGTTCACCCCTTTTCAGTTTCCAAAGATTAAAAGCAAGACTTTTGTGGAAGTACAGTAAGCAGTACATCAAATCTTTGTGGACATTTTTACTAGAGTGATAAAGTCTGAATATTTGGAAAGGGTGTGTCAAGAGCAACTCATAGGCAGTCTTCAAAGATATTTTTGCACAGTTCTTTTCAGACAATAAATAGGACAGAAAGCTCCACCAATATAGAGAAATTCCTTAAGAATTGTTCTTGGAATCTGGCTTAGCTTTGTCCTTAAGAAATAGGGTACCTTTAACCTGAAAAAACTCCTCTCCTACCAGGAGGCAAATGACCCTAAAGGAAAGAAACAGCACAATTTCCTCTTTGCTAAGTTTTGACCAGACTTGTTGTCAGTGAATTGTATGGATTATCTATCCGGAACTCCTGGTAGCTCCTGGTTTGTGCTCTTTGTTTTAGCTTACACTTTTCTCCTTTAAAGTCATGACGGGAGACAGAACATGAAGATTTCCATCTAGGAAATTTGGATGAACAGAACTCGTTAGGAGACACTCTCCTTGACAACAGTCATTCTTTTGTGTGCCTCGGTAAGAACAATGTGAATAGAGTTTTGTCACATGAACAAAATGTAGATAAAATGTTGAGGGTGCAGAGCAGACTTGCAGTCCTGCTGTAGTATAAACACAACAGAACTTGCCTCACTAAACTAGTTAGGGAGTTACTAAGCTATGGCAAACTTCCCCTATTCCACTTTGCCCCTTCCAACCATCTACTACTGCACCCTCCTCACCACTGGCTCTCAGTCTGGCTCTTTGGAACAGCAACCCTGAGGGTCTTTCCCCGCCCCCCAGACTGACTTCTTTTTTCTTTTTTTTCTAATTGACTTACTTCTTAAAGAGGTCTCACCTCACTCTGAGTGAGTACATGAAAATGCCTTAGCCTAAAAGTGCCAGTGTCTACCACTGTAGCTGGGCCAACTCTAGCTGTCCTGATGAATATCTGGCCACTGGACCCAGATGACTCTGGAGGAGAAAGTGAGGCTGCTGACCTTGCATAGCCCTCCCTCCCTCTAATCAAAGTCAACTGCAAGTCATGGCATCATTTCCCTGATGCCACGTGGACAAACACAACAACAACAATAACCACTCTAGTAAGACTTTTCTGCTCCCACTCAAGTAAGGATTTATGGTATTTGCATTAGGCACAAACATTTTCTAGTTATAACTCTCCCCTGATAGTCAGATAGGATAGAATGGTTGAGAGTCAATTCACTTCAGTTGAAAGTGAAAACAGAGGATTTATAGGGATATCCTGTTAATATATGTGTGTATATATATATATATATACACACACACACACTATATAGAGTATAACTCTCTGTGTAGAGTTTTACATATATAGATATATAATATCTATATATAGAGTATAACTCTATGAAAATGGAGTTAACCCAAATAACACACTTAAGAGCCTATGATCAAAAAGACATTCATAGCTATTCATCCCGTCAGTCAACAAACATGTTTTACTGTGTTTACTATGTCTGAGGCATTGTATCAAGTGCCAATGATACAAGAAAAGGAAAAAGCAGGGTCCCCACTCTCAAGGAGCTCACATTCTAATGGGGGACACAGTGTGTAAAGAGCTAGGTACATACAACATACAATACAGAAGGTAATCTAAGAGAAGAAGGCTGCAGCATCTTAGAAGAATGGAAAAGAACTATAGACAATGGGATTTAAGTGATACTGAAGGAACCAAGGAAATCCTGAGCCAGAGATGGAGAGGACAGATAGAGCATTCCATGCATGAGGCATAAGCAGTGCAATGGCATGGAGATGGGAGGTGCAGTATGGTGTTTGAGGAGCCACAAGTAGGTCCATGTCAGTCCTGAGGGCGGCAGGAAAACACTGGAGCCCACTGAGCAGAGGCTTGACAAGGTCTTACATTCATCCTGGAAGTTAAGTAGAGATTTCTATCCCCTGGACAACCTTCCATCTGTTTCCAATGAGCAGAACAATTGCCACATTTAAAGTTTACCCCAATGTCATCTCACTCTGGTCCCCTGAGCTAAACTTGAAGAGAATCTAAAGGGAGAACTGAGAGAGGGTGAAAAATGTCAGGCAGTACCTGGGTGGGCCCTTACTTGGCCCATGGATTCAGAGTAAAAGCAACAAATCCCCAGCCCTTCCTTTTTTCTCTTTTCCTTTATTTTATTGGAATAAATTTCTAAAGAAACAGAATCTGTGGTTCAGAAAGGAGCTCACTGAAACACTTGTGGGTGAGTGTGTGTGTGTGTATGTGTGCGTGTATGTGGGGGGTGGTGTTAATAAGAATACTGAGTCTTTGTTACAAGATTTTTCAAAAGTTTCCCCTACCACCACCCCACCCCTTTTCTTGGAAACAAGAGACCAACCTTTTGCCCAGAGAGAAAATGACCCCTGCATTTAATTTGAAATGTCAAACCACTCTAAAATCCTGCAAAGTGGTATTTTGTCCAAAAATGTTTTCCTATTCATTGTTAAAAAACACCTGATGCTTCCATCTGATCGCTTGACTGAAAGTGGCCACTGTGCTCCTGTGAAGCTCGGGACCCAGTTCCACCGCAGATGTCAGAAGATTTTGTTTTCTAATTCCTTCTTTCTATCAGATTGCATCAATCAGTTTCTTGGCGAGTCGGGGGAGGGAGGGAGGAGAGAAGGTTTATCACTCAGACCTCTATCCAATGGCAGGCAATCTCCAGGCTCCTGACTGTATAGCAGCCAGCCATCATTTTTTGAGGAATTTAGTCTCTTATTTTATGACTTTCCTTCTGCAATATCTGTTAGGATTGCATTTTTGTAGGTCCTCCCAATTCCCCCAAGCACTATGTTTTCACTTGTTTACTTTGCTGTCAGTCTGAGGCAAATGGAATTTTCCCCCCTTGAAGGATTTTTCTTAGTTTATACATTTTTTTCTTGTTTTGTGCAGTCCCTATTGCCAGATTTCCTGGGGTGTTTTGTTTAAATGATGAGTCACACAGCCATTCACTGGAACTATCAGACCACCTTAGACCATCTATGTACATACTCATGCCTTATACAGAGAAAATGCTCAACCATTATATCTTCATTGGTTTCACACAGAGACTGGTAGTATGAAGGGGGAAAATCCTCCATTTTAGGGGGGACTCAGATTCATAAGATTTGTGTGCATAGTGGGATGCCTCTGGTCTAGACATGCTCCTGCCCCACCTCCCCCTTCCTGATTAACATCTTTGCCTGGGAATCTGGAATCTGCCATCCTAGAAATTTCTAGCCCAATGCTGTGTTCAGGCACACCTCACTGGATAATACTTGGCACCTCCTTGCATACTGTTGATATCAGAGTTGGATAAACAGTGCAGTGTACCTGAATAAGACCCTGTCATTCCCTCTAAAATCCAAGTTCGTTTGTATTAATTACTTAACAGGTCTGGCATGTACTATAAAATAGTATGGAACTCCATACTAGAAGGAACGATAGAGCTTGACACAATCTGGGCCAGAGGTCAGGGGGAGGGCATCCAGAGGAATCCTTTTAATAGATCATTAGACCCCTTCCTCCTTTTGCTACAGTCAAAAAGATCACAGCACTTGAGACCCAACCCCTGAGACCTGGTTATAGGCTCCTCCCTCTGTTGGTTGATACCTACAGGTATCATTTCTTTGAAGTCTATGTTCCCTTGCGCAGCAGCTGTCTCAGACTTAGGACTGGCTGTCTCTCACGCTTGGAATGTTCTCCTGCCTAACCCCTCATCTTATAGACTTTTTGGCTTCCTCTGAGACTAAGCTCATGTGCCACCTTCTCCAAGCTGTCTTTTCTAGTCCCACCACCTGCCTTCCACTCTAAGGCTATTTTCCATCTCTTCTCCATCTTGCTTGTAGCCATTGATGTCTATATAGTCTCCACCATTAGACTATAAGCTGCCTAAGCGCAAGGACTATTTTTGCTGTGTGTGTGTGTGTGTGTGTGTGTGTATGTCCAGGAGTGAACCAAGTGCCTGGCCCATACTAAGCACTTAAGAAATGCTTATTGATTGCTTGCTCATAACTCTAAGTGTCTCAGGTTAGGTTTCAAGTGTTCTTTGGTGGGAATTAAAGTGAGTCTAAAATAAAGACCCACAGCTTTTAGCCTCGCTGGACAGTTTCCCTCTTCTGTGAAAGCCTCTAAGTTCCAGAACAAATGTAATTGACTGGCACATATATACCTCCAGCCAAAGTGGACAAAATAAGGCTTATGAGCCCACAACCACAAAAAAAAATTCTTTTGATCTTCAGCAGGTAACAGAAAGAATGCAAGATTTTCAGTCAGAGGATCCCAGCCCTGGTTTTTTTTACTTACAACTCGTGTGGCCTTTGCAAAGCAAATGACCTGAATCCTGTTTCCTCATAACCAAAATAAAGGTGTGGGGCTAGATGAGTTCTAGAGAACCTTCCATTTTTAAACTGATGATTCTATGATTCTAGTCTGTAAGGGCTTATTAACATCTTGACATTAAAGGATCAGAAACTTATTAAGAAAAATAAGAACATGCAGTACCCATCTTATGAATAGATCTTTTCTTATTGTAAGTCAGTTTCTTGGAGCTCACAACACATTTTCTTACAGAGACAATTAACTTTTTATACTTTGTGATTAGATTCCCAAAACTGCCCACAGAAGCCATAATATACCTGAAGTCTATACAAATGGTATTATTTTGACTACAGTTAGTCATCATTGATCATTATTTCCTTTGGGAAAAAGATTTCTGATTTTGAACTCAGGATCTCTTTTTCTACTCTGTGGTAGCAATAATGGTAAAACTTGGAAGAAAGGAGCATTTGTTTTAGGGAATCAGAATGTGTTGATTTTTCTGAGGCTGTATAAGAAAAAGCATTGCTCCTATATTCTGACAAAATAATGTAACTCTTTAGGATCACCACTGCCCAGGTCTTCCAAACTGAAGAATAAAGAAAAGTTAACATGACCCCCACCAGCCACCTCCATCTCATACCATGATAACAGTAGCTAATACTGATTCAGTGCTTACTATGTCCAGGGCACTGTGCTAAGTGTTTTCCAATCATTACCTCATTTTATCCTCATAAAAACCCTGAGAGATAGGTGCTCTTGCTTTCCCTGTTTTTACAGATGATGTAACTGTGGGAAATAAAGGTCAAGTGACTTGTCCAAAGTCACACAGATAGTAAATGTCTGAGGTTGGATTTGAGTACCAGTCTTCTTGACACCAAGCCCAGCACTGTATCCAGAGTGTCACCTAACTGTCCCAGAAATGATGGTTCTTAATCTGGAGTCTATAGATGCTCAATGGGTCTGTGTTTAGATATCAGGGGAATCTGTGAATCAAATGCAGAAAAATGTGACATCTCAATTTCAATATAGTTGATTTTCCTTTGTATTCTATGTATGGGGTATATACAGGTTGCATTTTATGCATGTAAAACAGTATTCTGTGAAGGCTTCCATAGTCTTCATGAGCCTTTCAAAGGGGTCTATGACACAATGAATATTAAGAACTCCTGTTTCAGGCGTAGGTTCCCCCTACTAGTAATAAATGAATGTTGTTTAAGTCAGATGTGTTTGTTTCAAGTACTGTCAATTTTGCAAAAGAAATTATACCTTTACTACCAACATCATCAAATACTGCACAACAGAGAAATTCTGATCTCATTGCATATTCCATCTTTCTACTCACCAGTGGAATGGCCGCCTCACTTCCTTACCTCTCGCTATTGCTATGTTATTCATGCTTTAGAGACAAAGTGGTATAGGTAGAAAGAGGGCCTAGAATCAAAGGGACACGGGTTTGAATCTAGCTTTTCAATGCATGCAAACTCAGACATGTCACTCACTTTTATCACCTATTATCCTCACTTTCATTATCTGTAAAACAGGTTGTGAAACTCAAATGATATAATGTTGCTAGGCCCTAATGTGCCATATCAATATTAGTTATTGAATGTCCAGCTTAACTACCATTTCTCCTCTGAAGTTTCCTCTGATTGCCCAAGACCATAATATTAAGGACACTATTATATGTCGGGCACTGTGCTAAACTTTGGGCACAAAGAAAGGCAAAAGGCAGTCCCTGTGCTCCCGCAGCTCACAAATGATCTCACCCTCCTCTGATATTGCACTGACTCTCTGAACCATTCATTTGGCACTTAAAATACACTACCTTGTGCTGTCAGGTTTTTAAATGTAAATAAAAGTAATAAAAGATAACATTTACATGATGAGGCCTGCAATAAGGCTTGCAAATATATTTAAATATGAAATGATCAAAGTATTTTGTAGAAGAAACGTATATAATATTTGTTTATGTATGTGTATATATGTATATATGTGTGTATATAAATATATACTCTCATAACAACCCTGGTAAGTAGGTAAGTAGATATTATTATTATTATGCCATTTTACAGATGTGGTAACTGAGGCTGCTGGGGGCTTAAACTGACTTGCCCTGGGTCACAGAGCCAATAACTACCTGAGGCAGAATTTGAATTTCCTGAGTCCAAGTCAGACGCTCTATCCATGGTATCACCTGGCTGTCTATACACATTCAGCAACTTTCTTCAACTAGATTATAGTAAGATGCTTGAGGTATTTCTTTATCTCACTCAAGACTCATGGTCCAATGCTTTTAGTATTGTAAAGGTGAGAGATATTATTTTTCTAATATGTTAATAACCTATTATTAAACTAGGATTAAGGTTTTTTTCTCTTTATTTCCTCATTCAGGGTCAAGTAGCCTGTAGGCTATTCAGTAAGTCTCTAAAAAAGACCTTGCTGATAGATAAGACTGCCCAAAATCTTCTGGGAATATGTTCAGCAAACTTAGTTGGGCCCCCACCCAACTAGGAGACTTTCCTTCTGTCTAGAGTGTTAATAGAACCTAATCTAGGTGAATTCCAGTCCTACAGCATTACACGTATGCCCTTGAAGCCCTTCATTAGAATTTAGGATGACCCAGCTCATGAAGAAGATTGCTGGAGGTGGCCGAGTCTCATGATCAAGCCACATTCTCAGCAGGAAGAGATGAAGATTCAGCTCATCTCACTTAAACGCCCACCCCATCACTTATCGTTCAGCAATCAGGACTAATTTCTCATGTCAGGGACATTCCCTTTCACAAAACAAAATTGAGGTATTCAGTGTCTCCATTAAGTGTCTTTGGTTACTGAGAGAAACCACTGATTGTCACTTTATTATTTGCTAGTCTAATTAACAAATTGATTATTAATTACCCAGAAACTCTGTCTCTTGGGTTTTTCATTTGTATCAAAGGACTTAAATTAATAAATAATTCTTGATTAGAGGTGACTGGGAGACACAGTGGAGAGAGCCCTCAGCCTGGAGTCAGGAAGACCTGATTTCAAATCCAGCCACCAACACTTACTCAGTATGACCCTGGGCAAGTCACTTAACCTCTGATTGCCTCAGTTTCCTCATCTGTAAAATGGGGCTAACAATAGCACATACCACCCAAGGTTGTTGTAATGATCAAATGAGAAAATATTTGTAAGGTGCCTAGCACAGTGCCTGGCACATGGAAAGCATTATATAAATGTTAGTTACTATAATTTTTATTGATTGAACTATCTGTATAGTTTTATTCCTGTCTATCTGTATAACACACTGTGTTAATTGTTCTGTACTACTAACTGAGGCCCTAACAAATCAAACCACAACATAACATACAGGGTTGTCATATTAACTGTTGGAACCCATAGGATTTGGAGCTAAAAGAGATGATCTAATTGAACTCCCTTATGTTATGAATAAGGAGAATCCCAGAGAAGTTGTGTGACTTCCTGAAGTGGCAAAGGTAGTAAACAGTGGAACTGAGATTTGAACTCGGAGCCTCTGACTCCAAATTTAATACTTTTAACCACATTCAAGTTACTTAAAATATCCTATAATTTGGCCTGTTCTCACCAGTCTACTGACAACCCACTACCCAAAGGTCACTGATGACCTCCCAACTGACAATACTTTGATCCTTTTATTGCTCTTGAAAGCATCTACTCTTTTGGTTTTCCTAGCACTGCAATACCCATACTCTCCTTGTCTCCCACTTTCTCATTTCTCCCATCTCCTAATTTGGGCAATCTCCAAGGTTCATCTCTTGGTCATTTGCTCCACAGTCACCGTAGTGTCGCCCTTGAACTCATCTACCGTCATACTTTCAACTATCACCTCTGTGTGGGTAAGTCCCAAATCATTATTTCTTTTCCTGGCCAATCTTCTGAACTTCAGTGTTACATCTCCAACAGTCATTTCCTCTTGAATGTCTTAGCATTACTTCATATTCAACATATCTCAGGTCAAATGCATTGTTTTTCTCCAAGAACCGATTATCATTTTTCTTTCTGTTTTCATTTCTGTCAATGGTATGAACATTTTCTTAGTCACTCAGGCTTCAACATTTAAGTCATGTTGGTTTGGTTTTTTTACTCTTTACCCTACTTTCATCCTCACACTCTCAGTCCTCATATAATCTCTATTTCCCACAAAGCGTCTCTCTAATCTCTTCTTTCCTCTCCACTCCTCCCCTTCTCTATTATTTAATGCTACTTCAGTGTAATCCAATTGTTCTTATCTCTCCATGTCAGGGGTTCTTAACCATTTTTGACAATATGATAAAATATATGGACCCCTTCTCAGAAAAATGTTTTTAAATAATTAAAGAAAATTGTTAAATTTCATTTAGAGTGTTAGTAAAATAAAGATAAACTTTCCCACAACTAAGTTCATGTAGCCCCTAAAATCTATCCTCAGACCACTTGGGGATTCTTAGAACAAAGTTAAGAACCACTATTCTCTCCTCTCCAATGTACCCTAAAGATCACCACCAGATTAAACTTTTTAAAATATTTTTTTTTACATTATTGCCTTGTTCAAAAAAAATATAATGCTTTTTTACTGCTGAAATGATAATGTTTCATATTCAGGGATCTCTATATTCTAGCTCCTAGATTACCTATTGTTATTCAATCCACCTAAGATGTGTGAAATACCTGTTATGCACAAGGTAAAAAAGCAGGGACCAAGGATCCAAAGACAAAAATTAAACAATCACCTTAATTAAACAAGCTTCTCCTTTGGAAACTGACTTTCTACCATTCAATATAATAACTCCCATCCCTGCCTGATCTGCTCAGTGTCTCAAAAAACAATTTATACATTCAATGCAATTCAACAAACATCTCATTGGTGCCTATGATATACAGCACATTTTGTAAGAAGTGTTGGGGAAAAATGATGACTTTACCTTAGGTAACCTCAGCAGGTGGCTTTGAGCCATATCGGATGCAGAGGGCAAGAGCTTCCCTCTAACCTCCACCCACATTTTCCAATATAAGTAAACACACATTTCTGTAGCCCATCTTAGCCATGCTCTGAGCTACTCAACTGCCAAGGGATAAGAGCACATACATAAAGCATTTGTGTATTCTTCCTCCTAAATGTTTATATATGGTCACAATGACAAAAGACTGGAGATCGTGCGTAGCTCCCTGAATGAGTTTATTTTTCTGAGAGAGCCATGGCAAGGTCATGCTATTCATCCAGGGTTTCATTTGATGATTTTATATTACCAGCTGAGTGATTATATTTCAGTATAGTCTGTCATAGATTAGAAGCTGAATATAAGCAGGCAATAATTCTTGCAAAAATATGTTTTGATGATAAGGACAATGATAATGATTTATGTGTCCCTGGTGATCCCAAAAAGATGATAGCAAGAGATAGTCTGCTATTATGGCATAACAGCAAAGCTTACAAAGGTGAAAGGAAGAGAAAGGGACAGTGGTCATAATGAAAACAGAGGTAGTAGCCAAACAAGAGAAGAAATCAGAGCAAGAATCTTAGCAGCAACAAAGAGAGTTGAGAGTGATGTCTAAATATAAGACATAACCTCTTATCTTCTCAGGAACACATACACAATACACCTTTAAACACAGTAGCACAGGAAGCAAATCGTTGTGTTTTCTTTGCACAGAAATAGAAGTAGAAAAAAGGCTGCTAGGAGGATCATTATGAGGCTCAAATACAATAACAGATATAAATTTCTTCAAAAAACAAAGCACTATCTAAATGGCAGTTATTATTTATTATTATTATATTACTACTACTACTACTACTACTACTACTGCTACTACTACTACTACAATTAGCCTAGTCACCTGGTCTCCAGTTGCTGGTGACCTCATTTCTAAGCCTTCTGCTAGGCTTCTGCTAAACTGAAGCCATGTTTATATAGCAATACAGGAGTGTCCTGGTAAATGTTTAACAACCAGACTCTCTGACAAAAATACATCACATACAATTTAAAATCTAATCAGCATTATTAAAATATTCTTAATTCTAGACAGTCAATAAAACAACAAACCAAGCCCTAATTTGCAATGCCAATTTCTGAGGTATAAAATGCTCATATTGAAAATTACATTACTATATAAGCTGATTAGATCTGGCTTCAGCACCTTCTTGAGTGCAGCCACAGCATCAGCCAGCCAGCTAGCCAGCTACCAGGGGACAACAGTACCTAATAATGTCCCATAATACTTCTTAGGAATAAGACTATTTATATTTAGCCAAGGTCAGATGGTAGTGATTGATGGAGATTGCCCCATGGACTGATTCTAGAGAGCTAGAGTAAGAATATCAAACCATAGTAATGGTTTATGACTCAGAGTATTTGGACAAGGTCATATTCAGGAAAGCTACCACACTGATGACACTGTTCCTAAGTTTAAGCAATCAGCTGCAAGTCCCTAGGATTTCCTTCAGGAGGTTTTGAAACCCAGGAAAGTTCTCCAGTCTTTGGGAATTAGGAGTTGGGAGTAGACTGAGGGATGGGGTCCGGGGGGAATGGGGTGGAATAGGGGAGTAAAAGGGATGCAGCAGGGACAGAGTGGAACATGTTTGGTTTTGTCTATCTATTTTTATAAGAGTAAGTTGGGGTGTGGCCCAGTCTTCTCAGATCAAAGAAGTCATACTGTGATATAAAATGGCCCCAGGCTTTACAGACATTTGAGGGCAGGGGGATGTGTGATCAAGGCTTTCCCCGCTATTGCCATAAGAGGCAGTGTTGAGCTGGAAAGGCATTGCTCTGAAGAAATTTCTAACCTTAGTTCATACCTGCAGCATCCTGTTTCTTTTATGTGGTAAGCTCACCAGACCCCCTGGCCTTATTGTCAAGAGTAGGATATAATGAGTTTCTACAGCCTAGAGTTATTTGAGAACTCCAACAATTACGGTGGACTCTGTAGGTGTGGAAAGACAAAAGTTTCAAGACAGTTCCAATCCATTCACCAATAAAACTCCAGCTTAATTCAGGAAGTTCATTATTTCCATGTGCAGGAGATCAAGAATAATTTATTGACAAGAATCTCAAAACGCAGGACATAGTTGTGTCATTCTCTGAAAAAAAAAAAACCACATCAAAATCAGCTAAGGACTAAGGTACAAGACAGAATCCTTCCACAACCTCTCATATTCTCCAGTCATGTTACTGCAATTAATATCTACTGAATATGATTTCCTATTAAAAGACTGACAACTTTGTGTGACTCAGGTCACAGTCAACAAGCCCTTAGTTCAAAAGCAGATATTATTCAAAGAGCAATTTATGCTTGTGTCCTTATATTTTAAAGTCTGAAAACTATAGCTAAAGAGATAGCTGCAAAGCAGAGGTTTTTAAACCAGGGTCCATAGACCCACAAAAGGGACCATGGAATCTATGCACATGGAAGAGAAAAAAAGTCATCATTATTTCAATATAATTGGTTTTCTAGAGACAACCAGGTAACCATGAATAGAAAACTGAGCCTGGAGTCAGATTTTAACTCATCAGGTTTCAGACATTTACTGGCTGTGTGACTTTGGGCTAGTCATTTAACCTCTGCAATCATTTAACCTTTGCAGTTTCCTCAGCTGTAAAATGGCGAAACTAACAGGACCTATTTCCCATGGTTGTTATAAAGATTAAATGACATAACATTTATAAAGTACTTACAATGCCTGGCACATAGCTGGTTACTTTGTTGTAGATTGTTACTTTCCTGTAATCCTACATAATTTATTACATATATTTTAAAATAATATTCCAAGAAGGGGTCCCTAGGCTTCACCAGACTGCCAAAGGGGTCCATGATGAACAAAAAAAGTTAAGAACCCCTACCCTAAAGCATTGCATTCATCGGCTTTAAACAACAAATTGGTGGACAATGATGGAGCAAATTAACACCAAAATCTGCTCCCATCTTGCCTATATGACTTTCAATAAAAGAATGAAACAAAAATTCAGCTTAATTGAACAAACATTTACTAAGCATCTACTGTTAGTGAGGAACTGTGCTATGCAATCGTGGTACAAATACAAAATTGAGACAAGTTCTCAAAGAGCTCTCTCTCTCTCTTTCACCTCTCTTCTTCTCCCTCTCTCTCTCACCTCTCTCCCTCTCTCTACAAACACACACACACACACACACACACACACGTATACTTATCTTTTCCACACAGATCTAGAAAGAGCAGCAGATCAAGTCATGATTGGGTAATCCAAGAAAAAGAAAATCAGTGACTCCTTTTCCCAGCCTACGTCAACAAAGGAAGACAGAGGTGTGTAGACAGTACAGATAGCATCTAACTAGAAATTGATGCATATAGTGTTCTAGCAAGGAGACTGAAAGGGGACTAAGGCTGTGTACCAAGACATGAAGACATCCTAAGTCAGTAATAGAGGGGTCTAACCTTGTGTAGGATGCAGGAATGGGTGTCGGCTGACAGTTTGGTCACTTACTATTCATTTCAAGATCACAGATCCATTGTTGAACTAAGAACTGTACTTAGGAGTGGCATTCCAGGGTCAAGAGAAGTAATAAATCCTAGGCTATACTACTGAGCAAGGGGCAAATTCAGAAGCAAGAAGCAGGTGTGTGCCTTTGACCTCTAGGACAGAATGGGAGCTCAGTTCCAACTTCTGCCCTAGTCTCAAATGGAAGAGGAGTAACTACTTCAAAAATATCAGACCAAAAGAAATTTGTAGTTCTGTCATTCCAAACTAGCAAAGATTTCCATCTGGTCAATAGTGGCTAAGTCTATTAGGAGTGTACTGGAATTCCAATTTGGACAAACATATATCTGTGTTACTCAGACTCAAACCTGTTTCAGAAACATGAAAAGTTCAGATCTGGAGGTTAATAATCAGATTTTTCCCTGTATCAGACTACTTTGGGATCACTGAAAATCTACTGCTTCTCAGCTTGTGCTGTCTCTGAAATACTAAAATAAAGTCACACTCCCAAGAAAGCAGCAGAAAGCCACAAGAGGACATACATTCATCCCAAATATCATCCCTTCCTCTAAATGAGAGGAGTACATGATCCTAATATAAAATCCAAAGTCAGGAAATAGGCTTGAAGAATGAGAAAACAATAAAAGAATCCCACCATAAAGAGTTATTATGGTGGTAGGAATGCTTAAGAAACAAACCCAGAGGAAGAGAATGACAATAAAACATTTACAATCAAAGCCTCAAAGAAAAACACAGCTTGGGCACAAGTTCAACTAGAATTCCATGAACTAGATGAAGAGAAAGGTTTGTTGTTGTTTTTGTTTTTTTAAGGAGGTAAAATGCTTTTTATAAATGAAATGAGATTGCTAGAGGAAAAATGAAAAAAGAAATGACAGTTTTGAAAGAAACATTTGGAAAGAAAATTAACAGCTTATCTTGAGGTACAAAACCATACCAATGTAACAAACTATCTGAAAACTGTAATAAAAGATGACTTTATAAGATAATGAGAAATATTATAACAAACTCAAAAGACGGAAAAATATAAAAAGTAAGGTATCTCAGAACAATAATAATTGACCTAGAAAACAGATTGGGAAGGAATTATTTAAGAAAGCCATAACAACAACAACAAAAAAAAAGCTTAAGCATTATATTTCAAGAAAGCATAAAAGAAAACTGCCCAGCTCTCTTCAAACAAGGAGACAATGTAGAAAGAGAAATAATTCACCAGTCACTTTCTAAAAGAAATCCCAAAATGAAAACTCCCAGGAATACTATAGGCAAAATCCAAAGCTCTCAGGTCTAAGAAAGGATGTTGCAAATAGCCAGAAAGATTTCAAGCACTGTGGAGCCACAATTAAGGTTATAAATTATTTAATAGCCACAATTTATAAAGGTTTTTGGAAGTTGATATTATACAGCACAAAGGACATACTCACAATCAAAAATAGTTTATCTAGCAAAACTGAGTATTGATTCTACGGTAGGAGGGGAAGATCTCTAACAAATAGATGACTTATAAGGATTGCTGATGAAAAGACCAGTGTCATGTAGAAATTTTGCAATGCAAACAGAGAAGTCAAGAGAAACATAGAAAGGTACACAGGGGCAAGCAGTCGTAAGATACTAAACAAGGCTAAACTCTTTGTATCCAACTGTAGAGAGATGATCTATGTGAGAACCTTAGCATCCTTACGGGTCATAGAGAGAGTCTAATTGGGCAGAGCACCTGGAAACAATGTTATTATATTTCAATGATTTCAAAAGAAGAAAAGAAAGGGAGGGGAAAAATACACAGTGTAGGGGGACTTGTGACAAAAAAAAAAAAGATGGGGAAATTATCTCACTTACCTGTGGTGAGCAAATAGAAGTATATAGAAGTGTATATAAATAAGATGGGATAGGTATGGTGGTAATACAACCCTCACTCTCAAAGTGAGGGAGAAATACACAAATACACTTAAAGTATTGGGTATAAAAATATATTTTACTCAAAAGGGAAGTAGAAAGAAAAAGGGATAAGGGAGAAGAAGGAATAATAAGAATGGTAGAGTAAAGGGAGTGATTACTCCTAAACAATACCAACTCTATCTATATAAAAATATTTATGATAGCTCTCTTTATGGGATCAAAGAATTGAAAACTAAAGAAATGATCATCAATTAAGGAATGGCTAAATAAGTTATGGCATATGATCATGATGGCATACTATGATGAAAGATATAGCTGCAGAGGAACCTGGAAAGACTGGTATGAACTGAACCAGAGTGAAGTGAACAAAACCTGGAGTACAATTTATGTGGACATAGGACTATTATAAAGACAGACAACTTTGAAAGACTAAGAAACTCTGATCAACATAATAACCAATCATGATTGCAGTGGACTCATTATGAAATATGCTACAATACCTGGAACTCATGATGAAACATGTTACCTACCTCCTGATAGAGAGTACAGACAGAGACATAGTTTGGACATAGACAGTATGGGGATATATTTTGCTTTGTTATACATGTTTGTTATGGGGTTTTCATTTCTCCTTCTTTATCAGTGAAGGAGGGGAAGAGGATCAAGGGAGAGAAGACAGATTTCTGTTACTGTAAAAAAAAAGATTTAATAAAAAACAATTCACATTACCTCCAACATTTTAATAGATTGTGACTCTGGGTCAGTCACTTAATTTCCATGTGCCTCAACCAGCGTCCTAGAATTTATCTACTAAATCACAGAAGAATTTTGACCTTTGTTGATAGAGGGAGTTCACATACTGATAAAATTACTACCTGTTGTAGTAGCAAGCACCCTAGCATACCCAGGATGGCTGCTAGCACAGGTTCTTAGATCTGCTTTTCTAAAGGAAAGCAACTCAAAATGGGTTAACAATCTTACTTTAATCAATCAAACATATATCATTTGACTAGTTCAGGGGAAAAAGTCAGCACCCTGAATTTCAGAGAATGCAAAGAGAAGTTACAACAGAAAAGAACACTATTAAGCAGACAGGGCTTCCAGCTGTCTGACCATCAAATCCATACCTAATTAGTTATCAGAGAGGGAAGTGCCAACATCTGGGTTTTTCAAAGCCAGGGGGGCTCAAAGACAGCCCAGAGTCTCATCTGGCCAAATCACACAACTCTTCCCAAAGTGAGCCCCAAAGCAAAACCTCACATCAGGGTATATATAGCCTTCTCCTGGGTCAGAGAATGAATGTCACAGCCCTCTTGACCCACTGCCCAATCACAAAGTAACAAGGTGTGGGCATTCCCGAAAAACAAGCTTCCTGCCACAGGCTCCATGTGACCACATCCAGCCTATTAGGGGGCAGAGTATATTTTCAAATCAGGGAAGGTTCTCAGAGTCACTTAAGCCTATCAAGGGGCCTAGGGGCAGGGAAGATCTTCCGATTCCCATTATCATTTCACCTGCCTATCTTTTTCTATCATATCGCATGTGAACAATGTGGCCTGGCAACCTAAAAAGCTAATTTACACAGTCAGCACTAAGACACATAGTAGTAGGGGAAGGCTAAAGAAAGCTCATATAGGCTGAAGAGGAAGTTAATTGTTAAGTTCAGTATAATTACACCTTGGAAATTGACAAACTACAAATCAAAGCTGGATTGGTTGTTTCATTGATTGTTAATAAAATAATGGAGAATATATTAATAATACAAATTAAACTAAAAAATGTGTCATGCATACATTTTATTTTTAGAGAGCCAGTTGTTAAAATTTACTAGCAAATCCCTGGGTAGGGAATACAGAAAAGAGGTAGGTGACAATCCCACTCTTCTCTGCTTTAATCAGATCACATCTGAAGTACTGGGTTTATTTCTAGTTGCCATACTTCTGGAATGGCATAGAAATAATGGAAGGCTTTAGGAAGAGGATGACACACTTCACAGAGGGCACAGGATCAATTGAATAGGAAGGGATGATATTTTAAAAGGTGAAATTAAGAAGTGGGAGAGGAATAGAATGAGAGGAGACAGGGAGAGACAGAATGGGGTTAATCATTTCATATAGAAGAGGCAAGAGATAACTGTTACAATGGAGGGGAAGAACAGGAAGGCAAAAGGGAATGGGTCAACCTTACTCTCATTGAATTTGGCTTAGATAAGGAATGACATACACTCTAAATTGGGTATCTTGCCATGTGTGAGAGTAGGGGGAAGGAGGATAAGAGGGGGGATGATGGAGGGGAGGGCAGGTTGGGGGGGAGGGTTGTTAGAAGCACACAC
>CM053588.1:192098533-192123128 GCA_028646515.1 Pseudochirops corinnae
AAAGACAAAGTAAAGATCACATGTAATTAGAAGCCAAGTCCACTGCAATTATGAAGATCAATGGAGGTAGCTGGGGCTTCAGAGGTATTAGAATTACCAGCTATGTCCACTGACCCATCCCTATAGCCTGGTGAGCACTTTCTTAAAGTCATGATTAGCAGAAATGTAACATACTATCCTTTTTTTTTTTTTTGCTTTTTGGAGGAGGGGAAGGCAGGGCAATTGGGGTTAAGTGACTTGCCCGAGGTCACATAGCTAGGGAGTGTTAAGTGTCTGAGGCCGCATTTGAACTCAAGTCTTCCTGACTCTAGGGCCAGTGCTCTACTCACTGTGCCAACAAGCTGCCCCCTATACTATCCTTATTAACATGATTATTTTATATTTGAGTTCTAAGATCCCAAGAGGACAGCATAAAGTAATGACATTATTATTGTTTTATAGGCTGATTCACAAATTCAGCCCTTAAGAGGTTATTTATTTCCTCCCACCTACAAATTATATAATTAGAGTATATACTGCTTTGCTGCCTTCCATGTTAGAGTTGAAGTTCTGTCTAAAGTCTAAGTTTCTAAATCAGGTTTTGAAAATGGATTCTTCCCCTAATTTGTGTGCTTGGCAAATTCTAATCTTCTTAGAATGTGTTCACTTATACCAGGTCCTATTTAATTAATTCTTGGTTTTTCTGCTTGAAAATAATGACTTGTAAAATTGGCAATGATTGGAAGCAATTATTAAGTTTACAGCACATTTTCAACCATCTTCCAGCCCAATAAAAAAAAATCTAATATCTGCAACCACTCAAAACTTAAAATGCACACTAGTCATTAACTTTAATCTATGCATGTAGATTGATTCTTTGAGGAAATAGGAAGATGGATAGATTTGGGACAAATGTTAAATAAGCTTTACAAGGTGAAGTTCATTTCTTAAGTTAGAATACTTTATTTAGCATTGTGCCCTTAGGACACAGACCTTATTAAGAGCTCACACTTACAATCCACAAAAAATCCTTAACTCATTTTGTATCTCCTGAGAAAGCAAGAATAGTTTACTATTGGGGCAGATAGGTGGGGGAATAGAGCACCGGCCCTAGAGTCAGGAGGACCTGAGTTCAAATCTAGCCTCAGACACGGAACACTTACTAGCTGTGTGACCTTAGGCAAGTCACTTAACCCCAATTGTCCTGCCTTTCCCCCTCCAAAAAGGAAAAAAAAAAAAAGAGTAGTTCAATATTATTTATAGTTAAGAGTAGAGATATTAGTCCATGGGTTCCCTGTGATCCTTCCCCTCCTCCTTAATAGTAAATATTCAAGGCAATAAAAATTCAGCTTATCTTTATCTAGTGACAAAATCCATCACAAAAGTACATAGGCAAATGAATAAATAAACAAGGTGATTTTTCCAAGAATATGAGGCAGAGGGGAAGGAGAAAGTAAAGAGAGGAAAAATTTCACCAGGTCCCAGAAGCAGCAACAATCAGGAAAACTATAAAATTCTTCACTTCTTTAGTAGTTCATTGAGCCAAACAAAGCACCAACTGAACAGGATTAGATTCAGTTAGGGATAGGCACACCTTCCATTTGCAATTGACTGGTCCCTGGCTATGACCACAACCCTGAGCTTCTCCATCACTTGTCTTCCTCCTCCCATGATGCTTCACTCCTTCTTTCCAGGTGAGAAAAAAACTATACTTTCTATTAGCCCCCTTACTGATTAAGGAACTAGACACATTTTACTTAGTAAGAATAACAGTGGATTTTTGATCTTCTACCACACCACCATCTCTTCCATGCAACAAGCTAAGCCTATTGTACTGTTCAAGCTAAATTCAGATTCAGAGTCCTAGAAATCACTAGGTATTTCAAATGAAAAAATTTTGAATGGTACTTTGAGCATGGTCTGGTTCAAAGGAGTCCCTCAATCTATTGACCATCAATCAGGGCTTGTTAGAAAAGCAACCTGCTTCAACAGTGGGATAGGGAAAATTGGAGAAAATTATTCTAAATATTTAAATAATAATTACATAGTAATTTTTCTGGAAGGGTCTCTATTCAAGCAATCATCACAAAAGATGAAATCTAGTGTAAATGCATAATTGATAAAGACAGTTGTACCTAATTTTATTGAAATGAAGTTGAGAGTCTGTAGAAGTAGAAACTTTATAAATTGACTCCAATTTTCAAAGGAATCCTTTAGTAAATTGAAGACTCTTTGCACAAAGCAAATTATATCTCCTCATTTATCTACTTGATAAATCTAGATTTTCATAATGTTTACTTAAAACATGTCCCACCTCTACAATCAATTCTTGATTGCTTATTTGCATATCCAGGGTTTGGAATATCCCTGGAAAATGTTTGATCCCAGCTTTGAGTCCCCCTGTTACTCATCCTGAGCTTTTCTAACCTGTTTCCCCGTGACAGGAATTGGTGTGTGTGCAGGGAACACAAATTTATTTTAATATAAACCAAAGCACAATAGAATACAGAAGGTAAATCTGCTGCCAAAAATAAATGAGTACAGAAGTCAGCCGGTACATTCCAAAGGCAAGTAGAAATTATTTTGGGTTCTCTGTTGCTTGGGGATTATCCACCCCATGACCAAATCCTCCATTTATATGGAAAATAGAGACTTCTCTGAAACTATAAAGCAATGTTAAGGACGTGCACACTAAAATCTCACATTAAAAGGTTCAAATTTTCCTGTTTTTTCCCCTTTATTTAAAGCACAAGAAAACTAATTTTTATCATAGACAACACATGTTTTTAGTACAAAAAGTAATTACCCCCCCCCAAAAAAATAGGGAATATGCTGTTGATACCTTATTTCCATCAGCCTTTTCTACATGAGTTGCTCTTCCTCATTCCTTGGTCTATTGAGTGGCAGGGGTCAGAGAACTGTCTGGTGAAGTTTAATCCCAGCCCTTCATGTCATGTCAGCAAACAGATGGGAATACTCCAAAAATGCGGTTTGTTGAGGAAGACCACAGCCAGGCCCCAGCTGTTCTGCATGCGGTCAGTCCTGCATCTGTCCTTGTGGAGATTGGGTGCATATGGTGTGAGAGCCAGCAAAGGAAGAGAGCCCTTGCCAAAGCTTCTTGCCAGGGCATGAGGCAGTTCTCAGGCAGGGGGCCAGGCAAAGCCTGAGCTGGGGGACCAGGGCACAGCCAGTTTAACCAGCTCAACCCGAGGGCACTGACATCCATTCATATGAACTTGAGGGGGTGGTATGACTTCAGATACCTCAGAGGGCTATTGGCAAAACCCTGAATTAAAGTTGCACCAGAGCCAACCTGAAAATTACCTTTACTCTACATCTGGCCAAAATGATGCTTAACAAGCTTGTTAGCTAGAGATCTTCCCTTTTTTAGTGATCACCACTGACATGAGGCCAATACATCCAATCTGTTACCTTAACTAGTCAGCCTGAATATTTTTATTCCTTCACTTGAGTAAGGGTGGGAATATTTGCTCCCATTCCAAATAATATAACCTCAGATGGCCCAGACATCTTATTTCAATCAATTAAAAGTAAACTAGGTTTGAATAAGACCTTACTCAATTTGAAAGACTCATAGATATTTGGGGTCATTAAGTGAAAGCAGGTGATGCCACGTAGGAAGTAATTTGTGATTGGCTGAAAGAATCAGATATACCTTTGGGCTAATATATACCACAGCAAGCCAGTCCAAAGTTGTACATTCCAGGAACAAGTCAGTTGAATTGTGGTTAAATCCTGTGGGAAGAACTCTGAGAAAGAACTGCCTTTGATGGGGGGGATGGGCCCTTCTCCCCCAATATAATTTTTGTGAACATAAAAAATTTAAATATCTAGATTTTCCATATGAACTATGAAAGTCAGAGTTTATAGCAATGTCTACTGGAGACAATGGAAGTGTCCCCAGAGCAAAAATGACTAATGGGAGTTTCTCAGCAGGAACTGAGAGGCATGTCTAAGACAAAGTAAAAAACACCAAGGGAAGGCAGCTTCAGGACTTTATAATGGCACTGACCCTTGGAGTCCAGCACAGAACTACACCTCAATGGAACTTCATGAGGACTTCATGAGATGTTCAAAAGGGGAAAGGGATTTATAGTCATCAGAATCAGTGAAGTCACCTCTTACCTACATGTGCCCTCTAATTTTGAGCTCACTCTCCTCAGGAACTTTGGTTATGAAAGGACAGAGTGTACCTTGGATTAGGAGGATATTTCTGTAATAACTATCCTTTCTATGCCTGGGTATGAATTACCCTTTCTAAAAAAAAATTAAATCTAGCTAATAATCCATGTAGGGTGTATTGGTAGAGGTTCAGGAGCAACGGTACTAGAGAAACCCACCCACTTAGGGTTCCTGTTAGAATGCTCAGGGAAAAGTTAGTAGTAGCTGCCCCTGATGGACATGTCCTATAAATGTGAGGAGGAGTTGGGGAACTGGCTCTGAAGAGGTTGTTATACTTGGATCTACTTGTAAAAAGCCTTCTTTCATGAACTTGGCTTCATTTCTGCCTCGTCTTTATGTTTGAGCAGTCCATTGCAGAATGAGATTTGGTGGGTAGGGGCAGAGAAGGTAGTATGAAGAAAAGGGGATATTACATAAGAAAGATGGGTTTTAGTAAAAGGCAGCATGATTTAATGGAACAAACTCAGGCTCTGGAGTTGGAAAGATAACTGGCTTTGGTACCATGGACCCTGAATTCAAAAGCAGGCTCTGATACTTAGTACTCAGTAATCACAGTCATTTCATTTCTCTGGGCTCCAGCTCCTTATCCAAAAAATAAAGAAGTTGGAAGAGATGACTATTAAAATCCATTCCAAGTCTAAATCCATGATCTTAACATCCATTATACTGAGGAGCATCATGGTAGAGGGGAACAGATGTGGCATTAGAGTCAAAGGACTGGAGTTCAGATATTGCTTTTGTCAACAACATATTTGCATGGCCTTAGGCAAAACACAAACTCTCTGGGCTTCACTGGCCTCATTCTGGGGACAGGAATGGTGTTCTTACCTTTTTGATCCCTCTTAGTTACCATAGTGCCCAACGCTTAGGAAGTACTTAATAAATGTTTGTTGACTGACTATGTCTATCAAATGAAGGGGTTAAACTAAGAGGCACTTTAAATATCCATTAATATTAATTAGTAATTAACATTCATTAATTAATTATCCCTTACTATATGATTCTATGCTCCAAGTTCCAAATCTGCCATTTTCTTCTTGTGTGACTTTGGGCAAGTCATTTTACTTCTTGGTACCTCAGCTTCCTTATGTAAAATAAAGGGTTGGACTAAATAATCTTTAAGGACTTTCCCAGCTCTATCATCCTTTGTTGTTATTGTTTGGTCATTCCGATCATATCTGACTCTCCATGACCCATTTGGCATTTTCTTGGCAAAGATACTACAGTACTTTGCCATTTCCTTCTCCAGCTCATTTTACAGAGGAGAAAACTGAGGCAAGCAGGGTGAAGTGATTTGCCCAGGATCACACATCTAGTGTCTGAGGCCACATTTGACCTCAGGCAGATGAGTCTTCCTGACACAAGATCCAGCACTGTGTCACTTAAGCAGCCTACATTACAATTCAAAGAAACAATCTTTTTCCAGTGTATTTTACCAGTGAGCAGGACTGTGGGAATTCAGAACACAGGAGCCTGCGAAATCTCACACTGCCCTTGGAAAGCTGTCAGGTAACACTCTATTCAGGGCAGCTTTTATAAAGTTTAAATAATGTAGTAAGAAATCAAACAGCCGAGGAGTTGAAATCCCAGCTGCCAAGAGCAGTTGGTCGAATCATTTATGGTAGTAAATAAATGTTATGAAAGTTCATGTAGAAACCATTATCTAAATGATTAAATAAGAAAGGACTCCCATCATGCCCAGGAACGCATTTCTGGCAGAGAAAATAAGTTTGTACACAATGTCTTTTTTTAGCTTGCTTTGAAAAGGAATGCCAGCATTATTGGGGTCTTGCAAACTATAGCAAGTTTCTTCTTTTAAGGAATGAGAAATGACATCAGTTTTCATGACATCTGAGAAGAATAGAATTTATGTTTTTGAAAGTCATCCAAATTTTTCCCTCTTTGGATGGCTTTGTTGCTGAAACAAACTTTTTCATTGTTAATTGTTTGACAGTTTATGGGATTGGTAGCTAAAGAAAATTGTATTTCATCAGCATCATCTGAACATATGCCCAGTCTGTTAACCCTCTGCTTTCACTAGCATTCTGAATCATTAAAAGGAATGCTAAAGAGATTCACATTTAAGACATTCTTATAAACTCAGGAGACTTTTAAATCATATACCTTCTACCCAGGCTTTACTGAATTATTGGCCCCAATCTACCTTTCCAGCCTTATCTTCTATTTACACAAATATTTGGCTCAGCTGCAGTCAATGAAATGCAACAAACATTTATTAAGTGCCTAATGGTCACCAGACACTATGATAAATGCCAGGAATGCAAAGACAAAGAAATCTGATAGCCTCTGTCCTTAAGGAGCTTATGTTCTACTGAAAAAAACTACAGCATGCCCATAGACAGCATGAAAGGATCATCAGGGGTTCATAGATTCAGAAAAGGAAGGGGCACAGAGACCCTCTAGTCCAGGAGTTAGTAGGTAAAAAAAGAGGCAGTAGGCTTTGGGGGTTCGATTTGAGCCCCCTCCCCGCCATTGCTCCAACCCCACCATTTTACATGTGAAAAACCTGAGTCCCAGACAGATTAAGAGATTTGCACAAGGTCACACGAGTATGAAAGGAGAAGGGCAAGATAAATACAATGAGTGAGCATAACTAGATGGAACAGGTAAGACCAGTCTACTTTCCAGACCTTGATTATGACCAACACAGTCATTCCTCCACTCTCTTATTTACATAAACTTGGAATGGCCTCATTTCTGGTTTCTACCTTTCCAAATCCTACCCTTCCTTCGCAGCATAGCTTAAGTCATTCCTCCTCCAGGCTAACTCTGACCACTCTAGACTACCATGATCCCTTCCTCTTTTGAATAGTATAACTTTGAATATTATTATTGAATATTATTACAGAGCATTCTAGCAGTAGTCCTAAGTGGGTAGGTTTGTCTAGTACTATTGCTCCTGAAGCTCATTTACTTGAATATTTGAATATATATTATTTTGAGTATTAATGAATTGTACCACTTATTTGACACTTAAATACCTATATTACCTTGTGATGTCACTTACTGGTTTTGTTTTGTTTTACCTTTTGTGCCTTATTTTCTTTATGTATTCCATGTTGGGTTTTTTTTTCAGCTTGAGTGAAGGAAGCACTTTGAGAATAAGAACTATGTACTTCATAGTGTCTCCCACTGGGCCTAGTGATAGTTTTTTTTTTTTTTCAAGAGCTGGGCAAATAGACAAATAATTTAAAGGGTGTCCATAGCACATATCTAATGTGGGATCATAGAATCACAGAATTAGAAGTGGAAGAGATTTAGGAGGTCATTTAGTCCAAACCAAGGGTGTGCTGATAAATGTTTAATTCACTCTCCAGGGGGGAAAATGTACACATTACATACTTTTAAAATTAATCTGCATTATCAACATTTTCTTCATCATTTTGTTAAGTCTAGAAAATCAACAAAATAGTGCTCTGATTTGTAGCATTTGCTGACTTCCAAGGTATAAATCTGAAAATTTAACAATTAGGTCACACTCAGGTAAGAACTGGCTCCAGCACACCACTAGTCCAAACTCCCTAATTTGACAAATAAGAATAGTGAGAACCCAGAAAAGTGACTTGCCCAAAATCATGAATGAAGTGATAAATTCAGGATTTGAATCCAGGTTCTTTTCCTCTAAAACTAGTATTTATTCTGCTATATTTCACCCTCATAATGTGCACCCTTCAGAGGCCTCTCCAGCATGTGAGGTAGGGATCTCAGATGTTTTGAGGGGCACAGAAATAGTGCATAGCAGCATGATGCAAGGAAACCAATTGTAGACTGGCATACTAATAAAAAATCCTTTAGAAAAACAACAATTTCCTCAACCCCTGATCACCCTGGAACTTGATTTGCTGCTTGCCAGGTCAGATGGCAACCAAAAAAGAGAAAATTAATTTTCAAGGTCCCAGAGCTAGTTAGTTGTAGAGCAAAGTTAAGAGGATGGGTCTTTTGATTCCCAGTCCAATGTTCTCTCTGTTGCATCATGCTACCTCCAGCTTCTTCCATATGGTAACATAGACAGGGGCAATGAGGTAGGACCCAGACTAAAAGAGTTATCCTATGTCTATGATGATTTTTTGGGGGCAGACCATCTTGATCCTTTAATGCTTTTCTAACTGAGCTCTTTCCTTCTAATGCTTTCTGAGAAAGGTCCCCCTTAAATTAAATCCTACTCAACAAACAATCATGTAGAAATGGGATTCTGGTATATTACTAATATGCCAGAGTGGAAGGGGAAACGAGCTTTTACTAAGCTCCTCCTATATGCTAGGCACTGGGCTAAATACTTTTCCAAATATTATCTCATTTGAAATAAAGACTTTCGGGCTATTAAAAGACAAGACTACAAGGTTATTTATTGTTCAACTTAGATATCTTATTATAAATAACCTGATAAATTAATTCATGCTGAAGTGCTAGTGAACAGCCTAACCTGTTACTCTTCCTAGAAGTATTTTGATTTTAACAAGAGATAATCTCCTTCACTTAAAGGAATGAATCTCTAATGGCAGAATTTCATCTACCAGAGATAGGCCAGTGGGAAGACAGAGTAAGGAGAAGTGCCTCCCTGGAACTGTTCACAGTAGTTTCAGTCAATTAAAGAAAATCAATGATTTGGCATTGGCGAGGGGGAGAGTCATGAATACCATCAGACAAGAAACACCTAGCCTTAAATATTAATAGCTTCCTTCTTTATATAATGCTCTAAGTTTGTATTTTATCAAAATCAGTACTGAATATTTCAATCTAACATTTTTTTTAACTTAGTTCTCTGTGACATGTACTCTTCTAAACTGCTTGCTTTAATATTCTTACAATGTTCAATTTTGACCTCTTGGGTGCACCTTTTATAATTACAAGTAGGCAAAAATTATTTGCAAAGTAATTAGCCCTAAACTATTGTTTTCATATAGAAGGTACCCTTCTTTCTCCCCCACCCCCACCAATACTATCAATAATACTACTCTTAAGAAGAGAAGGCATTTTGCAGACAATCCGCATTTAATAAACACTCATGTTCCAGAAATAAAAAGAAAAAAGATATAGTTATTCACCTAGGAATTTAAAATCTATTTAGGGAAACAAGACCAACCTTACACATAGAACATAAGACTAGCATACACAGAACACCACTGACTTTGCACAATACTTCCTCACTTAAACCCAATCCACTTGTATGTCATGGCACCATCTCCCTAATGGTCCTCTTTGAAAATGCAGCACAAACAATAACATTCCATTAGAATGTAAAGTCTTTGAAGGAAAAGACTGTTTTAGTTCCTCTTTGTATCCCCAGAACTTTGGACAATGCCTAGAATATAGTAAATATAAATAAATGGTCCTGATTAATTGATTTAAAATAACAACATGTAATTTTATAGAACAGGATAAAAATGAACATATCAACCACAGGAAAAAAAATGGAAGATATTCACAAAGCACTATAGCAACTTCACATTATAAAGTGAGGTATCCTTGAAATGTGAGGACAAAGGAAATTCTCTGACACACCTTATGGATCTCTGTGTGGGACGTGTATGGGCAAGAGCCCAATAGGATAGCCAGGCATGGATGGGTTGTGATCCTCATAATTGAAAGGAACATCCAAAGCAATGAGATCGCTGATTCATTTGAGCTTTGAGTGTAAACTTATTCTCTGGCAACCTGTGAATGCATGAGATTATTTCCTGCCAAAATACACTGTCAAGTCATACTAAATTTGCAACCTATTAACACCCCAGATCTTTTCCAGATGAACTGTTATTCAGCCTCCACCATCTCACAATTGTGAAGTAGATGTGATGAAGCCAAGTGGAAGACATGATATTTATCCCAGTCAAATATCTTCTTGATGAATTTGGATGCATGACTTAGCTTATCAAGAACTTTTTACATCCTAACTCTGTATCCAAGGTGTTTGTTGTGTGTCCCTCCCTCCCCTCACCACACACACACACACACACACACACACACACACACACACACACAGCTCCTTTGTGTCATCTACTCATTTGATAAACTTGTTATCTATACCCTGGTCGAAATCATTGATAAGAAATATTAAAAAGTACAAGAATAAGGACAGATCCCTGATATACTCTCTTAAAGACCTCCTTCTACATTGACACCAACTTAATGACTATTTTTCGAGTTTTGTCATTTAACAAGTTCTAAATTCAATTAATTATACTATTACTATAGCATCACATTTTTAAGACTTCCTTTCCTAAATGTTCACTATTCCTTGACCAACATGCTTAGAATTTTACCAAGAAGTGAAATCAAATTCAGTGACCAATCCCTTGAAAGCCGTACTCTCTTTTGGCACTTGCCCATCTCTAGCTCTCCTATTTTCTATGATCTTTTTTTTTTTCAGGCTAAGAACAGGAATTTTATTCTCTTGCTGCAGGAAAAGAGGGCGGTCTTCCCCATGACTGGTCATGAATGAGGAAGAGGCCTTCTATGATCTTAAAAAGAGCAATGATTGTGACTCAGCCAGTTCTTTCAGTCCCTAGACATAGCTCATCTATAATTGATGGCAAAATCATCAAGAGCAATATAGTATTAAGTTATTATCTCCTTATCTTGGCTTATAATTCTCTATTGAGCATATTTGTTCTAACATCATGATCCATTATCATTCTCACTTTCACACCGAACAGAGGTCCTCTACCTTCTTTGATTCTTCTCTCTTCTTCCAAACCCTTCTTCCTTGTAGATTAGGAAAGTGAGGCCCCCAAATGTCAAGTAACTTCTTTCCATGTTCATAAGTTAGGAAATTCAATTTAATGAGCATGTATTAAGCCAGACATAGTGCCTAGAACAGTGACTTGCACTGTGTAGAGGCTTAATAAATGCTTATTAGATAAGACTGTTGGATTATAATGATCCAGGAAGGCAATAACAACAACAAAAAAGATCTTTTTCAAAAGGTATTTTCGGATCAAAAAGAAGAAAAAAGAGCTAGACTCACTGTTTGAGGGAGGTAGTATCACTTAATGGATGGTTGAGAGAAAAAAAATTGTTCAGAGGAAACATGGTTTTTAAATGGGAAAAGGCAGAAAAAATAGTTAAGAGGGAAGTGAAGTCCAGGAGATAGAAAGATAGTGTATTGTCACTTAAAATTAATTGAAAATATTGTGGTTCAATCAAATCACACCCTAGGGTTCCACAGAATTCAATTCAATTAAACAAATATCTATTAGACATTTCAAATGGATAAGATGTTGTGCAAAGTCCTGGAAATACAAGTGTAAGAAGGAATAGTCCCTACCCACAAGGAGCTTACAGTCTATTGAAGGCACAGAGGAAACATGTAACAGATACACAAATAAATATCAATCAAGGAAAACGGAGAAGGACAAGAACACTAACTGGGGGAGCTTCATAGAGTATGCGGCACCTGAGGCCACCCCTGAATGAAACAAGGCTATGAAGAGGAGGAATGAGTGCGCTCAAGTCAGAGGAAAAGTTTGTGTGAAAACATTGTTTTTCATTCTTTTGTCCTTCATTTCTGAAGCAGGTCAATGACATCACAGAGTGATATCTTGACTTGCTTGCAAATCGGACCTAAGTGAAGCAGAATTGCACAAAGTTGTCAGCCTCACTCTCTCTTCCAGAGTCATTGAAGTCCAGTGGCAAGACAGAAATCAAGACAACTGGCAATGGCCCAGGATGGAGTGGATGACCTTCGAGTCTCATACTTGACCAAGCTCCACGTGCTCCATAGCACCTACTTCAACTGCTTTCATAGCTCCTTCAACAAACTATTCTCCTCTACCAATTATGTTGGGGCAAGTCTTCACATGCTTGGGAAAGACATTCCCCCTCCCCCCCCAACTCACTGACAAGTTTGAGGTCTGTTGGTTTCCCACATCCTGCTTCAGCCTGTATATCAAACCAGTTTTACCAAGGTGTGACCATTGCACATAGGCAGTGGTTCTCAACCTTCCTAATGCTGCAACCCTTTAATATAGTTCCTCATGTTGTGGTGACCCCCAACCATAAAATTCTTTTCATTGCTACTTCATAACTGTAATTTTGCTAACGTTATGAATCGTAATGGAAATATCTAATATGCAAGATGTATTTTCATTGTTATAAATTGAACATAACCCACAGGTTGAGAACCACTGTGTTATAGCTTCCTGTTCAGTCAGGGTGACAGGTGGATACCAAAAGTGGATGAGTAGCCCTGAAAGGATCCCATCAGGCCCTCACACCAGAGGTGCTAATCTTCTCTGAACAACCCATACATCCCTGTGAGAGGATGTGAGAAAATATGGAGGTGTCAGATGGAATATTGGGTTGGTTCAGGGAAATGTTCATAGTCAATTTTTTTTTCCAGATAACAGAGTTTATTAAAAAAAACAAAACATGGAAGGGTGTTGGAGTACAGTGGAACATGCCTGGAAGTAAAGGTGGGAACCAAATGATAGAGAGTCCTAAATGTTAGGCTAAGTGAAGGGAGAGAGTAGAAGAACACAACCATTAAACTAAGTGCTTTATGCTGATTCAAAAATATTTCATTTGATCCTCACAACAGCCCTGTGAAGAAAACATTTTTATCATCCTCATATTACATTTCAGGAAACTGAAGCAGAAAATTAAGTGACTTGCCAAAGGCCACATTACTGGTAAGTGTCTGAGGTCAGATTTGAACTACTTTATCTTCTAGGCAATACATAGACCCAAAAGATTTTTGAGCATGGAGATGACATTGTCAGATGTTTTAAGAAGATGATTTTGGCAACTATTCAGAGGATAGATTAGAGAGGGAGCAAATAGAAGCAGGAAGAACAACTAGTCCAGAAGGCTGAGTGTGAAGAGGTAATGCCTGATCTAGTCTGGTAGCAATTAAGCTAGAGACATGACTGTGGAACTCCTATTAGGGAGAGCTAGGTGGTACAATGAATAGAGCATTGGACCTGGAATCAGGAGGAGCTGAGTTCAAATGTGATCTCAGACACTTACTAGCTGTGTGACCTTGGGCAAGTCACTTAACCCAATCGCCCTGCCTTCCCCCCTCCAAAAAGACAAAAATAAATCAATGAACACTGAGGATAGAACCATTACATTGCAGAATTTTATGGATGGAAGTGGCCTTAGAGACGATCCAATACAACCACTTCCTTTTACAGGTAAGTATACTAAGACCTTATAAAGAATAGGATGCAACAGGAAAATATCAGAAAAACATGTTTTTCCCAATTTTCAAAACAAGGTAAAAGATAGATGTTAGAAACTATAGACAAGTATGTGTGTTGAGTTATTTCAGTCATGCCCAACTCTTAGTGACTTCATTTGGGGTTTTCTTGGCAAAGATACTGAAGTATCTTTCTTTCTCCAGCTCATTTTACAGATGAAGAAACTGAGGCAAACAGGGTTAAGTAACTTGCCCAGGGTCACACAGCTAGTCAGTTTCTGAGGCCAGATTTGAACTCAGGAAGATGAATCTTTCTGACTGTAGGCTTGACACTCCATCCACTGTACCACCTAGCTGCCCCTATAGACAGGTAAGCTTGACATAAATTATTAGCAACATTTTAGAACAAATGATATGTGAGTGCTAATAAAAGAGTCTCATTTCCCTTTTTAATAAGACTCTTGATTAGATGAAGGGAATAGCATGGATCTAAATGTTTGGATTTCACTCATACATTTCCCCAGATTTTACATAGTCTCCTTATGAACAACTCAAGAAAAATGAGACAGATAATAATACTTCATAAAAAAGACTATAGAATAATGACATGGCATGGACCTAGGTGATGGTTTTAGAACACACATTTTTATCACTTCCTTGAAAGAAGACATAGGAGCTATGATTTTGCTTATCATGATTGTAGATAACACCAACCTTGAAGGAATAGCTAGCATGATAAATTGTAAGAATCAGACAATGGTTATGACAGGTAAGAATGCTAGGCTGAAATCAACAAAAATAACAGGCATAAATGTAAGATCTTTCATTTGGATTTAAAAATCAATTCCATAAATAACAAATGGGGATTTACTTTGATTACAATTCAGTGGAAAAGTTCTAAGACTTCTAGTTGACCACAAGGTTCATTGATATAAGCCAGTAATACTGTGACCACTAATATAGATAGACAGATCAGACAGACAGACAGACAGATAGATAGATAGATAGATAGAGAGATTGATGAAAGAATGAATAAGCAAGCTGAACATTCTTAGCTTGCATTGCTGGGATACTGGCTGTTCTAAAAATCTTAGTGTAGTTTCATGCTTTTAAAGCTTAAAACATCACCAAGACTCTGAGCAGGTCAGCCTTCATTTGAATTAACTATGTTTAAAACTGGACACTACACTTACCACTAGAAGTTCTAGACGTGTCAACTGACGAAAACTTGTTATTGGGTTTTTACTTTGAAGTAAAAAATTACTTAGAAATAAAATTTTTTGAACATATCTCCATTGTCTTTGCTTTGTGGATCAAAAAAAAATGTATTGCATCAACTGGCATAGCTTCATTTCTTCAAGTGATTCTTAAATGCTGGTCATTCTTTTAAAAGACTGTAAGAGAATAGATTACAAAACCAGAGAATGTCTCTTGGCGTAATGAAAATGACTGGAAATCTAGTCATGCAAAAGAATAAATGAAAGGAACTTGAGAGATTTCAACTAGAAGAGAGAAAATTAAGGGGAGAAATCAAAGTTATTCTCCAATATGTAAATAGCCGTCACAGAAGTATGAGCAAACTCTTCCTATGTCACCCCAAGGGACAGAGTTAGAACTGATGGAGTGAAATTTCAACATTTTCAATTGTATAAAAGAAAAACTTTCTAAAGTCAAAAGCAGTATTAGAATGGTTGAGCTGCTTCATGAAGCAGTAAAATCTTTGTCACTGGGGAAAAAATGGAAATAGAGGTTGGATGGCTCCCAGGTAGGAAACAGCCCTTGAAAGGGAGGAGTAGATCAGATAATTTCTGTTATCCCTTCCAGGTCTCAGACTCTGATTCTGTGAAAGGTGAAGTGTTTATGGGGAAATTATGCTTAAGCAGAGGAAGAAAGAATCTTCTACAAAATATATTTGGAGACCTGAAATTAAAACCTAACCTTCTAATCTCCGGGAGAATATTTCTCCTTAAGAGAAACCTTACTAAAAGTTGGCTACTTAGATGAAGGGGAATTGCATTGATTTCATTGGGCATACAGAGAAATTCCTATGAGTATGACATCGGAAGCTCTTCCAGATGTTGGATAGCAAGAAAGCATGTCCAGAAGCAAATAGATTAAGGCTTCCAATCGAGAATGTCTTTTGATTTGCTAAGTCCTCAAAATGTTTCAACAACTATTCAGTGACTCACTTAAAAAAAAAAAGATAGTTATTTTGCAAAACACTCTGTTAAGTACATTTACACCAAACATTGAAAGCATTGAGAGGAGTGAATTCAGTAGTGCGATTCCTAATTGAGGAGGAAAGAACAAGGTCAGCCAGACTATCAAAGTTTCACAAAGAAACAAGGAATATGTCAAACTGTATATTACAAATGGTAATCATAAAGAAAGGCAGGGACATGAAATCGACAATCCAGAAGTTGTTGACCCCTAAAAAAGAACAGAACAGATAGCTGAGAGACAGAAAATGACTGAACATTCCTGTGTAGACACACAGGCACACATTCAAATACGTGACTAAATGATTAGTGGACAAGTCTAATTAAATATGAAGTGGTATATGGTTGATAGAGAATCTCTCCACTAAGAGATTTTCCATTCAAAAAGGTTTCAGGCCAGAAATTTGTCCTTCATTCACTACTGTAGTCTGCATTCTTGATAGCAGCTCTCAAACGCTGCCAACACTGTTACAAGCTTGCTTTATATAGCTCCTTGCAGTTCTTCTATTTCCCATTTGTCAAAGAATTTCATGAAAAGTACTAAGGGAATATGAACAGACAGGATGGCTCCCAGGCTTGGAAGTCTTTGCCTGTTTCATTTCTCTCCAACTCCAGAGTTACTTCCAAGACAGCTTGAAATGATAAAGAGCACAGATAACCATCATATTTCTGTCACTTTTAGTGACCCATGAAGCAAAATATTAATAACAATTCAGATTTCTATAGCACTTTAAACTTTATAAAATGTACTCATCACTGCCTTATGGAATAGGTGGTGCAATTGTTACTAACCTCATTCTACAAATGAGAAAATAGAGTTAGAGCAAGGTTAAGTGACTTGCCCAAAGAAGCAGGAATGAAACTTGAACCCAGGATTTCTGACTATAACACCAATGTTCTTCCCAATACATTCCTAACACTGCTGACATGAGCTAGGGGCCTGAATTCAATCCTCTTTAGGTCATTTGATGTACTTAGATGAAAAGAGTTAATCAACCATTTCTCTAGCTATCAGTCCCTTATGAACCAAACCACTTGTGCAAAAGTCACTGGGTTAGTCAGCAAGAAGATGATGACAATTTTCTTTTTTTTTTAATGGAAGGGGGCATTTATACATGCTCAGATCACTTAAGATGCAAGCATTTTTGTAAGAGATCCCAGGCACCTGCTTCTGGGAGAAAACATTCTGTATTCCCCTACCACATACTTAGGAGCAGTCACTTTCCATTGACTATCTGGATGGAATGAGCCATGCTTTTAAAACTAGACAATGACAGTCTCTCTGTCTTGGTCTGTGTGTGTGTGTGTGTGTGTGTGTGTGTGTGTCTGTCTGTCTCTCTCTATCTCTGTCTCTCTTTTCCTAGTAGCTGAAAGCTCTATTCATTCAAAATATGGGTTACATGTATCAGAAACTAACTGAGAGGAAAGTCTACTTTCCTGTTCTCCTTTAAGTTTCCATGACCCAAAGAAATGGGTGTAGGGACTGGTCTGTTTCATATGTCCTTTTCAGTTCTAGACACAGATGGCAGAGTCCCCAAAGGGCCATGGAGATTACAGGACAGATGGTGCTGCCAGCCCATCAGGGAAGTCCTGAAATGCCAGGAAGCTGGGTCACAGGCCCACCAGGGACTCCGGACTTAGCACTCAGGGGGACTATGCTACATAGGAACAGAGCTAGATGGTAAACTTAATCCCTCCCATAGACAATAAGAAGCCATAGGAGGAATCATGCCTTCAGATTTTGGGGAGTTTGTGCTATACTTTTGAAGTACATATTTCTTTGTAAAAGCTAATTTGGTTAAGTAGTTAAACAGAACTGTGATACTGGGGACTCCTAAATTTAAAGGAATCTAATCAATGAGGGGCTTGAGCCACTGGCAGAAATGAGTAGAAACCTCAAGCCTTGTAAGGAGAGTAGAGAAACCTAGGGAAGGGGTGAAATGCAATACACCTGGCCTTCATTCAGACAGTGTAGGCCAGGATTGATCATCAGGTACATTTATAGTAGAAGGAGCTGGAATATCAGACTGTGAATGAAAACAGAATGGAGGTTGAAACATGACAATGAAGTCAAAACCAGAGATCGTTATAAAAAAAAAATAGGGACAAAAAAAAGGGAGCGAGAGCCAAAACAGAACCATCAAGAACATAGGAGTCAAATGGGCAGCCAATTGTAGAGCTAAGGAGCTAAGGTCAAAATACTCCAGAGGGCTACATTTGTTTCAAGGGCTCAGGATGATTATGAGGAAATGAGACAAATTGCTGATATGCTTCCAACATCCTTTTCCTTTAAGAGGGAGCCAGTGCCAACACATACCAGGTATACTCTTTCCCACTCCCTCAAGAGGGGTCTGCTTGTGAGAAAGCAGGAAGCAAACCTTGTGGTTTCAGCGAATTAGCTTTGAGAAGCATTTCTGTCACTTCCTCAGAGGCTCAAAACTCATCACCTCCAAGAAGTCTTCTATAGTAAAGCAAACTTCCAATGTTCCCTTATTCAACATCCCCTTGCCACTTATGCCTTCAATTTGTAGCTTGTTACGTTGAACTTGCTGAAATATTGCTTTGTAATTGCTCTCAATCATTTCATATATGTGTTTCTTACCCAACTAGATATATCTTGACTGCAAGTATCCATATGTTCTTATTTTGATGAATCTTTTAACATAAGTAAAGCTATTACATTGCACAAAATAGGCAGTCAATCAATTTTGGCAACACACACACACACACACACACACATACACCCCTTTTTATATACATCATATCTTCTAAATGCCCCTGTGGAAGCTAAGCACTCTGGTGGGAAGAGCACTGATCTTGACATCAGAAGAAAGAGGTTCAACCTGGCTACAAGATTTACTCCCAAAGTTATCATGGAAAAGTCACTTCTCTCTTAGTGCTCAATTACAAAATGGGAATAAATACTTGCATAACCTGTCACTTTGGTTTCTTTTAAAGAAAACATTTTGTGAATCTCAGAGCTGTTATATAAATGTGAGCCATCAACACCAACATTCTTGAAACTTTACACAGCACCTTATGGTATCTCATTTGGTCCTCACTATCTCACTCTGAAGTAGCTACTACAGGTATTATCATCTTCATTTTATAGATAGGAAAACTGAGGACCAGAGAAGTAAAAACAAACAAAAAAAACTTGTTCACAAATAGAGTCAAAATTTAAATCCCCTTCCTTTGCCACAATCTCACACTACACATTCCCAATGAAAGTAGAACATAGGCCTAATACAACATAAATATAATTGTATCTCACTTTATAAACCATATTTGGAGTGCCATTCAAGGATAACCTCTGTTCTCTTATACTATTTTATAAAATGAAGAAAATTTTGTTAAGAAAAAAAATCACAGCTCATATTTTAATCAAAATTGTGCATGTTACCTTAAAATGAGGCACAACTTTACATAAATAAGGTGTCTTCTTGGCTATAATCCAACAATTAAGGAGATACCATTGGGCCAGATTCCAGAGGTTGATCAGTTACTTCCTAGATGTCCAAACTCAGGAGAAAGCTTTTACCAATACCTTATGTGGCGTGAGTTTGACAGATATGGAAAGCATATGGGAGAAATGGAGAATAAGCTGCCTTGAGTATATACTCTGTACATATTTGGCCTATATAGAGAAATTAATGAATAACTCACTTTTGCCATTTACAATCCTTACTTTTGCTATAAGGCAGATCTGGGAGTTTAGGGAGTGGGGGGGAAATTACAAGGAATCATCTTCTACGCCTCTCTTGTGTCAAGGAAGATAAGATAATATTATCTAATTTAGTGGATGAGGTCCCAGAAACCAGAAAAGGTCTTTATTTACTAGTGATTTATTTACCTAAGTTTCCAGAGTCATTAAATGGTGGACAAGAGTAAGAACCTATGTGTCTTACCTCATTCACACATATTTCTCCTATACCATACATTGGTATTGTCAATTACAAAAAAGAATAACAACACTGATGCATGAATTTAATTTAAAAAGTATTTATCAATGAACTACTACATGTGAAACATTGTGCTAGGCACTGGAGACAAAGACAAAGTGAAACAATCTCTGTCCTCCAGGAATATACATTCTGTTGGAGTAAACAACATGCATTCATAAGAAATACAAGATATGAAATAATGTCTAGGTGGTGGTAAAATAAGAGGGGAAATTTACTAACCACAGAATAGGATTTCTAGATGGCACAAGAGAAAAGTGTTAGGGAAGGATAAGATAGGACTCCAGAACACTGATACAGTTGAAAATGAGGTAGCAGAGAAGGGGTAGAGAAGAAGCCTTCTGCTTGAGCAGCCTGTAAATCTTGATCAAGGGTCTTCCAAATAAAGACAAAGATCAATAAATCATCATATCTTTGATAATAGCAAAAATCTTGTTGGTTTGAATATCAAAACTTACAGGAAAAAATGGGGGAGGGAGAGTGTGATTCAGTACAAACATAGAGCAGAAGAAAAAATATCCAGTCCTTGATCCTGTCTTATGGTCAAGATAGGTCAGTGGAATCATATGGGCCAGACTGGTTGCTGAGGAGTAAGGCATATTGGAGGTACTCACCCTCAGCCAACTCAGTTCTGCCTCAGATATACCCCACAGGAGCTGCAGGGAGAATTACCTAAAACTGAGGTTTGGATCATGTTTAGTCTCCCTAAAAGGGGGAGTAGAAAGGAACTCTGGAAACGTAGATCAGATAGGATGGGTATTTATTTCTTCTACATAAAAGTTCTCTGACTCTTCTTCCTTTTTCTCTAGTGTATTCTTTCCTCCCTCCTTTCCTTTTCTTCCTTTAAGATCATCAAAACATAACAAAACCATGCCAGGCCCTCTGGCTTATTTAGTTCTTTCCATGACCTCTAATAACATGAGGGTCAACTTCTTCATAAAAATATAAACCCTTAATCCTTGTATGGTCCATTCCATTAACTAGCTCCTTTTTTTTTTTCCTTTTTTTATGAGCTCCCCCAGGGAATGTAGGGCAGGAGTGGAAGACCAGAGGTTCTTTGTTCCTGGATTGAGGACAAGCTCCACCACACTGCTATTTCCCCAATACTTCTAAACTCTTGGATAGCACTTTTCTGAAAGGCTGGCTCATGGCAGGTATATAGTGCTCCATATGGCTTTGGTTGGGAAGAAATCATTTTTGGAAGAATTAGTGATTGTCTAGCTGATTCTTAGCTTGTGCAACTGTCTTAGTGTGGCCATGAATGGCTATATATGATGGGTAGAACTGACTAGGAATCAGGCTGACATTATTTTAACCTGACATATTATCAATTTTCTATAGAAATTCTGTGATAGAAAAGACAGACTCCAGATTAGAAAGGCCTGATACTCTGGGGTCTTGGAAGAGCCTAATTTGATCCACCTCTCTATGTGGGCTGACCCCCAACTAGGTGTCACTGGGCAAAATTTTCCCTTACTCTAACACACTAAGCTGGTATTTATTTTTGTATTTGTTTCTAGGTCTGGCTTTCTTGTAAAGACCAACTATGCTGTGTTTGGACTTCCTGCTAGGGCTGCACTCTAGTTAATGATTTAACAGTACATATGCAATAGCCCTTAGGTTCTTTGGTTGCTTTTTTTTTTTAATTAATGGCATTTTTTTAATATTTATATGATGTCTTTTGTTCCAAGGTATCTCTGTGTCAAATACTGTATGAATTTTTCACATATAGATGCACACAAACCTTGTAAATAGGACATTGCAAATACCATTGATCTGCATAAGATGTACAGACTCTGCCCTACTTGCCCTGGAGCAATGATCTGACAGCCAACAACATCCACAGTCTGAAGGCATGCTGGAGAATTGCCATTGCCAGTTTTTATTAAAATTCAACACAATTTCTTTTAGGTCCATCATCAATTAGCAGGTCTTTCATGGCACAAATTTGATGAATGCCTTGCTTCTGTACGTACAACATCACAGAACTGCTATTGGGCCCAGGGGGTTTGTTTGGTTGATCACCCTCTACCTCTAAAGGGGCCCTTAGCTTTGAATTGACATATACAAAACAAGTTCAGTCCTGGGGGAGTCCGGTGTCTGGAGAGAGGAATAAGGATCTATTTCTTGCTGTCTTTGGTTCTTTATACCCCATGGGAGCCCCAGGGAGAATCACCTAAAGTACAGGTTTGGTTCATGTTTAGAGTCTCCCCAAAAGGCAGAATAGAAAGGTACTCAGTGGGAAATGTAGATCAGACACAGGAATTTGTTTCCTCTACACAAAAGGAATGCCTAAAATGCAAAAGATTCCCAGGTGAAATGGTAACTTACTATTATAGTCTCCCAGGAGGATCATGTTCAAAATATTAAGATATGATGTACTTAGAGAAAATGTTGAATGGGCATCTCATCTTCACTCAACCTAGTATATTCAAAAAAACTCCCTCAAGGTTTCTGTCTTCTGGACAGGTAGATCTAGGGTTGTGCTCATCCTTAAGTCAGTATTAATGGTTATCTTCTGTTCCAAGAAATTATGTAGTAAATGGGGGGGGGGGAGAGCGGAAGACCCCAACTTCTCACATTCATAAAGTTGCCTCCAAATCTGGAAATCAATAGAATCACTGTTCTGTCACTTAATCTCAGGGAAAGAAATATCAAGCAAAAAGACACTCATGACCTTGAGATCCTGATTCAAGCTGACCTGAACAACTCCCTGCTTTGCTGGCTACATGTAAGAAAATTGACATTTCTGCCAGGATTGGGGAGGGCATCCCTAAATACTCCTTCCTAATCATCACAGGGAGTCCCAGAGAAGGTGTTCCAAACTACCGCTTCAGGAAAACGGAAGAAGAGACAATGTTAGAGGGCAGAATCACTTCTTTTAAGGTATATTAGTAGATCAGACACAGGAATTTGTTTCCTCTACACAAAAGAAAAGAGTCAACTCTTGTCAACTTAATAGCTCATCCTCTCTAATGAAGACGGGGGTGAGGGGGTGGAGGAAGAGAGGGGAAAAAAGGCAATTCGTGGAACTGAACCATAAATGTTGGGTGGCGCTTGTGTTTGACCAAAGGCCTAGTGAACAGATGTGTCACTAGAAGGGACCCAGTTCCAGACATGCTCACTAGCAACTAGATAACGCTGGAGAAGGAAGTTCCCTGATTACACCCATTAGGTAGCTAGGTGTTAAAGTGAATAGAGCACTGGGCCTGGAGTCAGGAAGACCTCAATTAAATCAAGTCTCAGACACTTACTAGCAGTGCAACCTTGGGCAGGTTACTTACTTCACCTCTGTTTGCCTCAGTTTCCACAACTATAAAATGGGGAAAATAATAACGCCTACCTCTCAGAATTGTTGTGAGGATAAAATACTTGTTAAACTCAGTACAGTTCCTAGACCATAGTAGGCATTTAATAAATGTTATGGTTATTATTATTTTTATACATACGGGACAAACAGCAAACAAATTCATTCCCACCTACAAGGATAACCTTGTATTCCACTGAAATCTTGGAAAGATGAGAGGAGGCAGAGCAGTCAGATCATGGCATCACATCACTGGATAAGACCTTCCTTTACTAATCTAATACCACCACCCCTATCTACCACCATAACAGACAATAATAATAGTAGATATTATTTATAAAACTTTAAGGTTTGCAAAGTGATATAAAAATATTATCTCATTCGATCCTCACAACTCTGGCTAAGGTACATGGTATCATTATCCCCATTTTATAGATCTGGTGACTGAGACAGACTGAGGTTAAATGACTTGACCAGAGTCACACAGCTAACGTCTGAAACCAAGTTTGAATTCAGGTCTTTGTGCCTTCAGGTCCAGGACTCTAATTAACTCTACCATCTACCTAGATGAAGGAATTGAGGTTAAAGCCCTAAGAGGTTAAGTGGTGTTCTGTAACAGTACTACTAAGAGGAAGTCTACATCCTAAAAGCAGCACTTTTCTCTGTTCAGTGTTTGTCTTTGCTTGTTTGTTTGTTTGGGGAGAGGAAGGAGGGAGTTGGAGCATACAATACCAATTAGCTAGAAGAAAAGCATCCAAAACTGCCACAACCTATTTTCAGTCATCAGAAGCTAGATCAGCCCTTAAGACAGAACAAACATTCCAAAATATCAATCGATCAATAATGAACAAGCATTTTTGAAGTGCCTACTTTGTGCTAGGTGCTGTACCAGGTGCTGGGCCTACAAGTACAGAGAATGAAACTATCCATACTTAGATGTAATGTCAAGCAAAGTAGTACTTTGCTCCTTATTTCAGCTATTCAAGTACCTTTGATTGTGTCAAGTCTTTTTTGGAAATAGAACACAGTGCTTATAATAGGCCAAAGGGAGTTTGGAGAGCTTCCCTGTCCTTAATAGGCCTAACTTCATCAGAAGGGGTGCTGGACAGGAGGAGCTTGCCAAAAGGGCAGAACATGAAGGGTGGAACAGGAAGGAGAAGAGCAGATAAAAGCTCAAGCACCAGCTGGGACCAAACAGAGCTAAGAGAGAGAGAATGTCTGTGATGTTGGCACTCTGTCTATTGTTCTGTCTGTTGTTCTGTGTTGGCATTACTTTGCCAGATGGAAGCATTCTGTCCATTGATCTGTGTTACATTGTCAGACAGAAACACTGTTTGTGTTGATTTCTCAGGCAGAAGGTGAATTGAGATGATAGTGCTGCCAATGTGTGTTAATACTGTTGTACCTCTGTTGAGTTTTGTTTTCCTAGAAACAGAAACTGAGATGGGCTGGGGTGGAGCAGTCCTCCTGAGCTGCAATATGGAACAGGAGTGGAGAGTTGCCTACCTGTGAATCCAGGCAGCAGTTGAGTGAATCCAGGAAAGAGCTAGGAGCATGGAGGAGGAGTCATGGGGTTTGGAAGTCAGCCTCAAGTTAAGATGAAAGAAGACTTTAAGTAAAATCTATAGGAATACAAGTCATTCTCCAATTGATAAACGGTCAAAGGATATGAACAGGCAATTTTCAGAAGTAGAAATTAAAGATATCTATAAGCATATGAAAAAATGTTCTAAATCACTATTGATTTGAGAAATGCAAATCAAAACAA
>CM053588.1:192123628-192170760 GCA_028646515.1 Pseudochirops corinnae
TATGGAGAGCAATCTGGAACTATGCCCAAAGAGCTATAAATAATTGCATACCCTTTGACCCAGTAATACCACTTCTGGGCTTGTATCCCAAAGAAATCATAGAAGTGGAAGGAAGACCCATATGTACAAAAATATTTATTGCAGCTCTCTCCATGGTGGCAAAAAACTGGAAATTAAGGAGATGCCCATCAATTGGGGAATGGCTAAACAAGTGGTATATGAATGTAATGGAATACTATTGTGCTATAAGAAATGGGGAGGAGATGGACTTCATATTTACGTGGAGAGGCTTATACAAACTGATGCTAAGTGAGAAGAGCAAAACCAGGAAAAACTTGTACACAATCATAGACACATTGTATGTGTGATGACCAACCTTGATAAATCGGACTCTTCTCAGCAACTCACAGCTATAAGTCAACTCTACAAGTCTCAGGATGGAAAGAGATACGTACATTCAGAGAAAGATCTAGAAAGACCAGAGTTTAAATGGAGACTGAAGCAATCTACATGCTATTGCTCTTTTCCATATTTGGTTTTGTTTCCTTTTTCCCATTGTCCACTCCATTGGTTACAGCCCTTCTATACAACCAGACTAATGAAAATATTTGCAGATTCTATACTTGATTGCATGCCACCATGGGGTTGGAGGGGAGAGGAAGGGGAGAAAACTTGAAACTCAAGTGACTCTGGAACTGAATCTTGTAAACTAAAAGTAAATAAATAAATCAATATAAATTTAAAAAAAAAATTTTTTTTTTAAAAGAAGACTTTACCTGGGTACTCAGTGGGGACTGATGCTATTGTAACTCTCTGTGACCTAGGGGTGGATAGCCTTTGTACTTTCCACTACCCCTTAAGGATTATTGGCTTAAGAATGACTGGAAGCCAGACTGGAGTCAAGATGAAAAAAGACTGGATTTGGGTACTCCATATTGATTGAGGAGATTGTGACTTATTGAATGATATATTTTGTTTAAGACTGTGGGGCCACCTTAGTAATAAGTTGTTGTGTTATGTTCTTGTGAATATTGTGCTTTATTTTCTTGAATGTTTTGCTTTAGCTTATTGCTGAATAAATAGAGTTCAATATACTATGCGATTAGATCATGAAAGTCATTCACAGTAGCAGTCCTCAGAAGAGATGCTTGTGATTGGCTTTACATTACATTATAATGGGGGAGACAACAAAAGCATGTGTAAATCTGTATGGTATGAATATAAAGGTAAATACACATAGAAAATACATTTTTATACAAAGTAGTTAAATATAAGGTAGTTTGGGAAGGAAGGTACTAGCATTTGGGGGGATCAGGAAAGACTTCATACAGAAGTCATCCCCTCTAATTATGCTTTTAAAAGTATCCCAGAAACCCTGTGCCCATGAGTATCTTCCCATTCTCCCTGCTGTCACTCCTGAAATCACTTCTTTGGGGTTAAGATGGAGAAGGTGTCTGATAATAGGCAGAACCTTTCTCGCTCTGTGCCCATGAGTATCTTCCCATTCTCCCTGCTGTCACTCCTGAAATCACTTCTTTGGGGTTAAGATGGAGAAGGTGTCTGATAATAGGCAGAACCTTTCCCCCTTTCAAGTAAGGGAAAATGGTGTCATACCATTGAAACTTTATTAGTTTATTAAATTAGTAACTAAGCAGGGCTCTCAAGGTACAGGAGAGAAAACAGGTAGATTCTGATAGGGAAAAATCATAGAATCATATGTTTAGAGTCAGAAAGAACCCTAGAGGCCATCTAATTCATTCCCTTAATTTTACAGATAGGGAAACTGAGGCTAGGAGAGGAAAAGACTTGTCAAGATTGTAGGAAGTGGTAGAATCTAGTCCTTTCACTGCTAATCTACAGCACTTTCCATTTTCATCCCTATATTCAATGGGGTGTTAGAGGAAAAGCAGGGCAGTAAAGGGGAAGAACTAGAACAAGGAGGGGCAGAGAAAAGACCACAACACAGGGTAGGACACAAAAAAGTAAAGAGCAATGCAATAAAATAGTGATTTCGTTGTATGTTATAGAGTAGCCTAAGAGAGTCATGCCCTGATCTTAAGTGTTCAGGTGGAACCTAGAAAGGTGCTGAGATGGTTGTTGCCTACTGGTATCACGAAGGGCCCTCCACTAATTTAAACAGATGAGCAGATTCCCAAGACACCCTCCACAGTTACCCTCTACCCTACCTCCCTCCTAAACTCCAGTAAAATCCATTCTAATCCTATGGCTCCATGACTGCGCTTACATGTGGGGAAAATGTTAACAAAAGTTTTGAAGAGTATGGAGAAGGCTTGTATGCTTTGGCGTCATCCCATGTGAGTAATAAGAATAGCAATTCTCACACAACACTTAGAATTTAGTCTACCAAGATTAAGAGCAGCTGCTCAAACTTAACAGGACTAAATGTTGGCAGCACAAGTTCACAGCAGTTTTATTTGAAAGGCAACATGGTTCTAACATGCAGCAGGGCAGATGGAGGTCTAGGAGAGGTGGAGCCCCAGCAGCTTAGCATTGCTCTGTCTTAGAAGCAGAAAGAAGCCTATATTTCATTCCAGACCAAGCTTCAGGGCTCAGATGCCAGACCAAGCTGGCAGCAGTACCCAAAGTCTGGGAGGTGGAGGGGAAGTGGACCCTACAATGCCAGAAAGCCCTCCCCACACCCAAATCTCCCCATCACCTCTTAAATCTGCTGATTGAGGTTTAGTCCTATGGATCTTATAGGTTTCAAGAGTCTCCATAAAAATAGAAATGCCCCCTAGGAGGGGGAACACTTTAGTCTTTTATCAACACCTTAGATTGAATGAGTTTTGACAGATGTGGAGACCAAGGTCCCTATAGAAATGAGCTGCAGAATAGAGCCCTGGGAGACATGGAGAATACGCTTCCCTAAGTATTCTGTATATATTTTTATATGTTCATATTGCCTCCACCCCATAAAAAGGAAGCTTTCTGAGAGCAGAGTATTCTCCCTCCTCACCTCCACATCCTGGCTTCCTTCCAAGAATCCGTTCAAATTCCACCTTCTGTTGGAGGCCTTTCCAGTCCTTCCCTGCCCCCACCACTGCCAGTGCCTTTTCTGTAAGACTGTCTCTTATTTATACCGTTTATATCTTGTATGTCATAGCTATTTGTCTGTCTCTCCCATTAGGATTTGAGCCCCTTGGAAATAGGGACCCTGTTCCCTCCCCTCTTTTTCAATGCACAGTATTTGGCATTTTGTAGGTACCTCATAAATGCTTTCTGACTGTTAGACCGAAGTGGGATTAGGGGGAGAGGGGTTAGTTACTTAATAATTGATTGTTGACTGATTGATTTTATATTCCCAGCACCTTCCTAGTACCTGGCGCAGAGAAGGCACTTAAAGAACTACTTGTTGATTTGGACCCTTACTAAGCACAGAACACTTAAAGGCAAACAATGATGGAAATTACTTATCAGCAACCAGCAGTCAAAATAAAAGGCAAAGGAAATAAAGGATGGGTTTTTCTCCATCAATACGGGCTATAGGAACACAAAGGAGCCTCCTTTTGTGTCCTCTTGAGTTAAAACCCAAGTAATCAACAGACTGGTATCCCCTAAGACCACCACTATCACAGAACAACACTAACTTTGTTTCCATGTAACACAAACACAACGCACTACATTGTGTATCCCAAACCCCATGGCTTGTGGTTCCCTTGGTAACAAAGCTTCCAGCATGGCTGCTGGTCACAAGGGTGTATAGTGGGGCATTACGTAAGGTTCACACAATTAATCTGATTTACTACTTAAGACAGACCTCAAAAAAGCATTTCTTTCATTCTCATTTACCATCCCTTGCTTCTTGCCTCCTAAATGAAACCTCTGTGCCCCACAAAGGAATAAGAAGGTTCTAGGCCCAAACTCATTAAAATATAACAGATTTGGGGGCAAAAACAAACTAGATCACAAGGGCAAATTACCCAGAGTCATAGGTTGGGTTTTTTCCCTAAGAGTGCTGAACTGAGAAGATATTAAGAGTAGTTATTGTCCTTCACTAATTTAACAAGATGACCGAGTTAAAAAACAGAGCTTTGGTGTCTCAGGCTGGGGCTAGCTCCTTCCCATCCCTTCTTATCTACCTTTCATCAGTGGTCCAAAGGCCGCAGCTCTCACACCTCAAGATCCTTCTACCTCATTTAACCCTACCTCTACTGTCCAACCGTGTAATGTCTGCAATAGCAAAAAAATGAATAAATAGAAAATAGTACAGAGTCTCTTTCTCTTACTTCAACATTCTACTATGTGAGTCACCACCCTCTCCACCCCACACCTTAGACTGAAGGCACATTCCTAACACTTACCCTTAGGGCTCTTTGTGGTACTTGTCCTGAAATTATAGCTATGGCTCTGCATTTAGCCAATTAAACATAATCCATTTTGAAAGGCCAAATCACTATTAAACAACTAAATGTTTTTTCACTTCCTCAGTATAGTTTACAAAAGTATTATTCCTCACATTGCTATATTGTAGATTATGGTAGTTTGTGTTTCCCAAAATGAGAAACTGAGGCTTAGGGGAAAAAGAAGAAACCAAAATGATTTCATCAAGGTCATATAGCTAGCTTGGGGTGGGCCCAGGAGTCAAGTCCAATTCTATGGACTCTAGTTGATGTTCTTCTTATTTCAAAACCTTCATTTAAGGAGAGGGCTCTGCACAGACATCCTCTTATTTCTCACCTTACTACATACACCATTCTGAGATTTCTCTGAATTGTCTACCATTCTCCCTTTGACACCACACTCCTTTATCCACTCCCCTTTTCAGCTTCCTTTTGCATGTCGTCTTCCTCCATCAGATTGTAAGTTCCTTGAGGGCAAAGACTAATTTTAATTTTTTATTATTTATATCCCCAATGTTTAGAACAGTGCCTGGCACATAGTAGGCAGTAAATAAATGATTATTGACTATTAACTGGGTACCTATTTCCCTGATTCCTTTATACACAAGATTACATTTTTTTGTTACCATATAGTTTTATTCGGTAAACAAACATTATGGTGTATTTTATGCCAGGCACTATACTATGTGCTGCCAATACAAATAAAGCAGAAAAACAGTCCCTGCCCACAAGAAGTTTTCAGGAGAGAGTCAACAGTGCAGACTGGAAAAGAATGAAGACATGGCAGACCTAGGCTTTCTCCTTAAAGTGGAGGTTCTGGGAGGAACCATCCAATCAGAAGGAGAGGTTGGAGGGTAGGGGGAGAGGGTGCTTTCAATGGGTGAATTCCAGGACTGAAGTGAGCTTCTAGTATGAAGGGCTTCCTGATGACGAAATTCTATGGGTAGAGAAATTCTATGAGACAGTCAACTTTTGACAATGAAATACTAGTTTGTTTGGGTTGTTTTGCCTCCTGTCTCTTTGGTACTTTCCAAAGGATAATAGTGGCCATTTCAGCTTATCTAATACAAAAATTATGCTCCTAAAAGCAAAGGGACAAAGTTATTTTCATTGAGTGGAAAAGAAAAAAATAATGATAACTGGACAGAATCCAGAAAGAGAAAAGTCATCATCAAAAATTTCTCCAATATCATCCACACACAAAGTTCATTATCAGAATCATATGTAGGGGAGATCAATTTGGGCATCTCCTTTGGACACAAACCTAAGAAGACTGTACTTCCTCTTGAGCAAGAGTTGGTTCCTTCCTGCAGGGGTCCAAAGGCCACAATCCTAAAACTTCATGGTTCTGCCCTAGTATCTAGCCTCAACTCTAAGGATAAGTCATCTAGAAGGATAACAGCATTCTTAGGCTTCCCTCTTACCTCAATCCTTGGTGGAGAACACATATGAGACCCTCTGGCAAAGGCTGTCCCCTCCTATTCTATGTCCCTACAACCCACCTCCTCCCCCCAAGTGTTCTCTGCTACACAAACACTCCAGTCTTTTCTTTTTTGCCCTAGGTGAAAGAATTCTTAGTTATACTTCTTAAAGTGATTAAAGGGCCCAATATACTTTTGTAGTGTGGCAATAAACATGCTCTTCATGAGAAAAAACATGTAGATGGCTACAGAGCATCACAGACCCCTAGAAAGTGCTTAAAAGTAAAATTCAACACTGTTGGGAGAAAACCCCCAATAGTACTGAATTGGATTCGAGCTATTCAGGGGGATTCCATCTGCCTCCCTAGGGAACGGCAAAGCAAAATCGACACTATGTTGGGCCATGGTGATAAACAAGGGAAAGAACCAAAAATTCCACTAGATGAAGACAGACACAACACAGAGAAACACCTCATCAAGCATTTGAAAACTGAGAATCAAGGCAATATAAAATCAGCTATATGGAACTTTATTGAAACTGTGAATTGGCTTTCCATTCCTACTGCCTACTCAAACTAAATTCAGCTCAGTCATTTCATTTAGGCTAATTCATATCAAGTGGACATTTTCTGAGTACATATAGTACCAATTTTGATCTTTGAAATCTTTTTTTTTTCTTAAGGACCACCCCTTAAACCCAAATCACTCCGGTTCTCATTGATTGGCCAACAGTAGGTCACAGGCCTAGTCCCACTTGGTCACTATTTGGGCCCTGATTGGCTCAGAGTGAATGTAAATAACAAATATTTCTGTTTTGGCCAGAAACCCTGAGGACCTTCCCCTCTCAGACTGATTTTTTTAAAACTGGGTTAAGAGGCCATGCTCTGTCTCATTTCTTATCTACCTTAATCAATGATTGAGCATTGTTTCAGTCATATTGAAACTTGTCAAAGACTTTCATTCAAAAAGGCGAAAGTCTCCCACTGCATCTGGGGCCATCTCCAGTCATCCTGATCTATATCTTGTTCCTGGACTCAGATGACTCTGGAAGAGTAAATGAGGCTGGTCATTTTGCACAGCCCTCCCTCACTTAATTCCAACTCACTTGCATGTTATGGCACCACCTTCCGGATGTCACAGTCTTCTTCGAGAACAAAGAAAACACAACAACAGCAACAGTATTGCTCATTTAAGCATTCCTCAACTGATAGACACCCCCTTAGTTTCCAGTTCTTTGCCCCCACAAAAAGATCTGCTATAAATATCTGTGTGCCTATGGGATCTTTCCCTATTTTTAGGATCTCTTTGGGATATAAGCTATGTGGAGGTATATGAATGTTATAGAAAATTATCATTATGCTATAAGAAATGAGGGAAAAGATAACTCCAAAGAATCATGTGTGATTTGCATGACTTGTATGTGTGACTTGTATGAACTGATACAGAGTGAGGTGAGCAGAACCAAAAGAATTTAATACTATAACACCAGTATTATAAACCAATTTTAAAGACTTATATAAACTGATGAAGAATAAAATGTTTCAAAGCAAGGAAATACCTTATATAGTAACAATGTTAAGGATAAACAACTTCAAAAGCTGTAAGAATTCTGACCAATGCAATGGTTATCCATGATTCCAGAGAGCTCATGATGAAATATGCTGTCTCTGTCTTGACAGAGAACCTGATGGACTCAGGGTACAAAATGAAACACACACACACACACACACACACACACGCGCGTGCGCGCACACGCATGTAATTTGTTTTTCTTGACTATGTGTATTTGTTACAGGGGTTCTGTTTATTCCCCTCAATGGGACGTGTAGAGAAAATAGATTTCTGTTAAATTAAAAAATTTGAAACAAAAAAGAAAATATCGACAAATAATCTATATGTACATAATGAAGGTTAACTCTCTCTATATATATCCAACATATCAATAATATAAATTCCCTATATTTCTGTAACATTTTATATCTTAGAAGATATTTTTCACATATATTATATATCATGTCATGTCATGTTATTTCATATACCTTATATCATTTGATTCTCAAAATCCCCCCGAGGTAGGTAGGGTAGTTATTATCTACATTTTAAATTTAAGGAAACTGACGCTGAGAGAGATTAAGTGACTTTTTATAGGTGATACAACACTTATTAAATGTAATAACTAGCAATAGGGGCAAGTCTTTAACCTAGGTTAAAGGTCTCCAAACCCATGTTTCAGTCCATTATATCAATCAATTGATAACAGTAATCGATCAACAGATATGTGTCTATCATGCTTAGGGTAGTGTTTTGTGGGGAATACAAATTAGAAAAACATGTTCCTAGCTGTAAAACAATTTACAAACATGGGAACCATATTTTATAACTCTATCCTCAGCACTTATGATTGTAGTCAGCACTCTATAAATGTTTCTAGGTGGTAGTAGTGGTGGTGTTAAAGTTGATGAGTGGTATGGACATATATGTTATAGGAATTTAGATGAAGGAAGGTCACTACATGGGTAGAATTGCTTAAAGAGAGTTTCTTAAGGCAATCTACTGACTTGGTGGCCTGGCTGCATTTCTAGTACTATAGAGTATCTAAATAGGAATTCTGAGTTGCGTTTATCAGTTTCAAACACCAAAAACATTGTATTACATGGCCCTAGCTTTTTTCCCCTAACCATTGTCAAAAAAGTGGCATAGTAAGGTAAAATGATTGCCTGATTTAGAATCAAAGGGCCTATTTCTAAGCCATCCACTACTACTTAATACCTAGAAAAGTGTAGACAATTTTCTTAAACTTTTTAGGTCAGTTTCATTTTATGGACGATGAGTGGTATAGGTTGGAATAGATGATTTCTAAGATCCCTTTTGGCCTAAATCTACTATAAATATGCTTAGAGAAGGGAAAGGTTAAGGTAAGATATCATTTTTATTTTCAAGTTGGACTGAGACTATCATGGTTTCACTCCGTCTTGTTAGTGTATATTTAAAGCAAATGGAAATGGATAAATTAATAAATTAAAGATCTTGATATTAAAGTTCTCTCTATATACATGAAAATATGCATATATACATACCTATATGAATATATACATACCCATCTGTTTGAGGTATACACACATTTTTGTGTGTGTATACATGTATATAAATATATATCTACTTGAGGTATGTATTTTATATTTTTTCATTTATATGTATGTGTTTATATATATTTGTGATTTTTTCATCTTGAAGAGAAAGGACTATAAGCACATAGAATGTTCTAGTTAGAAAGGACCAAGGAGATCATCTAGTCTGACTCCCCTCGTTTTAAAGACAAAGAAATGAGACCCAGGGAGGTGGCTCTCCTAGGACTCTATGGCTTACTCTAGGTCACATAACCACTTAGCTACAGAACTACTCAAGCCCAAGCCTCTTGATCATGATGCTCATGTTCCATAGTGAGGGCACTACTGCCATCTTCAATATTTCAGTCTGCTCACTGTATTGAAAAGAGTATGAGTCAGCCTCATTTCACCTTTCACTTGCAACGTGCTTCCATCATGACACATCCAGTGGGGATTGCAGAAAAGTAGCCTTGCCAATTCCAGCAAGCCAAGTGAGACAAACATTTAATCCAGTTTGAAGATCTGACATGGAGATATAAACCATGGCTCACACACCTTTTGAACTTTCTTTGGCAGCTTCTGTTTGGAATCAGCATAAATGCCAAAAAGGTGAGTGATTAGTATCAGTGAAGCCCTACTCTTACACTCACAGGCTTGCAAAATTATTCTGGTCTAGACAATAATTAAAGTCAGAAAGTTGACTTAATTAAAGAACATCTTTCCCTAACCTTCAGGGCAATTCCTGAGCATTCACTAAGAGTATTATTTATGAAGACAGCTCTGGTGATGTCCAATTCAATGAATGGATATCCTCTTAGGCAAAAATCTTCTCTTCTGATCTCTTGTGGTATGATGAGCTATCAGGGATAGGTGGTAGCAGGGTTGGGCTGGCAAGAGGGGGGAGGTAAGGTGCACGTTATCCTGAATCCTTCAAGTACAAGGTCAAAGATTCTAGTGTTATTATAAAGTCATCAAGTAAACAGAAATGGAATCTGATTCATCTTTAGATCAGATGAGACATATGACTGTAGGGCCGTTGTCTATACCTTACTCTGTCCAACCCTTTAGTTTCAGTTCCTTCTGTGCTTGTATATACTGGACCCTAGTTAACATGCTATGTTGAGGGCCCGGAACTGCCATACAGGTGATACTACCTTATCAGCAGACCTCTGTGATACTCCAGTAACTCCATCTCCTTAGATGGGGGGGAGGGGGGGGTGGAAGGGGAGTCCTTAGAAAACACTACTTTTTACTGAGTCCTCTCTAGTAAATCATACAAATGACAAGGTTCTTAATTTACATTAGGAATCTGTCTGTGTATGTGAGTTGCTTTTGAATCAAACTTAAACTTTTCATCATATATATATATATATATATGATGTTCACCTCTCACACAAGACTGAAATCTTGGCAAGCACAGAGATGTGTTCTTCAATCCTTTTTTTTTTAATATTCCATAAAAACCTAGTGCAGTGTTCTGAACACAAAAACAAACAAACAAAAACAACCCTGTGTGGTAGAGAATACAAATTGATATGCATGGGATCTAGTGGAGATCCTTGATGTCTTAATGCATCTCTGTAACAAGACCTAGCATGAGTATTCTTTCATGGTGGTATAACATAGTATATAAGCCCTTTCATAGTTACTGCTTTCAAACTCAAACCCTAGGTATTGGGTTCTTTGTACTTCTCCCTCTAACACTGTCACTCTCCCTCTCTTACCTCTTATGGAGGTTCCTAGTATCTCAAAATTGTTCCTGATTTCCCACATTTTTCAGGTCTCATTATCACTGTCCTCCAGATGCTACAGCGGTTCTATGGAGGGCTTACTCAAACTCAGCAACTGAATACCAGCATGTAGTCCTTTGCTTCCAAATTCAACTTTATCCTTACCCTACCTAGACTCCCTGAAATTAAAGTCTGCTATAGAGGTGACTCTCAATCCCCAAAGATCTGCACCCATATAATCAAATTACTCTCAAATCACAGTCTTTCCAATAATCAATCTAAATACAATATTAACTTTCCTCTCATACTACATTTTCTAACTTCCATACTCTATACCTCTCAATATTATCACAAATACTCAGGGACACTCTTCTTTTCATATGCATTAATTCTACCATTTACCAGAATGGGCAGCTAAGTGGCACAGTGGATAGAATGTCAGACCTGGAATCAGGAAGACTCTTCTTCATGTATTCAAATCTGGCCTCAAACACTCACTAGTGTGTGACCTTGGGAAAATCACTTAACCCTCTTTATCTGAGTTCCCCATCATTAAAATGAACTGAAGAAGGAAATGACAAACCACTACAGTCTCTTTGCCAAGAAAATCTTAAATGGGATCACAAAGAGTTGGACATGACTGAAACAACTGAATAACAACAAAAATGACCAGAATCCAGAAAAAAATGACCTGACCATCCTTTACAGTTTGGGTGAGGTGTGGTGGGCACATAGCACCCTTAAATTTCTCATTTGAAAGGGACCTTATAGATCTACCTCCATCGTTTTTGGATAAGAACCAAAGACAAGGATGTGGTCCGAGGTCAGACAGCTAGTTTGAATCAGAAGAAACAGTACAGAGATTTCCCGTTTCTAGTCCCATTCTATTATTTACTTCAACGATCAAGGATTTTGTGCTTTTATCAGCATGGATTCTCCCTCTACTAACTCAGATAACAACTCTTCCCTGCTTGATAGATAGTCTTTGTGAGTTACTATGGCTAAAAATTTCACCATCCTAAGGTCAAGCTGATGTTTCTCTGACTTTACCTGGATGGTTCTCAGATGATAATATACATTACCGGACCCATGCACATAGCTGTTCCTGCTTGTTATGATATATAAGAATCTATACTTTAATGAAATAGCTTTCAAAGACCCAAGTACATTTCCACTCTACAATAAGACATTGACATAGGGCTTTAGTAAAGGACTTGCACAAAAATTTTATTGGCGGTCACCAGTACAATCACCATATATTGGTTATCATCAAATATGTGTGACTAGGGTTATTATACAGTCCATTCCCTTTTTCAGGCAAATGAGAACTAGAAATATCCTTAACATATTCTAAGAAAGAAGGCATGTAAGAGATGGATGAGTACTCATTAAATAATCATTTGATTAGCAGACATTTATTAAGTGCCACCAATGTACAAGGAAAGCCCTATTCTGGCAGTGTTCTAGCCCTGGAGGAGACAAGGGTGAAGGTGGGTTTTGAAGCCAGATGCGTCTAATTCTTAAGTTCAATACACTACATCATGCTCAATACTGTGTCTTAGATATAGCAGGTACTCAATGAAGATTTTCTTGATTAGGAAAAAGATGAGGGAGGTTTAAAATTTTCCTTTTGAATTATTCCCAACTATATATTTAAACTGTACTTAAAGGACTAAATGGGCTGCTTCATCAACCAGAGTCAAAGAAAATTCTACCATTACAATTCTTACAGAGCCTTTTAACTGGAAGTCAAGAGATTTGGATTCTAGACCAACTAAATGGGTATATGAGGTAGGTTACTTCTTTAAAAGCACCACTTCCATGAGATCATCTTTGATCTTCTCAACCTAGAAGTGGCCTCTTTTGCCTCGTAGTTCTCATAGCATTCTACCTGGGCACTTCCCCAACACACAACTCGTATTTGTTGCATTCTACTTTGTATCATAATTATTTGTTTACAAGTATTATTTTTCTGGCCCAATTAAATGACAAGTTCTTTGATAGCCAGGTCTATGCCATACAAATATTTATCTCCCCAGTGACCTGCACAAAGTAGGTATTTAAGAAATACTTAATAAAATATCACTACTAGGGCTATATTACATATATATGAAAATAGAGTCAAAAGACCCGTTATGTCAAAAATATATTTATAGTCATTGGGTGTTCGACAACTTGGAAATGCCCTAACAAATTACAGTGAATGTAATGAAATAATATTGTGCCATAGGAAATGACAAAGGGGATGGCTTCAAAGAAGCCTAGGAAGACTTATAGAAACCAATGCAAAAGTGAAAAAGCAGCACAGGGAGAAAATATGCAATAACAAAAACATTATTAAAAAGAAACAGCTTTGAAAAAATAAGAATTCTGATCAATACAATGACTAACTATGATTGCAGAAAGTCAGTGATCAAGCATGATTGCCACCTTCTGACAGAGAAATGATATTTAGAATATAGATAGACATACATACATACATATATAGTCAATTCAGGAATTAGTTTGCCTAACTATGTATATTTGTTTGAAGGGTTTTGTTTTGTTTTTCTTTCTATGGAAGGGAGGGGTATGTGAGAGAGAAAATAGTTCTCTCATTGAAAAACTGGCTCTGGTTCTCAACTTTCATATTTATAAAAAAAGGTTGTACTGGATAATTTCTTTCTTTTTTTGGTATTTTCATTTTTTGAATATATTTAGTATTTTATTTCTCCCCAGTTACATGTAAAAATAGTTTTTAATATTTGTTTTTCAAATTTTTGAATTTGAGTTTCAAATTCTCCTCTTTTCTCCCTCCCCATCCCCTCATTAAGAAGGCAAGCAATTAGACATAGATTATACATACATAGTCGTACAAAACATTTCCAAATGAGTAATGTTGTAAATGAAAGCAGACAAAAACAAAATTCAAGAAAAATAAAGAAAGTAAAAAAATATATACTTTGATCTGTATTCAGACACCATCAGTTCTTTCTCTGGGGAGGAATAGTTTTGGGTTTTTTTTTTTCTATCATAAATCTTTAAGAGTTGCCTTGAATCATATTGCTGAGAATAGCTAAGTCATTCACAGCTGATCATCTTACAATATTGCTGCTGCTTTACACATAGTACATTTCATTTTACATCAGCTCATGTAAGTCTTTGCAGGTTTTTCTGAGAACATCCTACTCATCATTTCTTATAGCCTAAGAGTACTGTCATAATCATATACTATAGTTTATTCAGCTATTCCCCAATTGATGGGCATCCCCTCAATTTCTAATTCTTTGCCTCTAGAAAAAAGCTGCTATTCATATTTTTGTACATATAGGTCCTTTTCCTTTTTGTTTTCATCTCTTTTGGGATATAGACCTAGTACTGGTATTGCTAGGTCAAGGGTTTTATAGCCCTTTTGGCATAATTCCAAATTGCTCTATAGAATGGTTGAGTCAGTTCACAATTCTACCAACAATGCATTCATGTCTCATTTTTTCCAGCATCTCCTACAACACTTGTCCTTTGCCTTTTCTGTTCTATTAACCAGTCTAATAGGTATGAGGCAGTACCTCAGAATTGTTTTAATTAGATTTGATTGCTGTTTGATGGACTACCTACTATTCTGAAGGATATATAAACTATGAGTCCTCTGCCATGATGGTCTTTTGGTGTAAGAGAGATGGCTGAATGACCATCCTTTTATTAATAACCTGTTGGTCTTATTTATAAAATGAATAAATTACCAAGAAACTATGTCTTTCGAACTTCTTAATCATCACAGATGACAGGTGAGCACAGTTAAACAAGCTTCAGATAAAAATGCAATTGAATACAAGTTCATTTTATGTTGTATAGCTTCATGTATCAATTCAGACTAATGTTGTTTCAATGATCAAATCAACAGGCATGCCCTAGGCATCTTTTCCAACCATACAGGCATGAGGCATGACAATCTGCCATAATTAGAACGCACATGAAAGCATCATTAGCAAGAACATAAATATATAGGTGCTGTAACTCACAAGGCTGATCAGGAATGACTAATTATTTGGAAGTACTCTGAAAATATAAAGGGCTATAGAAATGCTAAATAGCTTCATAACCCTTGAAGGGCAATTAGAGTATTTAGAATTAGCAGCCAGTTTATTTTTTCTTTCCCTTAAACACAGGTTGTTGCATAAAAATAATCATAATAGCCAAAACTGTGTTTAGTATCAAATTTAATTAAGGTTTTTTTCTCAATTATCAAGCTAATTTGATTAAATATTTTCAACTCTTATTGCCTAGGGTCATCAGTTTGTGTATCAGTTTCATTAAATGTACCCACCATGTAGATGAAAGCTTAATATTCTGGAAGCAAGGAAACAAGCATTTATTAAGTGCTTACAATGTGTCATACACTGTGCTAAACTCTGGTGATACAAATAAAACAAGGAGATAGGCCCTGCCCTTAAGAAATTTACATTCTAATGAGGGAAGACAACACACAAAAGACAGATGAAGAGGAAGGAAAAGGAGGAGAAAAGAGGCACACACGTGGCGTGTGGTTTTGAATTCCAGAAAGTCAGTAGTAGAGCCAGGAGGAGAATGGAGGTGGGACAGCATGGGCCCCTCTACAACGTGGAGGACCTAACACGATTTCAACAATTCTAGAAGGGGGCTGAGCAATATTCTAGGAAAATAGAGCAACAAGAGGGGTTAGATATCCTGCAGTAAGAAGATCACAGACACTCAGGGCAAATTCCAGGATGAGACATTAGCTACGACATGGTTATAAAAATCAGAAGAGACTGTCAGGAGGGTGATAGTTTTTGAAAATGTACATGATGCATTTAATTTAAGTTATACATTTCAAAACCTGAACATTACCCACAACTTTCTAGTTTCTTAACCTTTTATGTGTTCATTCCTTATCCCCTTGGGAGGTAGTGGCCAGTTTTCATGCTTCTGTGCTCCCCCCCACCCCCCCGCAAAAAAAAGCCATTCATGGTACTTTGCAATGTAGATGTTCAATATTTATATATATGTATATGTATATGTGTGTATATGCTTATTGATTCAACTTTAGTTTAAAAAAAGCAATAAATATAATAATATTATCTTTGAAGTTGTATCTTTTAAGCCATCCTAACTGATTTTTTCTTTTTCAGCAAAAATAAAACTTGCCTTTTCTATGGTACATGAAACAGACCCACTCTAATACTCTTTAATTCAATCCCTCACCAAATTCCAGGTCCATTTTTTCCTTCTCTTCCACCTCAGTTCCTCCCCACAATCCAGGTGCTCTCTTTTCCCATAGAATCTACAGGGTTTTTTCAGAACTATGCCACTAAAAAATCTTGCCGTCTGCCAAGGCTATGTCATCAAATTTTTTGAAATATAGATGCCATTCAGTTGGGATCATCAGTAGGACCTACCTCTGTGCAATCTGTGTCCTGCTACATAGGCTAGGGGACACTGACCTTTAACTCACCCTAGAACCTAATCTTCCCATGCACCTACAACTTAGAACTTAGAATCAGTTGTAGGGTTCCACACCCAGATTCAAAAGTCCTAAAATATATCCTCCAATTGCACGCAATTATCTCCCCAAATAAACATATCTAATCGTCCTCTTGCTCTGACTCAACAAAACTAAACACTCAGCACAACACTAACAAACTTTCTGCTTCCACACAAATGGCATCACTAACTAATCACTCCCTCTTTTCCACCCACTCAAACCAAACACTAGCTCTCTGCCACACACTTGTTACTTCATTACAACTATCCAGAGGGTGACTTCCTAACATACTTATGATCATCAGCATCAAGAACCTATGCTAATGCTGCCTTATAACATGGGGCTAATTCCTGTTTTCAGTCAGTTGCACAAATGCTGTGGCTTCTCTACACAGTGGTCTCTGCTGTCAGAGACAATAAGACGTGTATACAGGCACTGTTTTTGTGTGCCCAAATGGAGATGGCTAGCATCTAAGGAACCCTTGACATGCTCATATCCCTTCCAACTCTCACATTCTTTGGTTATTGTGTGCATGTTGCCTGGACAGCACACAGAGAAGCTATAATAGGAAACCAGCACTGACTAGAACACAAGGACTAAGTATTCGTCTCCAACATCATCTCCCATTCTTAGAAAACTCATTTCTAGGGATAATGATGCTCTACCACATGAGTTCTTAATGGGATCCCTGAATATATGTTAACATATATTTTAACAGAATTGTTTTCCCATTAATTTATGCATTTGAAAGCATTATGCAGAGGAAAGGTTCATAGGTCTTCCCAGGTTGTCAAAGAAGTCTATGACACATTTAAAAAAAAAATTTAAAATCTTGATTATAGAACATGATGGAAATATTATAGCTATATTTTAAAACTATTCTTTTTTGTTTTTTTCTTTGGAGGGGGGAAGGCAGTGCAATTAGGGTTAAGTGACTTGCCCAAGGACACATGGCTAGTAAGTGTTAAGTATCTGAGTTCAAATTTGAACTCAGGTCCTTTGGACTTCAGGGCTGGTGCTCTATTCACTACACCACTCTAACCGTCCCTAAAAACTAATTTTTTTAACTCTATCAAAATCCTATTTTGAAAAGATTTTCTTGTGCCTTCCTTACCCCTACATACTGTACAATCTATTGCCATTGGCCTCCTTGCTGTTCTTCCGACAAGACTCTCCATCTCCTAGCTCTGGGCATTTTTTCTGGCTATGCCCCCATGCCTGGAGTTCTCTCTCACCCTGTCTCTGTCTCTTAGCCTCCTTATCTTCCTTTAAGTCCCATTTAAAAGCTCATTTTCCCAGAGAGAATTCTGGGAAGATGGTGGAGTAAGTCAGAAAATTTCAAGTTCTCAAGATTTTCCTCTACAAAAGAGATAAATAGTGCCTCTGGGTGAACACAGAACTATGAAAACAAATAAGAGTAGGGACAGAACAGGGGTCCTCTTTTGACAATCAACTATGGAGTATCCCAGGATCTGAAAAGACCTGAAGGAAAATCCCAGGACTAGACTTCCTCCCAGTGAAGAGTAAATACCTCCAGGCTAGGGTTCGATTTAACAAGGAGCAGCAAGCTGCTTAAACAACAAGCCACAAGTCCTGGGTTTAGCTGTCTCCTTCTCAGCCATGGGAACTTTCACCCCTGGGGATAGTGAGGAGTGTTGGGCACCTGACCTAGGGAACCTTGGCTGGCAAGGAGCACCAAACCTAGCTGTGCTGCAGAGAGCTGCAGCAATGAGAAGAAACCGGCATGTGCCCAGTGAGTACAGAAGCAGTGAGGCAGGGACTGGCAGATTGTGGGCACTTATAGGAGGCTGGAGGTCTTGGTTTGAATTCAAAGTCAGATGGGACAACTTAAGAGGATCAGAGGTGAGAGGAACTAACCCTCATACCCCAGAACTAGAGTTGATTATAAAAACTAAATTATTACCAAAAAAAAAAAAAAAGAAACCGCACAGGCAAAGGAGGATATTGAAGCAAAGAAACCTTCTACTGCAAAGAGTAATGTCAAACCTGCCCAAAAAGAATTCATTAAATAACTTAAAAAAGACTTTACTAAGCAAGTGAGAGAGATTAAGGAAAAATTAAAAAGAAAAAATAAGAATAATACAAGAAAAACAAAATTATGACAAGAAAGTCAGCCAATTAGAAAAGGAAAGTCTTAAATATCCCCTTGAAAATCAGAATTGGACAAGGGGATGGAGAAATTATATACATATTATATGCACATATAAAGAGTGGAAAAATAGAGGAGAATGTGAAACATCTAATAAGAAAAGCAACGGATCTAGAAAACAGATCAAGAACAGGAAACATGAGAGTACTGGACTACCTAAAAGTTCTCATAAAAAAAAAAAAAAGAATCTTGATGAAATAGCTAAAGAAAATTGTCCCAAAGCATTAGAACAAGAATGGAAAGTAGAAATAGAAAAAACCCACTATTCACCTGAAAGGTATCCCACAAGGAAAAATCACAGGAAAATTAGAGTCAAATTCTGAAACCCCGACGTCAAGGACAAAGGATTATGAGCAACAAGGGAAAAAAAAAACAATTTACATATGATGGTACCACAATTATAATCATAGAAGACCTAGCATTGGTGACACTAAAAGATCACAAGTCTTGGAACACTATATATCAAAGAGCAAAAGAACCAGGCCTCCAGCTGAAAATATCATACCCAGGAAAGCTAAGCATAATTTTGAATGAAAAATAATTTTGAAAAGCAAAATCAAATGGACATTTGATCAACTGTCAGATTTTCAGCACTGTATTTTAAAAAAAAAACTCTGAACTTAATTGAAGATTTGACATACAGGAGCCAAGAGAACTATAAGGTACATACCAATAACCAATTACAAGAGACTCAATAAGGATAAAATGTTTACCTTTTATGTATGGAAAATGTAAAATCTATGCCTAAGATTGTTACTAGTATTTAGGCAGCTCACAAGAAAGTTTGGGGTAGACCTGAATATGATATGACTTTAAAAAGCACAACTGTTCAAGAACAGCTAAAAGAGTAATTATCCTGCACAAATAAGGTGCAAGAGGAAGAACCAATACAGAGGAATTAGATGGGGGAGGAGGGCTGTCCTGGAAACCTACTTTTATTGGGAATGGGTTTAAGAGGAGAAAATACATTTACATCCAGAAGAGTAAGTCTTTTAAATTTAAAAAAAAGAAATAAAAGGGGATAGGGAAGGGTGTGAGGATAAAGGAGGGATCTTTAGAGGGAAGGGTGAGGGAATAGGTTAAAAGCAGGGGAATAGAAGAATGTTTAGATTTAGAGGAATGAGAAAGTAAGGGAGGGAGCTTTAAAAAGGAGGGGAATGGACTAGGTCAAAGGGGGTGTACAAAAGTGTGTTTAGATTTAGGGGAGTAGGAGGATAAGGGATGGATTGCTGGAGGGGGGTAGGTTAAGTAATAGGAGGGGAAACTAGCAGGTAGAAGTAAAGTATAAGACTTAGGAGAAATAGGAAATAAAGAGATATGCACAAACACAAAAACAAGATTAGGAGTAGAATCTTTTAGGGAAAGTATATTGTTTATATAGGTATGTGTGTATATATGTATGTAATGTGCACATATGTATACATGTATGCATATATCAATACCTATATATAAATATAACTATGTTCCACTAGCCTTGCTGGGGAGGGGGAAGGAAGAGACAAAAAAGAACAAAGTTAAAAGTGTATAGCAGAGAGCAAAAGAAAACCTACAAGGAAGCAAAAAAAAAGATGGAAAGCTTTCAACATAACAAACAGTATTTAATATATAGGCTTTCTTGAAATGATAAGTTATTGCTATATATTTTGAATCCTTGTAATGATAACGAAATGATAAGATCTTCCCAATCCATTAATAGGCCTCAATGGAACCCACCCATTAGGGGAGGGACTTGCCTAAGGAGGCTTAGGGGGAGGCTTGCTTGTAGCAAGGCTTCCACACCTTTTGGTACTAACTTGATTAGGCACTGAGTCATGAGGGTTATCATTCCTTCTGGTTCTGAGAAATGCATATATACTCTGAGTTGGTATTTTGCTTTGGGGGTCCTTATGAGAAGGACAGTTTGAATTCCTGGACAAGATTCTGAGTAGCCATATGTTCAGACCCACGACTGCTCAGATGAAAAGTTTCTCTCGATCTAGTGGTGTATGTAAAGTGTATAGCAATATTACTTTTATTCATGCAGAGCTCTGTCTGTTGGTCTTTATGCTAATTTCTCTGCTTGTATTTTCTCTGATGTTCATGACTTGTTCATGATTGTTGACCCCTTAGAAGTTGTTTTCCTTTTAGAAAAACAGATCCAAGAACCCGTACTAATGGGCCATCCTGAGTGTGCCAGAGTGCTTGCTGCTACAATCCTCTCCTATGTTGTGCTGTGCACATGACATATATTTTTTCTTTATTTATATTTAAGTTTAACATTTAAGTTTATAATGTTTATTTTTCTTTTCTCATTATATATTTCAGTTTTAATATTTGCCTAAAATAAAATGAGCAAAAAAAAATGAAGGCTTCATTTCTACAAGAAAACTTTGCTGAGCCTAATGTCTTCTCTGTGTTAATCATCTTCAATTTATCTATATACATACAAACATGTATATGTACATATATGTATATGTGCGTATGTATACACTTGTTTGTATAGTTGTTTGCATGTTTTCTCCCCCTTTTAGGTTGTGAATCTTGAGAGCAGGGACTGGCTTTTCTTTTTCTTTGTATGCAGAGTTCTTATCATGCCGGGCAACAGTATGTACTTAATAATAAATGCTTATTGACTAACTAAATTAATTATAGTTAACCAACATTAAATATAGCAAGATCTTGCATTCTCTGTACATTTCAGTCATTTGTGAAATCTGTCACAATAATTTGTGAAAATCTGCCTGTTCTATTGTCATATTTTGATCCAGGATACCCTTGACACATACATAGATTATTGTCGTTAAAATTGTGTAGAGATGGGAAAGTATGCATGAGTTGGTTATTATTGATGTTTTCCTGATTGTCTTTTTTTATAATGTCAAATTCTTTTTCAAGGCATCCTCTTTTTCCTTTTTTTAAAATATATGTCCACATTAGTTATGTTGTGAAAAAAGAAACAGAATAAAAGGGAAAATCCACAAACAACAACAACCACAAAGTGAAAATAGTATGCTTCCATCTGTATTCAGAATGAATAATTCTTTCCCTGGATATGGATAGCGTCATGAGTCTTTTGGAATTGTCTTAGATCATTGTATTGCTGGAAATAAGCTAAATCAATCCTAGTCGATCATTGCACAATGTTGCTGTTGCTGGGTACAATGTTCTTCTGGTTCTGTTCACTTCATTTAGCATCAGTTTGTGTAAGTCTTTCCAGGTTTTTCTGAAGTCCACCTATATATCCTTTCTTATAACACAATAATCTTCCATTATATTCGTATGCCACAACTTGTTCAGCCATTCCCCAGTTGATAAACATTCCCTCCATTTCCAATTCTTTGCCACCACAAAAAGAGCTGCTATAAATATTTTTTGTACTTATAGGTTCTTTTCCCTTGTTTTAAAAAAATCTCTTTGGGATACAGACCTACCAGTTGTATTGCTGGATCAAAGGGCAGCATCCTCTCTTTCAAAGATCTAAAGCAATGGTTCTCAACCTTCTTAATGCCATGACCCTTTAATACAGTTCCTCATGTTGTGGTGACCCCCAACCATAAAATTATTTTTGTTGCTACTTCATAACTGTAATTTTGCTACTGTTATGAATCTGATATGCAGGATGTATTTTCAATGTTACAAATTGAACATAACTCACAGGTTGAGAACCACTGATCTAAAGGATCAGTCCCTCAACACTGTGATGTCCCAAGCAGAGGCCTACTCCATGTATATTTTGGCTAGTTTGGTTGTTCCTCTCATATTTGTTTTTTAAAATGCCATTTCTACTTTCTCATGCAGTACACCAAGGGCTATACAAAATTATACTATTCAATCAAGCAAGATGATACCTTAAAGGCTAACCACCAACGAGGAGTCTCCTTCATGCGTATATTAAAATCATACAAGTTTCCCTGAAATAGTTAATGAGAGAGATGACTTGTGTGTGCACACCCTCTTGCTAACAACATCAAGTGAGGCATAAGAGAAGGGATCTTATGTGTACCTAAACTGCTTGGTACTTTGATAGAAGAGGTTCAGTGCAGTCCAGATAAAAGAGGTAGTCTCTAAATCAGCCGTTCTCAACCTGTGGGTTGCTACCCCTTTGGAGTGGAATGACCCTTTCACAGGGGTCATAGGGGTTGCCTAAGACCAACGGAAAACATATTTCTGATGGTTTTAGGAACCTCCTCTATCCATCTCCAGGCGGGTCTGCCTACATGCAGACACACCCACATTCAACTATTAAAGGGCTGAAGCATTAGGAAGGTTGAGAACCACTGCTCTAAATGCTCCTGGTTGCACATGACTTCCTACCCCTTGTTTCATACCCTGGAATAATACAAAGCCAACTAAATGAGATCCAAAGCTGCTGGGGCTTCCACTATAGTAACCTTCTCCTTCTTTTGTACATACATCTATATTTCCATGTTGTCTCACCCAACAGGATGTAATATCCTAAAGGGCAGGAACTATTCTCATTTTGCACTTGTATTCTCAGCATCTAGAATGGAACTGAGAACACAGGAAACATTTAGGAAGAGTTTATTGATTGAGTCATAACCACCTAGAGAATTCAGGAAAACTTCAGCCTAACTATAGGAAAAAAAACAAAAATGAAATAAACCAAAAAAAAAAAAAACAAAAAAAAAAACTGGATATGGATGAAGAAGGACTCTTGGCCAAACTATGATACACTGTGAATGGATTCCCCAAAGAGCTAATGTATGTGTTTGTGCAAAAATGTATATAATATATAGATACACATGGAATGTGAGGTGTTGTATAATCACATGTATACACAGGTATATATTTTATTTTCATTCATACATTTATATAACAGAACAGATATGGGGGATAAACTGAACCAAGAATCAAAGAATTAAATTAGAGATTCTCCATATTTTTCAGTCAACTGTATAATGATAAAAACTTAATGATTATAGTTAATATTGATATAGAACCTTAAGGTTTGTAAATCACTTAACATAGGCTATCTCATTTTATCTTCACAACAGCTTTGTGAAGTAGATGCTATTATCCCCATTTTAAAGATGAAAAAGTTGAGACAAACAGAGGGGAAGTGATTTTCTAATGGTTACACAGCTAAGTAAGTGTTTGGAGTTAGAATGTGAACTCAGGCAAACCTGATTTCAAGTTGAGTATTCTATCCACTGCATTTCCTGACTACCTTAATAATATACTGTGGAATATTACTTGTAAAAAACCTGCCTATTCTCTTCTAATATCCTAGTAAGAAATATCTTCAACACATGAATGAAAGATCATTTATTAAACCTTTACAATGTACCAAGAAGTGTGTGGTTTGTTTTTTTTTGGGGGGGGAGGGGGAGATAAGAATAAGATAATCCTTTTAAAAAAACTATCCTTTAGGTTTTCCCACACACAATAATCAAAATGAGATAAAATTGAATTCCCTAGTTAAGAGGAATCTGATGATAGAGAATATGAAATGTCACATGATATCTAGAATTTATATAGCAATTTAAAGTTGACAGTGCACTATGAATATTATCTCATTTGAAGAATGTTATCTCATATAAAGAAACCAGAGTTACAGAATAATAAGATACTTAATAAGATACGCAGGATACGTGGTACTGGGGACAAGTCAAGGCAGATAGATAAGGAAAGATAAAGAAGTCATCTGCCTGGATTTCTCTTTCTGGGACAAAATCTCTCCAGCTGTTTCAATGAATACTTAAATAGCATGAACTCCAATACCCTTACTGTGCAGGTCACCCTTTTCTCCAAGGACTTCAATATAACACCTTTCCCAAAAGGTGGTCTCTAGAAGTACACACAATATGCAAATGGATGTGATTAGAACAGACTGGAATGTCACAAGTAGGATGATTGTTTCATTGATTCTGCTTCTATTAAAATTTATTAAACTGAATTGAATTGAGCAATGTGGCATAATGGATAGAGTCTTAGAGCCAGGAAGATCAGAATTAAGTCTGACCTCTATACGTTTTGACTGTATGATGTTGTGTAAGTCATTTAAGCATACAATGTTGTAATGTAAATAACTGTCTAAGACTGCAGAGAAGGTGCCAATTTGCTTTGGGGGTATAGGGAGCATCCTTTTCTATGAATTCCCTAAGCTAATGAAATCAGAGGTCCAGTCTGTATCCCTACGGCAGCCTAAGATCTCATTAGCTTTTCTTACTAGTACACCAAACTGCTGGTCTATATTAAGCGTAAAGCCCTCCAACACCCCCACATTTTTGCCCCATATACTGTTATCTAGCCATCTTGTACTTACGTAGTTGATCCTTAATTTCGGAACAAAACAAAGTCAAAGGCAGGTATGTTTGGGGCACTCCACTGGAGAACACTTGTCAAACCAATATTGAATCATGGTGTAATAGACCGAAAATTTGAAGGCCATATAGGAAGAGATTAGTCACATACTCAGGCAGGGAAGAGATTTATTGGTACCTATACCTTGGCCAAGAAGCAGTCAGTGAATTCCTGTTTAGTATGATGGATGGCATAAAATACATTGCTTCTCTGTCTTATATAGAACTTATATCCTCTTAATTAGAAATAGCAAAACATGTTGATTTATGTATGTTTCCACATGGCCATTCATAATGAAGAAGGGAAGGAACTTATTTCCCTTCATTGGCCTAGAAATCATTGAATGTGCTGCATATTGATCAAGTATGGAATAGGCTCCAGTATCACAGAGCCTGAAATGAGGCCTCTTGAAGACTGACCAATTACCACTGAGAGCTCTCAAGAATACTTTTTCCTTTATCAAGATTATAATAGAAGTGGGAAACAAAAAGCAAAGTGAATGATCATTCAACTCTAATTGTTGCTCCAAAAGGAATAGAATGCTTTTGGTTGGATGAGCCTGTTACATAATACAGAGAAAAGAATTTTGGGACCTTGAATCAATATATGATTTCAAGGATTCAAATATCTATGTATTCCTTTCTCACTATTTCTACTAAGTCATTTAGCTTTTGTCATAAAAAAAATTCCTCTCCTCTGAACCCAGAAAAAAATATGATCACCTAGACCAAATAATTCCATTAATTACCACTCTTTTGGACTAGTCATTTAATCTCTTCTGGACCCCGCTAAAAGTGTTATCATCCAGTTCATGTCTGTTTTATTCCCAAGGATATCATAAAAAACTTATCAAATAGATTGCTGGAAAACAAGTATTCTATAGCTTTGAAATTCTCCTAATCAAATACATCCATCAAAAAAGAAATGAGATTAGTCTGTCAAAATCTATTCTTTATGAGCCTATACTATACAAAACAACACATTTAAAAGGAGTCACAAAATTAGATTTTGTTCTCCCCCTCCGTCCAACCAGAATCAAAGTAAAACTCACCAGTTCGTGTTTTGAAGACTATACCTATTTGGTTGTTGAGGGGAGGGATGGAGGTTTTAAAAAAGCATTAATGTAATCAATTTTTTAAAAGAAAATCTACTTTTTTTTTTCTTATCTATCACAAGTCCTATACAACTGGTCCTATTCTCTGTGATTTTTCAAATACCACTGACAGAAATTCAACAATCCTATTTCTATGTTCTTTCAGGTCCTTGATATATATTATCTAGACCTGAAGACTTAAAATAATTAAGACATCTAGGTGCCTTTTTATCTTCTCATTTACTCTGGAACTTAATTTCTTTTTAATAATGTTTTTATCTTTACCTTTCCAAATAAAGATTCAACAAGGATGAAAAAAAAAGTTGGTTCCTATGACTAGAATAGGAGACTTGCCTAGAAAATAGTTTGCATGCAAAAGATCTGAGGACTTGGGGGTACTACAACCAAATGAGTCAACAGAATATTATGGCAGATGAAAAAAGGATAATTCAGGATTTGTCTTGCAGTAAGAAACATATAGTCCAGAAAAACAGGAATTGATAGTCATGTTGTAGTCTGTACTTATCATACTACAAATTGTATTCAATTCTAGGCACTATATATCAGGAAGAAGATTGAAACACTGGAGCATTTACAGAGAAGGACTACATGAATAGTGAGAGGTCTAAATACCATGTCATATAATAATGTGATATTTAATCTAGAGAAGAAAAGACTCAAGGGAAAAATGATAATTCTCTTCAAATATCTGAAGGCCTGTCATGTGAAAGAGGGATTAGATGTCCTGCTTGGAACTGAGAACTATGAAAGGAAATTGTAGAAAGGTAGATCTGGACTTGCTGTAAGGAAAAAATTTTCCTAAGAGTTAGAACTATCAGAATGTGACATAGGCTGCCTAAGGAGGTAGTGTGTTCCCTATCACTGCAGAGTGACATGTGACACTATGAAAATGGATGTTGGTCATTTGTTTATGTGTTTGTACTTTCACTTTAAGTGGAAGAATTGGAGGTTACAATCTCGTGAATTTTTGAAAAGTCAATAGAGTAAGGTTTTCAGGTATCTAGTGTCAAACAGTGAGTCGACACCAGGTTTTCAGTCAATCCAAAACTGGTAGCTCAAGGAACAAGGTGTGTCTTAATGGTAGTTGAGACAAAGATTCACTGACAAACATGCCCTATGTATCTGGATGTGAACTTGTAGAACCAATGCTCTGTATAAGCAATGCTAATTCTAAGCCCACTCTTCCCAAGATTGAGGGGGCATAGAGAGAATTTGGCCCAAAGGCACCAGGAGGAAATGTTGGTTTTATTATTATTATGTCTTCAAAGTAAATATCTCTTTATGTAAGCTAATTGATGTTAAATGGTTGAATTAAATCTAAACACTCTTCATTGTTGGCCAACTGTGGAGAAACAGAACCAATGGGGGCTCAAGTCAATAGCATTAGAGAGCAGTCATGACAAACCAGGAGAATAATAGTAAATTTGCAGCTCTCTGAAAATGTCATGCATTTTTATATTTAATCTGCATTGCTATTTTTTTTTTTACAGCACTTTCTTGCATCTAAACAAAATCAATTAAACAATAAATCTGACTGGTAGAATTTCTGATCTCTGATGTGCAAATGCTCATGATGAAAATTTAACAAACCAACTGTAAAGATTCAGTGCAAACTGGTTTCAGCACATACCACATACTCCAAAACCCTCAGGCATACTCTTAGGATGCTGAATAGTATAGCCTCCTTGACTCTGGGAGAGTAAGCCCAGAAGTTCTCATTATGTAGGTAACAAGCAATGGAAATGATAGAGAGAGCAGGACAGAAGACTGGGACAAGACACTGTAAAAGGGAAACGTGTGGCAATCCACTAAGGCTGAGTGTGTTGCATTTTATCAAAGGCTGTTTCTGCATCTATTAACAAAATCATGATGGCATGGTCAATATGCTTGTAGTTTTCCTAATATTGAACCAGTCCTGCATTCCTGGTATAAATCCCACCAGGTCATAGTGTCGGAACTTTATGATATATTGTAGTTTACTTCCTACATTTTTCTTTAAAATATTTGCATTAATATCCACTAGGGAAATTGGTCTATAATTTTATTTTTCTGTTTTTGTTATCCCTGGTTTAGGTAGTAAAACTTTATTTTGATACAGTATAAACCTATATATCATTGAAGGAATTTTATGGGACTTCATCTTTACCAATTTTCTCTAATAGTTTATACAGTATAGGGAAGGGTAGGTGGTGCAGTGAATAGAGCACTGGCCCTGGAGTCAGGAGGACCTGAGTTCAAATACAGCCTCAGATACTTAACACAAAACTAGCCATGTGACCTTGGGCAAGTCACTTAACCTCAATTGCCCTACCTTCCCCCCTCCAAAAAAAAATAATTTATAAAGTATTAGAACTTATTGTTCTTCAAAAGTATGGTAAATTTCAATTGTAAATCCATCTGGTTCTGGGAAATTTTTTTTAGGGAACTCACTTATGGATAGTTCCATTTCATATTTTAAGATAATTATTATTCTATTTCATCTTCTGTTAATCTGAGCAGTTTATATTTTTGTGAATAATCATCCATTTCACTTAGATTATCAGTTTTATTGCCATATAATTGGGCAAAATAATTCTGAACAATTGATTTAATTTCATCTTCATTGGTGGCACATTTATCCTTTTTATTTTTTATGCTGGTAATTTGGTTTTCTTCTTTTTTCAATAAAAGCATGCAGTGGTTTATCTAATTGGGTTTCCCCCTATCCCCCATAAAATCAAGTCCTAGGTATTTTTTAAAATTTGTTCAATGGATTTTATTTTCAATTTGATTAATCTCTCTTTTGATTTTCAAGATTTTTATTTTGGGATTTGGAGATTTTTACTTTGTGCTTTTTCTTGTTTTGTTTTGTTTCTTAGTTGCATGCCTAATTAACTGATGTACTCTTCCTCTTTTTTGTTGATGTTAGCATTTAGAGATATAAATTTTTCCCTAAGTATTGCTTTGCCTGCATCCCACAAATTTGATATGTTGATTGACTATTGTCATTGTCTCTAATGAAATTATAGATTGTTTATTGTTTCTATTGTTCTCTGATACAATTATTTTTTATCATTAGATTATTTATATTATTTCATTTATATATATATTATTTCATTTCCAACTGATTTTAACATATGTTTCCAAAACCCTTTACTGAATGTAAATTTTATTGAATTATGGTCTGAAAAGGTTGAAATTAATATTTCTGTCTTGTTGTATTTGTCTATGAAGTTTTTAATGCCCTAATACACAGTCAATTTTTATGAAGGTGCCACATGTAGATGAGAAAAAGGTACATTTTTTTCTATTCTACTCAGTTTTCTCTGGAATTCTATTATCTCTAACTTTTCTAAAATTTTATTCATTTCCTTTACTTCTTTCTTATTTATGATTAGATTTATCTAATTCTGAGAGGGGCAAGTTGAGGTTTCTCACTAGTATGGTTTTACTGTCTATTTTCTTTTGTAACTAATTTAAGTTTTTCTTTAAGAATTTGAATGCTATGTCATTTGATGCACACATGTTTAGTATTGATATTATTCGATGGCCAATATTACTTTCTAGCAGGATGTATTTTCCCTGATTATCACTTTTAATTAGGTCTATTTTTGGTTTTGCTTTGTTTGAGATCATGATTGCTACCCCCTCCCTTTTTTTTTTTCCACTTCAGCTGAAGCAGAAAAGATTCTGTTCCAGTTCCTTTTTAAAATTCTATGTTTGTCTCTCTTTTTCAAGTGTGTTTCTTGTGAAAAATGTATTGTTTAGATTCTAACGCACTTAATCCACTCTCCCTCTTAATATTCCCCTTTTTCTTATTCCCTTTCCCTCCTACCTCCCTATTGGGTAAGACATGTTTTTGCACCCAACTGACTATCTAGCTAGCTAGCTGTCACCTATCTTTCTCACTTTGATCCAGTTCAGAAGAAAATGAGATATAAGTGTTGCTCACCCCCATTTCCCCCTACTATAAAAACTCTTTCTCATGTGCCTCTTTTATGTGAGACAATTTTCATAATTCTCCTTTCTCCCATGACATTCTTCTTTTTCCCACCTCTTTTTTCTTTCAGATTATTCCAAAATAAATGAATCACACCCATACCTTCTATCTATGCAGACTCCTTCTAATGGCCCTAATAATGACAAAGTTCTTGGGATTTACATATATCATCTTCCTATGTAGCAATGTAAACAATTTAACCTTTTTAAGTATCTTATTTCTCTCTCATGCTTACCTTTTTATGCTTCTCTTGAGTTTAAAAGTCAAATTTTCTATTCAACTCTAGTCTTTTCATCAGGAATACTTGAAAGTCCTCTATTTCATTAAATTACATTTCCCCCCTGACATATTATATTCAGTTTTCCTTGGTAGGTTATTCTTGATTGTAACCCCAGCTCCTTTGCTTTCTAGATAATATTCAAAATCTTCTATTTCTTTATAATGGTAGCTGCTAAACCTTGTGTGATCCTGATAGTGGGTCCATTGGCTGCTTCCAGTATTTTCTCCATAATCTAAGAGCTCTACAATTATCTATAAAATTGCTAGGAGCTTCCATTTTGCAACCTCTTTCAGGAGATGAACAGTGAATTCTTTCAATTTCTATTTTGCCCTCTAGTTCAAAGATATCAGAGCAGTTTTCCTTTATAATTTCTTGAAACATAGAATACAGACTTTTTAAAATAATAACTTTCAAGTAGTCCAATAATTCCTATATCTCCTTAATTCATTTTCCAGCTAAGTTGTTTTCCTCAGGAGATAATTCACATTTTTTTTTATTCTTTTGACTTTGTTTTATTGCTTGAAGTCTAAAGGAGTAATTCTCTTTCGCTTTCCTAATTCCAATTTTTAAGGACTATTTTGAGGACTTGTACAGTGAGGATTTGTACCTCTTTTCCCATTTGTCAAATTCTGCCTTTTTAAAAGAATTTCTTTTTTAAATAAGTAAGGTTTTGTATCTCTGTCATCATTTGGCTAAATCTATCTTTAAGCTTTTTTTCTTCAAAAATTTTTGGCCTGCTTTTACCAAGCTGCCAATTTTCTTTTTATGATTTCTTTGCATCACTCTCATTTCTTTCCCAAATTTTTCTTCTGCCACTCTTATTTGATTTTTTTTAAAAGAAATTTGCACTTTCTTTAGCTCTTCTAAGAATTCTTATTGGGCTTATATACAAACTGCATTTTTGTTTGAGAATAGCTTATAGATATTTTCATGTCATTGTCTTCTTATAAGTTTGTATATTGCTCTTCCCTGTCACCATATTAGCTTTTTATGGTCAGTTTCTTTTTTTTTCTCATATTTTCCAGCCAATTTTTTGACTTTGAACTATAGTTTAAAGTTAGGCTCTGCTCACCTGGGAAACAGGGACTCTCTCAAGCTTTAGGCTTTTTCACACTTGTTTTCACAGCTATTTCTAGAAATCTGTAAGCTGTCAGTGCTTCCAAAGTGATGTGATACATAGAAAGATGTGGTCACTGCTCTGCTGTTTTGTGTTTTGGTCCTTTCCCAGGAAGAGCCTACGGTCCCTTTCAGCCCCAAATGCCAACACTCCTCACTGCCCTGGAACTGCGACCAGGGACCTTTATCCCTTATAACTGCAAGCACTACTCTCCACCTTAAAACTGGGACCTGGAACTAAGTAATGGACAATGGAGTTGCCAAACAGTGCTTGGCCCTGTGCCTAGTGCTGGCAGTTAGGGTCCCCTGTAATCACCATCTGACCATTCCCCTTTCCATCTCTGGGTAGCTTCTAAAGCTGCTACTCATGTCACCTCCACTTCCAAAGTCGACCATTGGTGATGTTGCCATGCCCACTATAAGCCAGGTCTCACCTGTACCAGTACCATAGATCTCTCCTAAACTCCTAAGTTGTTGCCTTGGGTTAGAAAATATCCCATCCTAAGAGCAAAACCAGAAAAATTTGTACACAATCACAGACGCATCTTTTGTGTGATGACCAACTTTGATAAACTGGACTCTTCTCAGCAACACATAGTTATAAAACAACTCTACAAGTTTCAGGATGGAAGGACATATCTACATTCAGAAAAAGATCTAAATGAAAGAGTTTAAATGAAAACTGAAGCAATCTACATGCTATCGTTCTTTTTCATGTTTGGTTCTCTTTCTTTTTTCCCATTGTTCACTCCATTGGTTACAATCCTTCTATACAACCAGACTAATGTCCAATTTGAAAATATTTGCAGATCCAATACTTGATAGCATGCCACCATGGAGGAGGGGGAAGGGAGAGGGTGGGGAGAAAATTTGAAACTCAAGAGATTATGGAACTGAATTTTGTAAACTAAAAGTAAATAAACAAATCAAATTTTAAAAAGGAAAAGAAAATATCTCACCCTGACTACTCCAGAACATTATTTGTTGCATTATTTTAAAGTAGTTTAGAGGGAAATGTTGAGAGATTTCAGCAGGAATGGTTCCTGTAAATTGCCATCCTCAAAACTGGGGCCGCTTCTAGTCCCCCCAAAATCACTTGACACAGATATCTAGGTTGGTGAACTATGAATTACCCAGGATAGGAAGTTGAGATGTGCTGAGATCAAACCACCAGGGAAACTACTATCAGAGGAGCTTAGAAAGTGACCAACAGAGGAAGATAAGTGTGAAGCAGGTTGGAGGCAGGGAGAGGAGGAAGACTGAAAATACCAAAGATCTCAGGAAGAAGGAAACTGAAAGAATTTGAACATAAGCTGATAAATCAACAGAGGATAAGTTGGAACTCCTTGGGGCAACTGGCTCCTGAAGGAGTGGGAGGGAGTACACCAGTGAAGAAGAATCTGAGACAATAGCAAATGATAATAATAATCAGAGGTCTTAGATTAGTAGGGGCCTACATAATTAGGGATATAGTGTAGGAGAAATACTACTAGGGGATAAGACTTCTCTCTGTCACCTGCAGGAATTGACATTGTTCTGGGTAGTGCAGGACAACAGAAAAAGGGGAGTGTATGGGGCAAGTTCCCTTGACTTACTTCTTAAAGAGGCCTATTCACTGAAAGGTTGTTACCTCACTCTAAGTGACAATATCTGATCACTGAATCCAGATGACTCTGGAGGAGAAAGTGAGGCTGGTGACCTTGCACAGCTCTCCCTCACTCAAATCAAAGTCAACTGCAAGTCATGTCATCATTTCCCTGGTGCCATGGTCCTCTTTGAAAACAAAGGACAAACACAACAATCTACAAGGTAGGGGTAGAAATTGCCATGATGTAAGATCCCAGAATGGAAACTTCAAAAATTATGATTCCATGAGCAATACAGAGAAAAGAGAGAGGCTAGATAATTAAAAGGGTCATGAAACTGAGAATGATGATCGAGAGTACATGGAAAGCAAGGAAGGATAATGAAGAGTGTGAAAGAAATATGCTTCCAGATTGTTGTTATTCATTGGTTTTTAGTCACGTCTGACTCTTCATCACACCATTTGGGGTTTTCTTGGCAAAAATTCTAAAGTGCTTTGCTATTTCCTTCTCCAGATCATTGCATAGATAAGGAAAGGGAAACAAACAGGGTTAAGTGACTTGCCCAGGGTTACTCTGCTAGTAAGTGTTTGAAAGGAGATTTGAACTCAGGAGGATGAGTCTTCTTAATTTCAGGCCAGTCACTCTATCCACAGTGCCACCTAGCAGCCTAGAAAGGGACACACAAAAACATTAAAAAAAAAAATGAACACTATTAGTTGAAGGAGATGGGGGAGGTTTTGGGGGGCAAGCTACTTGACTGTCATTAAAAGGAATTGAAGGGAAAATTATAACAGATAAAAGGAGGGGAAAAAAGAATGTTATAAGAAAAATACCAAATGGAAAGGGATAACAAATGGGAGGGGGAATTAAGAGTGAGAGAAGAGAGCCATTGGGAATAAACCTACATTTAACATAGAACTGTGTTTATAGCAGGAAAAAAAAAATCATAACTTGAGAAAAACCTATTTTAGAGACAAAGGGAGAAAAATTTAGCCTAACACAACTTTAAATGTGAATGGATTAAACAATCCAACAGAATTAACAAGAGTGATGGATTTAATAAGAAAACAAAACCCTGCAATCTGTTGCTTACAAGAAACATTTAAATAACAATCACACGCAAAATTAAACTAAGGAGATAGGAAAAAATATATTGTGCATTAAGTGAAACCATAAAAACAGAGCTATCTGACAAAAATAAACATTCAAAAAATAAAGAGATAAACAAGGAAATTATATTATGATGAAAGGAAATAGAGACAACAGATAAACATCAGCAACAAATATATATGCTCCAAATGCCTTAGAATCCAAATTCATAAAGGCAACCTTAACTGAGCTATAAGAATACATAGACAATTACACAATAGTGACAGGAGACTTCAATATCCCTTACTCCCACAATTTTGCATAAATCCAATGGAAGGATAAACCAAACGGGAAAATATGGATCTGAATACATTGCTAGAGAAACTACAGTTACACCTTCCACAACATGGATGTTAGAGGCATGGCGCTCCTGTAATCTGGAAAATCCAGGTAAAAATTTTAGCCCTTCCTTCATAACAGAGAAGTCTGAATTTTTTTTCCCTTTTTCTTGGTTTTGGGGGTGTTTACAGTACCTTATTGTATAACTTGGGTTAAGTATTTGATCATAATCTATACATAGGTCAATGTTGTATAAAAATACTATACATAGATTTTGTGTATTTCTGAGTTTGGAAATTGTGACATCACCTGGTATTTCTATATTTTCTGTGACTTCTACAAAACTCCCAAAAAGTTAACATTTAATTTTTTATGCCAACCCACAACATAGCAAAATCATAAAGGGGAATGTCATAATGTGGAAGTAATAACTGTAGAGCTAAAATACTTTTGGCATCTTTTAAATGGGACTACAAAAAGAACATACATGTTTCTCAGTACCACATAGAACTTTTACAAAAATTGACCATGTATTAGGGCAGAGATATTGTGTATGTATATATATGGATATAGATATAGATATAGATAGATAGATAGATATAGATATAGATATAAAAAGGCAGAAATGGTTACTCTGCACCTTATAGATCATAACACAATAAAAATAGTCATTGATTTAGGCACCACAAACAAAAGACAGAGACACTTTACAATGAAATTCAAAATAATTATTGAGTCCAATAATATATCAGAGAAATAATTGATAGTTAAGAGAAAGAAAATGATAATGATGAAACACACCAAAAGGTCTGTCATATAGCTAAAACAGTTCTCAGGAGAAATAGCATATTCTTACAGATATATGTTAAAAATAGAAAAAGAAGATAAATGAATTAAAAATGCTTTTCAAAAAATTAGAAAGCCACCAAATAAAAAAACTATAACAAATAAAAAAAAGATGTTAAAAATTAAAGGAGAAATAGTTAAGTTGAAAACAAAAAAAGATTGACAAAACTAAAAGTTGATTCTTTGAAAGAAAAGTGTAGAGCATATTATGTATGATCAAACGGCAACAAAACAGAGAATATAAAACAAATAGAATACCTTAGAAATATAAAATGCTTAAACTATCAGAAGACCACATAAAGACCATAAATAGTCAAATCTCAGAAAAAGAAATTCATCAAGCTGCAAAGAATAACCAAATGGGGGTGGGGCTTGGGGTGGGGGCCAGATCTCCTAGTCCTGATGTATTCACAGGAATATTCTATCAAACCTTTAAATAACAATTAGTACCCATTTTAAACAGATTTTTCGTCAAAAAAAAAAAGCCTGAGAAAGTAGCCTACCAGAATCCTTTTATAAGACAAATATAACCCCACTACCTAGAACAGTAATGATAAAACACAGAAGGAAAACTATAGGCCAATATCATTAACGTATTCTGGCTCAAAAATTTTTAACAAAATTCTGTTAAACAGACAACAGAGATTTGTCTAAGAAATCATTCATTATGACAAAGAAGGATTTATACCATGGAAGTAAAAATGGTTCAGCATTAGGAAAACAATGACCATAATTAATCATATTAAAAAACAAAATATCCAAAACCACATGATCATCTCCACTGATGCAGAAAATTATGCAGACAAAATATAATAATCTCTTGTGACAAAAATTATACAAAGTATAGGCATAGAAGGTTCTTTCTAATATCGTAAAAAGCATTTATATTAAAACCAAAAGAATATATCCAGGAAATTTTAACAGTTGCAAAAAGACAAGAGAAAAAATTAAAGACATAAATGTAAGCAAAGAAATAGAGACTATCCCTATTTGCTGATGACATGGTGGTATATTAGAAAAATCCTAGAGAATCTGCAAAGTACTAATTGAGGCAATGAATAGCTTCAAAGTTTGATATATGTGTAATGAACCAAGTGACATATCCATAGCTAAAATAAAAGAAAAATGCTTTCCTTATTTTAGTTTTTCCCCATTTGGATTAAAATAGTGGATTTTTTTTGAGCAGAGAGAAAGTATCATTTTTTCTTTATTTGCAAAATAAAAGTTAAATATTAGATATATTTGATATTTAACTTGCACACTGTGATGGAGTGGCATCTATTCTATCAAAAATTACGAACAGATAAATTCAGATTTTTTTTTTTAATCCACCGCATTAAAATATTGGAAACCTAGGATTTAGAGTTAGAAGAGAAGTTAGTAATAATCTGGTACAGATCCTGAATCTTGGAGGGCAGAACCAGGAGCAATGAGTTGAAATCAAAGAAGGCAAATTTCAACTAGATATCTAAAAAAACAAAAAAGCATAAATAAAAGCCACCTTCCTAACAATTAAAGTTTTGCAAAATAGAATTAACTGCCTCAGTTTGGAGTCATAGAGTTCCCCCAACATTAGAAGTCTTCAATCAAAAGCTGGAGGACCAATTCTCAGGCTTTCTGTTCTCACCCAAAATACTTTGGGCCACTGGTTTAGCAGCAGTTGCTATGTGCTCAGGGAATACTAATCTATGTTAACATTTGTCCAAGAAAAACACAAATTCAATTTCATCGTCTGCAAAATGAAGCGGCTTAAATAGGTGGTCTCTTAGTCCCAGCTCTAATATTGATTCTAAATTACACATTAGTTGCTGATAAATTCACCAGTTGGAGCAAAAAAAAAGTTAGCCTCAAAGAAGGTAATAATACCTTACAATTGTACTATTTATAAAGAATTTTCAAATTTATTATTCCATTTTATCCTCAGAAAACCATGAGACAGGTATTATTTTTCCCAACTGAGAGATTAAGAAACCAAGGCACAGAGAAGTCAAAGTGACTCTTCCAAAGTCACAAAGTTAGTTAATGAAAGGGCAGGGATTTGTGTCCAGGTATCCTGATCCCCAGGTCTATACCTGTCTTTCTTTAGCACTGTTAATCCTGATCCCTTTAAGCAGTTCTCACTCAGGTCCAAATTGGCCCATGTAGCAAGTCACACTTCTCCCATAGGCCTCCTTATGTTTTCAAATAGTAGACACACATCACAGTCACATAGCATCATTTTTTCAATGGAGTTGTTTGAAGCTTTTTCAATTAGTTGAAACTGAATTAGAGTGGAACCTTCATTTAACTAGATTCTAAAGAATATTTCTTCAATCACATTCTACTGAGTGAAAAGTGACAAATGGTATAAACATGTGACATCAATTCAAATTCAAATCTAGCATCAGACATTTCTAAGCACTTATTATGGGCCACTTGTCACTATAATGGTTTTTCATAAAATCCTTCTAGAGGTCAATCTCAATCTCTTGTAATTTCTACATCTCCTATTACAGAGTTGCTAACTTCATTTGACAGAAAGAAAAAAAAAAAGCAGGAAGTCAGAATCCCAAAACTTGGGAAATGAACAAGAACTCATTGGTCATCTAGTCCATGCCATACATGTAAGGAATTCCCATTATATAATTTCTGACAAGTGACCAGCTTCCATAAGGAGTATTTTCAATAAGGTTTAATTGAAAAAGGATTTGAGATTCGATCTTCAAATAAGAAAATTAAGTTAACCAGAACATGCTATTTTCTGAGGAACCTGGTTAATTATGATAAGGGAAGGAGTCAGGGGAAGGCACAGCATATAGAAAAAAGTTTGGCGTAACAGATATAGATGTGGTTTTGAAACCAGTAAGAACTGGTTTTCAGTCCCACCTTTGACACATACTGGTTGTTTGATCTGGATAATCACTTAATTTTTTCAGTTCTCTAGGACCAAAGTGTCAAATATTATGGTTTACCAGTCCCAGGGGGCACATCATGCTCCCAAGCACAGCATGAGATTAAAATGTAATTGAGAAATATTTGATCAAATTTATATATGTGTGTGTGTGTGTAATAAAATACAGAAAACATTACATTTTAAAATTAAATTACTATTGAGTTGGAGGACTCCTTTTGTGTGCATTAGTGGCCCCATTTCTATTTGAGTTTAATACAACTCTAGGCAACTCTCTAAGAATGTAAGTTGCAGTGAAACTGCTATGGGGTATGTGTGTGTGTGCGTGTGTGTGAGTATGTCTGTAATATATACATACGCATATACACATACCTGCACATAACATATATATATATATACACACACAGATGCATATATGTATGTGGATGTATGTGTGTGTATATTACAGACATATGTGTGTATATATACATATATATATATATATATATATATATATATATATATATATATAAAATTCATGACTCAAAGTCAATTTGCAGAAGAATTAGTGGAGACTACTCAATTCTCTGCCCCTATAGAAGTGGCCAAGTTGACAAGAGCATAGGACTACATTTTTGTAAAGGCCTGTCAATCATCTTACATTGCAGCTATCCAGCTTTGCCTTGTTAGTTATGCTTTGCTTGGTTTCATATGACTGATTGCTCTGTATAATGAATATGAAGGTACTTTTATAATATGAACTTGTGTTCTACATATATTGAAGTATGTTATCCCTGTAGTCCCTTCTCAAGTAGTGTTCTGCCATGTCTAGTGTATTTACTGTTAATACCCATTTGATTTTTTTTAATTTTGATAATACCATACATTAGATGCATAGGAAACCAAGAAAATGACTCATGCTGTTTTAAAGTGCTATATTATACAGTTGCAAGTTTCAAGATCTTTGCAAGGAACTTTAAAAAAATTTTGTCCCAGGAGAGATATGTAATCCATAGTTCAAAATCCAGTTTCATAAACCTCTTCTTATTGGTGGAATAAGCATTATCCACTCCTCTGAGCCTATGTTGGGGTTGGTGAGAGCTTAGAAGAGATTCTGGTCTTCTGGCTTCCATTTTCAAGAAAAGAGACTTTTGATTCCAGATTTCTTTCATCTACAATGACCTACTTATTACTCCTCATGCCTTGAATCTTCTCCTTCCTCATCTCCACCTCTTAGCTTCCTCAGCTTCCTTCAAAGCACAACTCAAAGTTCACCTTCTGCAGGAAGCCTTTCCAAGTCCTTTCAGTGGTCAGGACCTTCCTCTCTTAGATTATCTTCCATCACATACATATGTACAAGTACACACACACACACACATATACACATATAAATAACTAGATACATTTTATACATATACATATAAACATGTGTATATGTATAAAATGTATCTAGTTATTTATTACTGTTTGTGCCATAAAGATGGAAACTCTTGGAGAATCTAGACTGCTTCTTGCCTTTATTTGTCTCCTCAGTACTTATCATAATGCCTAACACAGAGGAATCACTTAAAAACTTGTTTGACTTGATTTGTTGGCTAATAATTATATAGATTATAAAACTTACACAAAAGAAGTTTAAAAGAATGATAAAATTGAAATAATATTTAATCCTAGGGTCAATGGGAATCACTGGAGTTTATTGAGCAGGGAAGTGGCTTTGGCATTGTCCAGAAAAGTAGACAATCAGAGACAGGCTTGAGGCAAATAGTTCAATTAGAAGGGTACCACAGTAGTCCAGACAGGAGATGATGAGGGCCTAGACAATGTAATTAGAAATTAGGGAAGAGATAAAAGATGTAAAGGCAAAAATAAAAACAGATTTTGCAACTAATCAAATATGTCAGGTAACACAGAATATAGAGAAGGACACTAAGGTTGTTGACCTGAATGACTGGAAGGGTGGTGGTTCCACAGATAGTAAGAAAGATATTTGGAAGAAGGGAAAGTTTAGGGAGAAATATAATGTGTTGAAGTCCAAGATGCAGATCAGAAGCAACTCATGCTATTCATTCTAACATAAAATTTATAAAAAAAGGGGAGGTGGGTAGAAGTGGGTTGCTTTTTCACCAGTCACTGTTCTAAAGCATGCTCCAAGGAGCATCTTCTACAGCCAACAAGTGATATGGGGACACAGAAGATAAAAGGGAGGGAAGGAGGAGGCATAGACACTTCATAGTGACACCTATACCATTGTAGCCATGGATCTTTGGATTGCAGAAATTGAGAGAATGGAAACTTGTACATCAAAAGAAAGGGGTGGCATGCAGTAATGTAGGTGGAGTTGTGTTTGAAAAGATTCCTACAATCTTGGGAAGGTAAGATACCCATTTTTTCTACCCTTTGATTCGTCAGTTTACACACCTCTTGGGGTCCATAGCCCCAACCTGGGAGAACGCTATTCTAAAGAATCATTCATTTATTATCGATCAGGGTCTGATGCACCTAATTTCTCTGGGCCTTGGCCTCTTCATGTGTAAATTCAGAGACCTAGAGTAGATGTTCTATAATTTCCCTTCCATATTTATAAGACATGTCTCCTTGATTGAACTGAAAACTCCTGAAGGTAAAGACCATTTTCATTCCTTAATTTGAGAAGGAGAAGGAGCAGAACAAGGAAGATGAGGATGAGGAAGAGGAAGAGAAGGAGGAAAACAAGAAACTAGCATTTATATAGTGCTTATGAATTTTATCTTATTTTATCTCATTTTATCTTCATAATAATCCTGAGAGAGATGCTATTAACATATTCAGTTCACAAATGAGAGAACTGAAGCAAATAGAAGGTAAGTGACTGGCCCAGGGACACATAGCTAATAAGTGTCTGAGGCAAAGTACGAACTCAGTTCTTCCTGACTCTATGTCCAATGCTCTATGCAATGCACCACCTAGCTGTCTCTAAGGGCTGAAATGGCATTGTAGTCCTCGAGCACCTGAAAATTCCTTCCTGTCTTATTGACTAACCTCATATCCACAACATCCATATATATTTCCTTTATTACACCCTAGTACTTATTGGACTCACTAACCTTCTTATCATAGACTTGGGCATCTAGGTACCTAGTTTGTTGGAGCTGATCATCATTGCCCTTCTTTCTGCAAAAGTGTTTCTTTCTGTCTTTTAAATAGGCCTTTTGTTAATCTATACTGCTTCAAATACTCTGTCTATCTGGGAAGGTGCCCCACCCTCACCATGTGTAGTCCTCAGTGTTTCTCCAAGCTTCGGTCCTGCCACTGGCAAGAAAGCTTTATTCGTTCACATATGTATTGGTTCACACAACCCCCATTTCATAAACACAACAGTCATTCAGTGTAGCTCCTTATTCACACTCCCACACATAGACACACATACTCTGTGTGTGAACTGATGATCCCCCACAAGTTGCTCTCACACATAGAGGGTATAGATTTGCATGGGTTCTTTTTGAAATCTTTGGAGTTTCAACTTTCCTGGGTTTTGCAAACTCAATGGATAAAACCATGCAATTGCAAGATTCCTTAAAATCCCCCTTCCCGGCTGCCCAACATTTATTTTGGCAGCAGGTACCTGGAGAGTTTCTGAAAGCCTCAGTTTGGCCTGGCCTCAGAGCTACTGGCACAGTAAAGATTAATAAGGCTTATTTAGCTGAACTCCTCATGCTGCAATGTGATCCTTTACCATGAAATGGGTAAGATTCTTTGTTTGCAATGAACAAAAGTGAAAGCCAAAAAGGGCCGACTGTGACATGCAAAAATAAGAAACAATCAGGAACTTTGTATGTTTTCAGCTGGTAAATTGATGGCTAGAAATCCATGCCCTCTGCCTACCCCATCCTATTTACAATTCACAAGAATGGAAGATCCAAGTTTAAATATGAGCCACAGAGTGGTATGAGTTTTTTCCCCCTCTTTTCTTTTTCTTTTTTTGAGACAAGTACAAGGCACCAAAGAGACCGTGCCTCTTGAACTGTTTCTTCAATAGATCAAGAAAGAGTGAATGAGAGGTATTACCCAATCTAAAAATCTGCTTTAGGAATGGTTGAAAGTCAAGATATAACACGAGGTATTTCCAAATATGTTTTTGCTTTTGGAAACCAAGCTGTTAATGTTAGACTGATTATGAACTGAGGCAAAAATCACTTTTCATAGGTAAGGCACAAGCAGCACAAGAATGAAAAGAAAGAAAGAAAGAAAACTTCATTTCAGGTATTGGTGGGGAAGCAGAAAGCAGCAGTAAATCAAACAGGATACAGCTCCAGATGCCTCTATGCAAGCAGGTAGGAAGACAGGTCAGCAGAGCTAAGCCTTTTAAACCCCTGGCATCCTGGAATTCCAAAGAAGCCTGTATGCCCCCACGCGCTAGATAACTCCTATCTATTTAACCACACAGAATATATCGCATCGCCTTCTCCAGAAGAAGAAAAAAATCCCAGGCAAACATTCAGTTTGTGAATCAAAGAGCTGAGGCTGCCAGCACCTAGTCAACTCTATGCAGACATAAACATTAAAGGGGGGGGGGGGGGGGGAAATCTGTCCTTACCTAAAAGGCATGGCAGACAGAGCAGTGCAGTGTTTTCACTGTACCCAACTCAGTGTTTTCTCTTTCATTCGGGTAACGCTCTAACGCTATTGAGAGGAGTTCCTGGGGTTTTCGGATCTTCCTTCAAGAGTTTTAATCACTGGCTTCCCCAGTCCCGGTTTAACAAATACCGCTGTCTTCTGTCAATATTTGTATGCAGCACCACATCGGGCAGCCGGCCAACATACAGGGTTTCAAGAGGCAGGGGTAGAAAACTGACACCCTAACAAACACACTCCCGGCTTTGTGTCTTTTAAGGTGGTGCTAAAAGTGTCATCTTTGATTCTGACAGGAGCTAAAGATAGCCTCTTTTATTACTTTCTCCGCTTCCCCTAAATACTCTGCTGGCTTGCGTGGGGAGGGAAGAGGCGTAGCGGGGGAGAGGGGAGGGGAGGGGAGGGAGTAGAGGGTGTCCTGGGAAAAAAAAAGTTTGTTTTCTTGTCTCCCTGCCCCAAAGTTCTCCCTCACAATCACGTGGCTTTCCTTTCCACCAGCTGCACTTTAAATGTATTTTAATTGGCTGGAATGTAGAAAGAATCCATTTGGCAGTCATTTACATTTGAAGCACGCCCAGGGCAGCTGAAACAGGCCCCAGAAGCAGCCGATTACTTCATCAAAAGCTGTACTTAGAATACCATTGACTCCTACATAACTACAGTGAACTCTATTCTATAGCGGAGGTGAAGTAATTAATAATTTTCTGTGAAAATTCTTCATTAATCTAAAAGCTTAAAAAAAAAATCCTCCCTAACCTATTCCCTACATAACAGTTTCTCTGAAAGGAGATTTGATTTATGGCCCTAGGTTTTATTCCTCCCAAACACTGACTCTGTGAAGCATTACAAGAGGGTGTAAATAAGTTGGTTTGCCTGAACAGTTAATTTAAGTCATTTTCCTTTTGAATAATCCCCTGAGAAACATTGTTCTATTACTTCCTTACACTTAACCGTGTGCTACAATAAATATTGGCAATACTTGTGGCATTTCCTCTTCCTTTCCATTTTTCAGAGTGGGTTACAATAATTATGCCCTGGACTCTGCGAGAACTTTGTAACAAATAAATTCACCTGGAGTCAAAGTGTTAGAAGAACTTATGCAAAATTTGTGAGTCTAAGAGTTAAAGTCATACACGTGGGGAGGGAGGGATCCCAAAATGTAACACTGGAAAATACATATTGAGAAAAGGACAAAAGAGACTCATGAAAAGGCCATATATAATAAACACAATCACACAGAAATAAAGTCTTGTTAGAGCCAGGGTAGCTATGTTTTCAAAGTCTCTCTCTTTACACACTGAAGTTGTATCTATGTGGAGAAAGCATTTTGTGAAATTTGTCCCAAGAAGCTTTCCCCTGCACCCCCCACCATTTCTGCTTCTCAAATGAGACAATGGGGGACAAAATGCTGCGTTTACAATCTAAATTGTTTGGCGGAGATCAAGATGGGGGCGAGGAGAGAGAGAACTACTTTAATTGGTTTTGAGTTTGAACTTGGACCCTGACCAAAGAAGTCTTTCCAGGAAAATCATGGAATAATAGTAAGTGGAAAAACAGGACACAAGGTGTCAGACAAGGAGACAGATGTAACCCGATATCTGGATCAGTAGTAGGATTGTACTTGAAATGAATGAGCAAGTTCAATTCTTCTTGGTGATGTTGCCCATATTCTCTCCCCTTGCCCCGCTCTTTGCCCCACGTCATTATAGATTCAGTCTTTGGGGGGTAATTAATTAAAAATTATAACAAAGTTTCCATTGTGCAAAATATATATGGGACTTGCAAGCGAAGCTGACTCTTAACAGAGACTGCTGAAAATCTCCTGGCTCATGAACCTCATATGAAATGAAAAGATGAGAAAGTGGTTTCTGGGACTTCTCCCTGTTCCAATGATAACATTAGAGATCAACAAGTTGTACCACTTCATTATCCTGCCTTTAATTTCCCTGTATTGTCTGATATCTATTCCTTGGAGCCAGAACGGTTTGAAAAAGAACTTTTTCTGTTCCTTATAGAGTCCTTATACACAATTTTTAATCCTATTAACCTTTTTTTGACCCAGCAGATTCCTTGTACTTACCAACAGAGGTTGATGTTCTCATAAGTTACAGAGCTTCTTTCTCCCCCATCTTTTTTATTATAAAATAGGATTGCCCACATTCTAAACCCTGCTGTATCCTATATAGCTGAGTCTCTCCTATTTTGTTGACTGATTCTTAAGTTAAATTTAGATCTTGTAATCCTCTTGTTCTTAATCTTTTCTCTCTCTTTTAATATAAAGGCTTAATTAATCAGAGATGGGATATATTCTGATCTTGAAACTTAACTCCCCTTTAAATATTACCCAGAAATTAAAAGGGTATAATTTCTTCTTTTGGCTAGCAAGTTCTCTGCTCTTTTTAATACTGATCTGGTCATCCAACAGAAATCCAGGGTTAAGGATATTTAGCCTTAAAGTTATATTTTAATTCTTTGATTTTAAATACTCCCATGCCCCTTAGAGAATTTCCATCCCTAACTTGTTTGTAGATAACAGAGATGGGCAAAACCAAGAGCCACAACCAGGCTTTAATTTTATAATACAGTTTCTGCACCATTTTGGTAAGAAACTGGGACAGATAGATGATATAATGGATAGAGCACTGGGCCTGGAGTCAGGGGGATCTGAGTTCAAATGCAGCGTCAACATTTACTAGCTTATGTGACCTGGCCAAGTCACTCAACCCTGTTGATCTGTTTCCTTATCTGTAAAATGATCTGGAAAAGGAAATGGGAAACCACTCCAGTATTTTTGCTAAGAAAATCACAAATGGGGTCATGAAGAGTTGGACACAACTAATCAACTGAACAACAAGGAGTGAAGCTTTGAACCAACTCATTTTGGAATGATACATTCTTGAGGCCAGTCCAGATTTACTTTCACCCTCAATGAAAGAATCATGGAATCTTATGAGTTGGAAGGAAACTCAGAGGTCACCTTCTCTAACTTGTATCTAAATTGTAATCTGGTGAACCAAATTGCTAGTGATCATTCCGTCTTTGTACCTTCATTTGTAGTTAATCCATTCTCTCCTCTTGTAATTCATTCCACTTTTAACTGTTATTGTTAGGAGATTTTTATTTACATCCTGTCAAATATTAGACCCCTTGCTCTTATTTTTTTTATCTCAGATCTGGCCTCAGACATTTACTACATGTATGACTGGGTAATTTGCTTAACCTCAGTTTCTTCATCTATTAAATTAAAATAATAATTGTACCTACTTGCAAGGGTTGTTATGAGAATGATATAATATTTGTGAAGCACTTTACAAATGTTAAGTGCAATGTAAATACCTATTATTATTATCATACACTAGTTAACCAACACTCCTATACTATAGTCTCTAGTTTATTCACCTTCCTGGTTGCTAGCCCATGGTCCTGATCAAGTTTGTCATTGTCCTTCCAGAACTGTGGTACCCAAAAGTAAAGACAATGTTCCAGATGTGTTCTTATCAGGGCAAAAAACAGTGGGACTATCACCTTACATTCACTACATAGTTTTATTTTTTAATGCTGCCTTAGCCTTCAGTAGCTTTTTTGGTTGCCATTTCATCCCACTGATTCATCATATTGAACATTAATTTTTTTAAAAATCACAAGCCTTTTGTCACATGAATAAGTGCCTGGTCATTTCTCAACTATCCTTGCCTTGAAGAGTTGATTTTTTTCAATTCAAATATGTGACTATATTTATCCCTATTAAATTTCATTTGAATTAATTTTGGCTCCTTATATCCTTTTGAGATCTTTTTGTCTCCTCACTCTACCATCCAACATAATAATTCTCCTAACTTTGGATCATTTGAAAATTGGAGATGCATACCATCCATGCCTGTATCCATAATTACATCCTTTATCTCTCCTAACCTCCCTTAATCAGTAAGCCACACTTTGGGGGGTAGAGGGAAGAAAAAAATAACTAAAAAAAAAAGAGGGAAAATAAGAGTTAGTAACAACTAACCATCACATCTACTGTGTCTGAAAGTATATAAAATATTTCCCACACATAATTTTCCAACTTTCCAGTGAAAGGAGGAAAGTGTCTCAAAACTGTGGAAAAACTATGTCATTAAAATTACAAAATTTTAGGTTGGGTGTTTTTATTGTTGTTGTTCAATCCATTTAATATTATGGTAATCAATGGGCACCTTATTTTACCAGTTCTGATTATTTAACTCTGCACCAGTCCATATAACTCTCTACACTCCTTTGAACTCTTCATATTCATCATTTCTTACTGTGTAATAATATTCCGTTATGTATGTGTACTACAATCTGTTTCCCTATTCCTCCATCAATAGACACTTTTTTTTTGTTTGTGGTTCAATGCTTTCACAGCCCAATCTAGTTCATATATAAATCATTCTTAAATAGCCAGGTCTCTACAATGTATAGTGGTGGACAAAATGGTTCATGTATGTATCAACAAGCACCCTAGCATACACCTAGGGCGGCTACTAGCACAGATTCTTAGATGTGCTTTTCTAAAGGAAAGCAACTCAAAATGGGTTAACAATCTTACTTTAATCAAACATATCATTTACCTAGTTCAGGGGGAAAAGTCAGCACCCTGAACTTCAGAGAATGCAAACACAAGTTACAAACAAACAGAAAAACAGATCAGTAGACAGCTTCCAGCGAATGACCATTACATCAGTTACCTATTCAGTTACCAGAGAGGGAAGCA
>CM053588.1:192171260-192245112 GCA_028646515.1 Pseudochirops corinnae
TTGGGACTCAGTTTTCTGTTATTTAAATGAATGCACTATCTATATTTCTTATGTAGAGATCCTGTTCCATTTTGTGATTAATAACTATATCAGCATATTTATAGTTACTGTAGGCATTGTGAATACTGCATTGCTGATACATTGTGTAGTCATGGTCTAATTTTAAGAGTCCAGGGATGTGAGGGTTAGGAAATACTTGCAGGCTGCAAGCAGTTGTGTTGAGGCACAGGGAAGTGTGGAGGTGCTGGAACAAGCTGGGTCACGTGGAGTTCAGAGCGTTGCTCAAGGTTCTCCCACGTGTAGGTTACCAGGTGTTTCAAATTAGTGTCTCCATACCCTGGGGCCTTCATGCCCTTGTGATTGCACCTCCCCCTCTCACAATTTTGTTCAGCTGGGCTTTGTCACATGTGGTATGTGGATCTGGGGTATATATAAGGCTTAAGCCTTGGGGATAGTTTGAAGTCTGCCTTAAGATCTGCCTGTAAGGCTTCCTAATGGAGAAGCCTTAAAAAACTTTCTCTGCTTGCACCTCTGAGCTTCCACTCTTTGTTCTTAAAATGTGCTAACACCTACTTGAGTAAGGTAAGTAACTGGCTCCCCTGCAGGCAAGTTAGGGTACTTTGATAGAGAACCCTGACACAGGGACCCATGGTTCGTTAAATTAGATTCTATCTCCAAGCCTTAAGAACACTACTGATGAACCATTTTGAGAGCTGTTAGCATACTTGTCATTGGATTGTAAAATGAATGTCCTTTGGTCACCTTTTGCTAGGAGGTATTTGTTAGGCTCTGTCCTTCTCGCCTCCTTCTTCCAGATAAGTGCCTAGTTCTGAGCTCTGTCACCCATAGGTTCTATCCTGCCCATATTTTGGAATTAGACTGAGCTCTAGGAAGAAATATTCAATTTAATTCTTAAGTACCTATTATGTGAAAGGCACCATACTTTCTGATGTAGAATAGGAACTAAGTCAAAGATTCCAAAATGTACTACATACATCCCCAGAAGCTAGGAATAATAAGCTCATCAAGGATGGTAGATACTAATTGCTAACATTTATATTATACTTTAAGATTTGCAAAATATTTTTACCAATATCATATCATTTAATCTTCTCAACAACCCCAAAATGTAGGTGACATTAACCCATTTTACAGATGAGAAAACTGAGACTGAGAAGTCCCAGGGCACAGGTAATACATTTCTGAGGTAGGATCTGAACTAAGGTCTTCCTGATTCCAAGTTCTTCTTTATATCTATTGCACTATATTATCCTATTGAGGTATTTCAGAAACTCCAAATCAATAATCAATGGATTAAAAAAATTTTTGGTATGTCCTTAGAAAAGCACATGACATTCTAATTAAATATGCATAACATGCTTTGATTGCATTTAGAGCAATGTAGAAGTCAGTAACTTCAAGATTTATTTTACTGTTTTGTTATAAACATCTAACAACATTGCAATACAAAAAAAAATTCATGCACCTAATAGCTTTCTTAATGAAAAATTTATCTCTTTATTTTCTTTCTAAACTATTAGCTATCTTTTTTCTTTTTTCTTCATTCCTCACTCTCACTCTCACCACATATTCAATCCACTGCCAAATCTTGTCATTTCAGCCTTTGCAAAGGCTTCTCACAAACCATTACTTCTCTCCACTCACAAAGTCACCATCATAATTCAGGCCCTCAGTGCCTCTCACCTGGACTATTGCAATAGCTTCTTTTTTGTTCCTCCTGACTCAATTCTCTTTTCACTCTAATTCTTTTATAACTAGAATGCTCCACTCAGTGATTAAAGTGATTTTTCAAAAGCATTTGTTGTTCAGTAGTTTGTCATGTCTGACTCTTTGTGACCCTATTTGGGTTTTCTTGGCAGAGATACTAGAGTGGTTTGCCATGTCCTTCTCCAGTTCATTCACAAATGAGGAAACTGAGGCCAACAGGGTTTAGTGACTTACCCAAGGTCACACAGCTAATAAGTGTCTGAAACTGGATTTGAACTCAGGAAGATGAGTCTTCCTAATACTAGGCCCAGTGCTCTATTCACCAAGCTCCCTGTAATAGGAATGGGAATCGAAAGATCTTCCCTGACTCTTAATAGACCTAGGACAGTTTGAAGACCTCCCCTGCTTTGAAAGTAGACTCTGCACCCTGATAGGCTGAATGTAATCACATGGAGCCTGTGATGGAGGGAATTTGCTGAAGGGAAGCAGAGCCCACAGGAAGCTGTGAGCCAGAGAGACAATGGGAGAGAGAGGTGCTCAGGCAAGGAGAGAGAGAGGTTTGTGAGTAAATATTGATCTTGTATTGGTTTGTGGGAAGGCTGAAGGATGGCATGGCTCTCAGTATTATTATGGCTTCTTAACATCTTTGGTACTATGATGGAATTGGCTTACTGGTTTTGGGATTGGGTTTTCTGGTGTCTAAATGCTTCAGTTCTGTCCTCCATATGGAAAGTTTGGTATATTTTGTGGTCCAACATCATGTGATTATGGGCACTGTAAATGTTGCATTGGTGCTACACTCCCTCTCCCCCAGCTTCCTTTCTAAAGCATAGGTCTGACTTCTTCCATGCTTTACAAAATGAGCTCTGATGGAGATCAAATACAAATTCCTACCTCTGTAACCTGACCTTTTCCTATCTTTCTAGTCTCCCTTACACATTTACACTTCACTCTCTTCCTGGCACTCTACAATGTTACTATACTGGCCAAGTTGATGTTCCTAATACACAGAGGTTTCCCAAAGTAGGAGACACTATCCTCTGGGAGGCACTGGAATAATCGGGGGTGGGGGGAGGAGTAGCCTTGGGTACAATTGGGGGGTATTGAAAAAATAAGGGGCTGTTAGAAGCATAATGAAAGAAGAGAATATAAGAAAATTTTGAAAAATCATTTGTATGTGTTTCATTTGTTGTGTAAGAGAGTTAAAGTCATAATGATTATGTTATTTTCCAAACAAACACACAAAATCCAAGTTATAACCTCTCAGTGGTCAAGTCTAGTGGCAGGTCTTAACAAGCAAGAGTTGGCAGGTGAGCAGGTCACACATTGTTGGGAAATCCATCATGAGTCAGCAAGAATATGTGCATGTAATGACCTGTTTACAATATGATATATGGTTACATGATGCAATCTTGTGTCATCAAAATTTCAATTCAGGGGGAAAAAAGATAAATTTACAATAAATTATTAAATTTAAGATGTATCATTTTCAAAAATATGTATTTTATATTTTTTTTAATTAGGCATATAAAAAAACTTATAGCATTAAAGAAAGTAGTTTTCAGGGGGGCACTGAGTAATTTTTTTATTTTTTGAAAAGGAGGCAGTAGACCAAAAAAGTTTGGGAACCTCTGCTCATACACAACTCTGCTTCTCTCACCTCCATGCCTTTGTAATGGCTGTCTTCTATGCTTGGAATGCTTAATACCCTTACTTTGGTCTCTTGGCTTCAGACTCAGCTTAAACCTTTCCTTCTTCAGGACATTTTCCTGCCTCTCCTCACTCCATATCTGACTGTTAGTACCTTTAAATTACATTCTATCTACTCTGGATATATCTTATATATGCCTAGTTATTCACATGCAATTTTGCCCATTAGAATGAAAGCTCCTTAAGAGTAGGGACAGTGTTTTTCCTTTGATTCCTCTCTTAGAACAATTCCTGTCACGTAATAAGCACTTCACAAATGCTTGTTACTTGTGGAAAATAATATATTTTATTTCTCACATGTAGATGCATAATAAATTCAAAATTTTTATTTCATTTTGTATTCAATAGGGGGTACAGGAAACTTCACTGAAAAGAAAGGGGATATGGCGGGGGGGGGGGGAGAGGAGAGGGAGGAATTGGGAACCCCTGGCCTAAGTAGTCTCCTTCTTCTTATTGGTAGCATTCTGAATCTGCTATCTGGACTGCTTCTCTGTGGTTTTGGATCCCTGCTATCCAGGTAGTTCACTTTTGGAGTTCTTGACTATTGCTCCCTAACTTCTTTATCTACTTTTGTCTGGTGTCCCTACCACGTTGCATACGCATAGCTATTCTGGTCTGCTCCTCTGATTCCAGTCCTCCTGTGCTGACTCTACTGATAGCTCTCAGATCCCTCTTTGGTTTTCTAACCCACTTTCATATAAACCCACTAGTCTTTTTCTCAAAATTGCTTGAATTTTCCCAGTACCCTTGATCTACTGCTATCGACTTTTGTGATGCTAAGAGCAGTGAATTCAAAAGCAATTGCCCACATCATCACACATACAAGGTGTGATCAGCCTAGGGATCTTTGGAACCTATGGCATGGAAACTCTTCCTTATCAATGGTAGAACTCTGACCATGGTTTCTAGAGCTTCCCTAAAGTATAGGTCTAGGATATGGAAGAGACCTCTAAGTAGAGCTCCAATTATGGAGCCATTTGGAACCTTTGGACAACTCTCCCTGTAGTATTACCCAGTACCTGGAAGGCTACAGTGTCATTCTAGGATGCTGGGAGCTACACAAAGAATGTAGATTATAAGTAGAAGAAAAAGCAAGGCTGGAAAGATCAGATAGGACCTAGAAGGCCAAGTATGACTGATGGTTAGAATCAGATATATCAGAGTACGTGTGCCAGTGTACTGTTCACCCTGGTTCCAGTTGGGCTATACCTAAGAGTGCAGCCTGCAATTTCAGCAGTCCAGTCCAGCCTGAAAGAGGCTGGGAATGAGAGGTAGTAAAGGAAAAAATAGTTAATTCTTAAAGTATCTAGATCAAGGTAATGACCAAACAGAAGTCAGAGGCAGGAGAAGTACAGTTGGCAGCATAGCAGCATCAGATATAAGGGACAAAACAGGGAAATATGGTCCAAGAGCCATCACAAGATCAAGAAAACACATGCCCGAATAGAGAGGAGTTTAATCAGAGAGATGCATTTCCAATTTGTCTTGCTGAAAGTGGTATTCAGCCAGTGTCATTATGAGCCCAGGCATCTGTGACTAATCCTAATCCCCTTGCCCTTCTGAAAGAGCTTCAGCTGTGGACAGCTCCTACCTTATGTTAAGGTTTTCTTAGTAGGAAAGAGTTGTGTTTTCAAGGCAGTTGAGAGTCTATGTTTGAGACATCATATATGGAGGCATACACCTCCACCATCAGTGCTTCCCCCAGTCAAAGAATACATCTGATTCCCAGGAGTGATCAAAGACAGGACTGCTGCCCATGCACCTGTGATGCTATAAATAATTAGCAAAAAGAGTCCTGGCTATCCTCCCATTCTTCCCACAAAACTCTGGGTTGTTTCTGTAATAAAAAATGAGAACATCAAAACATTAGGGAATATGGTGTCTTTGAGGTACTCCTGGATCTAGCTTATTTTTTTTTCTTCACAACTGTTTTATGTTTCTCTTTAGACCTCCCTGCGAAGGGCTTTAGTCATTGGCCCAGGATGTAGTTTTCTTCTTTGTATCCTCAGAAATTCAGTTTCATTGGGATGTCCTGCTTGTACATGGTGTAAAGAGGCTAAGTTCTACTCATTGCATCATCCTGTCAGCAAAGGCAACTGCCAGAGGTGAAGGGGTCAGTGAAGAAGCTTAGCTCACTACCTGACATGAAGCCATTCTGAGAACACACATGCTTAAAAGTCTAGGACTGAGAGGGAGTGGCCTAGAGCCTTGACAGTGAGAAGACAAAACTCAGGACAAGCAGAAGGTTTAAAAAACCAGCAACAATTACCAGAAAGTATAGAAACGAAAGTGGCCAAAAGTTCAGGCAAATGAGCAGGATACAAGTGGTCTTCAGAAGCTAAATCATAAAAGCAAATTCTAACCTCTTATTTCTATTAATATAACCACCACCTTAACTGAGCTCCTCCATTATTTCTCATGTGGACTACTGCAAAGGATTCCTATTTGGTCTTCCTGCTTCAAATCTATCTCTGCTGCAATCCATTCTCCACACAACTGCTAAAGTGATTTTCCTTATGAGTAGATCTGACCATGAATCTCTTTTACTCAATAAACATCAGTGGCTCCCTATTGCCTCTAAGATAAAATATAAATGCCTACCTCTGCTTGTCTTTTAAATCTGTTTGCAACTTATCTCCAACACATCTTACCAACTTAATTATAGATTTCTCCCTTTCCTGCTCTCTATAATCCAACTAAACTGGTTTTCTTTTTGTTTTTCTTTCATGAATGACTCCTCATTCCATCACCATACCTTTGAATGAGTCATTCTTCATACCTGGAATCTACTCATTTACTTTCATTTCATAGAACCCCTCATATTCTTCTACATACAGCTGGAGGATCACCATTTATTCAATGACTTTCCAAATCTTCAAATGCTAGGGCTCCCTCCCAATTGTATTGTATTTTCCATTTATTCTGCATATACTTATACATGCACATAGTATCTTACCAAGCAGAATATGTGCTCTTTCAGAGTATGAATTATTCCATCCCCTGAGCCTAGCACAGTAGCTGATATATAATATGTGTTTAATATATGCTTGTTAATTGATTGCTATAGAACTTCAAGGTTAAAAAAACAAAACAAAACATTTTCCTCACAATGGCCCCATAAGGTAGTTAGTAAGTATTGGTAGCCTTGTTCTGCAGATAAATAAACTGAAACTTAGTAAGTTGAAATAATTTGCCCATGGTCCCACAACTGGTAAGGGTCTGAGCAAAGACAGGATAACAGATGCAAGACTCCAACAATAAGAAGAGCCTGATAATTGAGGCACATAAAACAAGCAAGAAGCAAGAACCAGACTCTGACAGTACGAAAACTAGGGCTTGCAGATGGAGAGACAAGTGAGAAGATATGAATTGAGTATGGCATGGAGAGGCAGAGAGAAGGGCAACTATTGATGGTCGTTTATATGTGTGTGGAGACTTCGGAAGACAGGGCTAGCGATTGATCCAATCAACAGTCTCACCCAGTGTGTTCCAAACAAAGGCCAGGAACTGATGCTTCATGCCCCATGACCATCTGGAACTTGACTATCAAAGGGCATAGAATATGAATCTCCAACTTTGGTTATTGGTGAGTTTCTCCAATTGAGTGTGAACTGAAGTGAGAAAGGCCAGAGACATTATCTTCTGATGGATGAAGGTGAAAGGACTACTTCACTGAAACCAAAATAAAGATGCCCTTGATGGTGTTCACTCATTTTATGTAAGTGATTCTTTCCCATTTATTCCCTATGTTCCAAGGGGAAATGCATTGATGAAATTTATCAGCTCAGTCCACCAAGCCAAATAAATCTCACCAGCCATTCAGGAACCAGACTGTTCTCAGAGCTGGATGAGACAGCCTTTTAGCAAAATCAGTGGACTGCTGAACACTAGGGATTTCAGATCTTGTTTATCAGTGAATAGATAATGATCGATGCTATGGAGGAAAAAACAAAAACCAAAAAACTTGAATTTTATTTGTATTCAGTATCTATCCTTAAAAAGCAGCAGCATTAAAGTCACTGAACAACACAGCTGTGTCTACATTTCTTTAATACTTCAGTAGGGAATAGATTGGTGTCTGTTGTGGTTATTGGCAAATGAGCATATATACATTCAACTCTCTATTATCTATACTCATGTAGGATTCATGAAAATGTTTAATATTTTAAAAATTCTGTTTAGATGTGAAATATATTGTATAATTTTTGCAGGAAATTAATCTTCTTCATTATAAAGGGTGTCCCAAAAGTCTTAGTGCAATTTTAAGCTATTGAAGTTTTAATACCTTAAAAATGTATTAACATCTTCCATGGGATTTTATTAAAATTAAATTGAGGCTCCTGGGTACACTGTTTCAACAGGCACCCCAAGAGCATGTTGAGTAACATGAAGAAGCTTGTGTGGGATTTTAAATTTTGTTCATATTTCACAAAGATCCACATAATCCAACCCTATCCTGTCTATCTGACCTTATTTTCCACTATCCAAACTGAGCCTTTTCCTTTAATCCTTCCAACTACAATCCCCTGGAACATATCAATGGCGCTATCAACTTAGTATACACACACACATGCCTATTAGTGGCATATATGTATGTGAATATGTGTGTATCTAACTTACACTGTATATATAGATATTTACATGTATCTCTCTGTGTGTATATGAACATTTTTCTCTTCATGGTATATTCTGATGAAGTTTATTTTGCCCAATGGTCACTTCAGTTGTGGCTGAATATGCTCATAGACAATATATACATGTACATATATACATATATATGTAATAACATACACATATATGGAGTAACTTGATTTACTGTCATCATCATATTATTAATAATTGAAATTTATATAGTACTTTATAGCTTCCAAATTATTTTGTAATTTTAGTAGCTCAGTTGAACTTCAACAACCCTGTGAGAAAAGTACTAGTATTAGGATTAGTAATAATATTCCCATTTTTATGTTCAAAGAAAATAGGGTTCAAAAATGTTAAGTGACTTGCCTAGGGTCACTCAGCTAGTAAATGTCAGAGGTGGGGACCAAAAACCCAGGTCTTTGTTCTTCCAAAATACTCTGTTAATCATACCAGATATATGGCAAATTCGAGTATAGTCATTGAGTATGCATTATTGATCTTGGAAGGATGAAGTAAAAGTAAAAGAAGAAAAAGTTAAAGAAGGAAATACAGAAGATAATAGATACGTCTGAGTACAGATGATACTGAGTATAGAATTCGATGATAATTCCCTAGGGTAATGATGAAGCCATGGAACCAATTAGGGTCCTTAGATATGATATGCTAAATGCAACCAATACCTGTCTTGGCTACTAATTATGTCCAGTTTTGACTATATTACTGAATATAAAAGTCAAGAGGAGAGGGATATGAGATATGAGAAAGATTGAATCCATTATTATTCAAGCCATAGAAAACAGTAGGGAGAAAATTAGGAAGCTCTTGGTTCAAATTCTTTCTTGGTCAAACCCCTAAGGTGAAGTAGACTCTTTACTCATTTCCCTATAATAATGCACATTTATATAGCATTTCAACATCTGTAAAATAAGGCAGGTAGAGAAAAATTAGTTTTTCCTATTTTATACATGGAGAAACAAAGGCACTTGGAAGCAAAGTAACTTTCCTATTTTCATATAGATAGTTTAAGAATGTGAAGCAGAATTTGAACCCAGATCTCTTGACTCCAACTCAGGCCTACCATTGACTATTCTTATTACATCTTATGTCCTGAAGAAATTCTTTCTGTTCTTTTACACACCTGTTTTTAGAACTGGAGACATAACCCTGAGACATTTAAATCAATATATGTAATTTCAGATGGTTTGTCCATAAAAGCAATTTTAACTACATAGCTGTGGTTAAGTTTTTTCTGCTATCATCTTTGGTAGTGTAAACAATGGAATGAACTGCCAAGAAAATATGATGTTATTTAACATCATAAGCTGGTTTTGAATGTATGAATATGACTTTAAAAAGGTGTGTGTGTATACATATGAGTATACATATGTGTGTGTGTATACACACATATGAGGATTTATTATTCTCTGCTTCATAACAGACAAGGCCACTGCATCCCCAACTCATACCTGGAATGAATCAGTAAGTGCACACAGGCATGAATCATTTTTCTTTTCCTTCTTTTACAAGGTGACAAACTTTTATAGTGACATGAAATAATAAGTATACTATTATGATTTAATATCCGGACATTATTTCAAAGAGATATTCAATTGTTGGTTGGTTGTTTTTAAATCACACAAAACTTAGACTAAGCCAAGATAATGTGGTTAAAGACTCAAAGAGAATCACTCCCAAACCCCATAAATGGCTTTGATAATCAATTAACCAAACAAAGAGCACTGACAAGATTTTAAAATACTAGAGAGAAACAAAATCAATTAAAATTCCAGAAACAATAGAGGTTGGGAAAGATATGCTATCCCAAGAGGCATATTTATAGTATCATAGTTCTAGGGTTGGAAGATGCTTCAGAAGCCATCTAGTTCAACTCTCTAGTCATCTTGTCACTTTATAGTGACTAGATGGAGGTTCCATAGGTATGTTTGTAGGAGAGATAGGATTTGAACCCAGGTCCTTAGGCTACAATTCCAGGACTCATTCTACGATATCATACGAAACAAATGTCATAGTCAAATAAAGTAACAAGATATAGCAGTATAAAGAAAATGACAAGACCAATAATACAAGAAATTAAACTTATGTATGTAAGCACATAAAATTAAAGATAAAAGATAATTTAAAAGAATGAAATATAATAAAGATGTAAACAGTAGAAAACCTCAAAAAAATTCATAGAAGGAACCCCAACAATAGACTTATTGTAGCAAAAAATTTGGTGTGTAGAATCACATGGAATTCAGAGCAACTGGCAAATGGCTCAAAAAAAGTTAAAGAATTATCCAAGGTATACCCATATGGACCCAAGAGACAAACTTAGAGGTTAGATCATGACACAGCAGTGACAGTGGTCCTAAGAACATAAAAGATGGAAAATGAAACATTGTACTTCAATAAACTGTGCAAGAAAATTTGCCATAATTGGTAAAAAGAATAAGTAAAATGCAAACAGAATATATGTATATACGTGTGTGTGTGTGTGTGTGTGTGTATACACATATATATAAATGTACAACCACATACATATTTCTATACGTACACATACATATAGAAAGCCACATATAGCCACAGTATCTAAACAGGGATAAACTAAAGAGTTAAGATACCTAGAAACTCAAGATTCAAACTATAATGATAAGGAAAAACTAAACTGACATAATTGCAGAAATCACTTACCAAGCAAGGAGCAAGTGTTTTCAAGGACAAGAAAAAATCAGACATTGGATTACCACACTTGAAAATTAAGACACATGAGTCATGAATCCAGCATTACCTGCCCATCAAAACTCAGTATATTCTATTGGAGTAGGATGGATTTTTGAGATGCAAACAGAATGAAGGTTTTGTTGTTTTTTTTTCCACAAAAAGACATATCTACTTCAAGGAAGTCTATGAACAAAAATTCCTCCCAGCCAAGAAGATGAATATTTTGAATAATCAAAAATCAGCCAGTTGCTAATGAATCGTGAGGATTCACAGAGCACTATATTGGTAAAAACCATTAAAGATTTCAAAAGGGTGTTTAAAAAGGCAAAAAAAGAAAAAGAAAACAGCAAGCCATAGAAAGAAAGGGAGATATAGTGATGACAAACTAAAGTTCTTGTCTTCAAAAAAGAAGTTCAAGTTAAACTAACATATTAGTTTCGTGAATTCTCATAAGATAAAAGATTTTTGCTCTGAGTAGCACTAATAAATTTGGTTTAACAACTGCAACTACTAGAATGAGAAAGGAAATGTGATTCCCTTCTGATAAAATAACTGAAGGAGAGACAAACATTACAATTTTAACTCTAAATGCAAAAAGACTAATTTATACAACAAAGTAAAAAAGGAATAATAGAACCCTATAGCATGTTGCTTAAAAGAAGCATATTTATACTAGAAAGATCTAAAAGATTCAAAATTAAAATGCAGTCTTATAATTTACCATGCTACTTCCAAATCATAAGTAGAAATGGTGTTAATGATTCTGGACAAAGCTGAATACAAACCAGCAAATGTTAAAAGAGATAAATGAGCATTACTTTATGCTAAAAGTTGCTAAATAAAGTGAGAACATATACATCTCAATTATATATGCATCTAATCATTCTGCAGTAAAATACATAAAGGAAAAACTCACAGTCTTGTAAGAAGAAATCAATTTTTAAAGTGTGTGGTTTTAACATTCCATTATCAATATATGACAAATCCAAGAAAAAGATAAAGAAATTACTGAGATAAACAGAATATTGAACTAGTCCTAATAGACAGATGGAGAAAGCTTCATGAGGAAAATCAAAGAATGTGTTTTTTTCCCCAGCATTTTTAAAACTAATTTTAAAAATGATCAAATGTTTAGGCACAAAGAAAACATGGGAAAATATTAAAGAGTATATTAGCAGACTATAATGTAGTAAAGCTAACAGTTAATAGAGATAGAACAAATAAAGAAGATAGTTCCCCTCCTCCCACCCTCAACTTTAACAAAAAAGGACTAAATAACTGGATAAAAGAGAATTCTAAAAAATAACAAAGCAGATTACATGAAAGTTTTTTTAAATTTATTTTATTTTATTTTGACTGGGAAAAATATTTTATTGCTTTGTCATAGATTACATGAAAGTTATTGCCATACATAGCCTACATATCAAAATCTATGGGATACAAATAAAGCAGGTCTCAGAAATAGATTCATGGCCCCCATTTTTATCAATGAGAGAGATAAAATTAATGAATAATCTGTACATACATTCACACATGCACACATACATACATACATATACACAAATCTTAGACAAGGAACAAACTAACAGAAAAAGCAAAATAATCCACACCAGACCAGAGATCAATATGATGAAAAAGAACAAAATTGAAATGATAAATCTAAGAACAGGAGGTTAAAAAAACTAAAATAAAATTAATAAGCTATTAGTAGTCTAACCAACAAAGGAAGGGAACAAAACTAAACCACTAAAATCAGAAATTGGTGAGGAGATATTCCTATGAGGTCAAAGGAAAGCAAGAGAATTTTAGATATTACAATACATAGTTCTATGTTCAAAAATTTAAGAATATAAAAGTAGATGATTAGCTATAGAAGCATTAAACAAAAAACCTCGAAACACTACATTTTAAAGTATGCATGTTCTTGTCTAAAAGGAAATCTTTCAAAATTATTAAGAAGAAAAGATCATTTTTCACACACACGTACACACACCATGAACATTTTTTTCATGATTTTTCACCAGTTTCCAATGTTGGCATTACCACTGAACTAGAGGAAAAGAGTGATTAGGAAAAATGGAGAGGGCTTCTTGGAAAAGAAAGGAGTCCAATGAGACTGGAAAGCTAATTTTTGTCTATGCAACTTACAAGTGTTTGGGAAATGATGGTTTCAAATCCAACAAAGACGTCTGGAAGAGATATATAATGTAATTAGGGTGGCTGAGACTGGATTAAATTAGAAGAGTGACTTGGATAGCACACCTGAAGACTGTGGAATTTATGATAGCAATGAAGTACAGAGACCTGGCAAAATATGTGCAAAATGATGATATGTTGGAATGAGAAATGTTGAAGAGGATATCAGTAGGTTACCATAAGAGAAGTTACTTAGTTTGAAGTTTAAGATCAAAACAGTGAGATAGTAATTACAGGATATTCTCCCTGGGTTGAATTCTTCTTTCTTTGCCTATGAGAGAACACTGACCTGAGCATAGAAACATAAGAAGCCTTTCATTGTATATTGATGGAACATCTTGGCAATGAACAATGGTAAACTGAAAAGGCTATTGTCCCAAATGCTCTAAAGTTCCTTGTTCAATTATCCTGTATGAAATTATGCCAGGCTAGGAAAAGCAGAGAATCAAAACATTAAAAAGACCTTTGCACTGAATCTCACAAAGGATATATTTGGATTCATTCAAACGTCTAAAGCTTAGTTCAAATTCCCTCACCTCATATTTGAGGCTTTTGATAATTTATCCCCAACCTATATTTTCAAACTTATTTCTCCTTTGCTCCATCCAGATGACTTAGCTCCCTGTCCGCCACCCCAAATAGGACAGGGACCTTGTGACATTGGTGACTTTAACTGTAATGTTCCTTCCACCTGGAAGGCCTTTCCCCTCTACTTTATGTCTATTGACATTTTACCCCTTCAAGATCTCAATCTCTCTCTGGTTCATGAAGTCTTTTCTGGTTACTCCAAACCACAGTGATCTTTTCTACCTCTGACCTTCTAGAACATCTTTGGTCAACACTTCTCATTAAACATTTACCTGTTGCCTATGGCTTGTAATGGCAAGCAAAGAAGTACTTAATGCTTTGTTTCAGCTATTTAGTTGACACCTTGTTTCAGTTCAAGTTTTTGAGCCTTGCCTTGATTGTATCAAGTCTTTGTTGAGAAACAGAACTTGTGAACCCCACAACTTGTGAACTCCTGTTGCTAATGCAACAGGAAGAGGAGGAGGTAATGACCACACATAAGGAGAGGCCCAGGCTGGAGAGAGCAGAATTGAGAAGAGAGCAGAGCTGAGAAGAAAACTCTTGTAGTGGCAGAGTTGAGAAGGAGAAAACTTGTGGCATCCTGGCACTCTTATGTTTCTTTGTTCTGTCTGTGTTTATTTTTGTTTGTGAAACCAAATTTGTACAGAAGCCCTGGGACCTTATTGGAAGTCCTGAAAGAGGATTTTCTGGTTGTCTGTTTACAAAAGTCCAGGAGGAAGGTTTTGGAGGTCCTGAGACTTTCCTGATGATTTGTGTTGATCTCTCAGACTTTGTGGGTTTCTGTTAATTTCTATACTGATGATTTGTGTTGCATTCTCAGACCTTGTTGGTGGGTCTGTGTTGATTTCACAGGCAGATAGTGAATTGATGATGGTGCCAGAAATGTGCATGAATATTATGGTGGCTCTGTCAAGCTTTGTCTTCCCAGAAACAGGAACTGTGAAGGACTTAAGGTGGACTGGACACTGTGAACTTCAGTGTGGAACAGGAACTGGATGAGGAACTGGACAAGGAGCTGAACAAGGAACTGGGAGCTGCCTGCCTTTGAATCCAGGTGATAGTTGGGTAGATTAGGCATGAGCTGGGACCATGGAAAAGGAACCATGGAATTTGGGAGCCAGCCTCAAGTCAAGATGAAAAGACCTTTTCTTGAGTATTTAATGTTGACCAAGAAGATTATGATTTACTGTGACCTAGGGGAGGAGAACTTTGACCTTTGTACTTTATGTCCCTTAAGGAAGCCTGCTCCTTAAGGATGATTTAGTTAAGGACTTACTGAATGGTATCTTTTGTTTAAAACTAGGTGACCACTTTGGTGAAAACTATGTGGCCACTTTAGGGATAACTTCTTATGCTATAACATTGTGAATGCTATACTTGGGTTTCTGTCAATGTTTTGCTTTAATTTACTGCTGAATAAATAGAGAGTTCACTATACTATGTAATCAGAACCTTAAAGCTGTTCACAGCAGCAGTCCTCTGGAAAGCTGCTCATGCTTGGTTTTATAGGGCTGCTAGTTAAGATGTGATATTTCTAGCTTCCTCAACCAAATTATAAATTCCTTCATTGCAAGATCAGTGCTTTATATTTCTTTAGGCCTGAACCACAATGCCTTGTTTCAGCCATATATGTTGATTTACTTACTACTGCTTGCATTCAGATAAAACGGCATGACAGTGAAAGGGGAAGGAAAAATGGACCATAAGTTCTTGGCCAGATTGGAAGATGTTCCCCAAAGGAAATTGTTACCTTGTTGTGCTGCTAAATTGGAGGTAAAGTCATGAACAGAGATACCAGAGGCATAGAAAGGGAAGTCTACAATAGCTACAATCTACCACCTGCTCTTTCCCACTGGACTGTCATGCTCTGCTCTTCCTAAACCCCAAGTACAAACCAAAGAGCAGACGGCTGCAGATGATCCCTGAGAGGAGAGGTAGGTATCATGTCTAGTCCCCCTGCTTTTATCCCCAAGGTAACAGCTGGGAATACTGGAACACAATGCATTGCAAGAAGATCAATATTGTAGAAGTGGGTGACCAAGAGTTAACACAGAAACATCTAAGAATGCAAATCAATTCAGGTACCAGAATGCAAGAAGATCATAGGATTGTAGGATCAGAGTTGAAAAGACTTCAGATACCATCTTCTCCAATCACCTCATTTTCCAGACAAGGAAACTAAGGCCTAGAGAAGTTAACTAATTTACCCAAAGTCGTACAAGTAGTAAGTGGCAGAGGTGGGTAGGTTCTCTGACTTCAAACCCATTTCTCTTTTTACTGAACAATGTTACTGCCTATAAAACCGAGTCTCCACAGAGCCAGAGTTGGATAGATTGGAAGATAGAGTTGGAAGAAGGCATCTGGGCCAACCCTCTATTTTACACTTGAGGAAACTGAGGCCCAGAACAGTGATATAATTGGCCAAGGTCACACAGGCAATAAGTATCAGAAATAGGATCTGAATCCAAGTCCTCATGACCCCAGGGTAAATGTTCTTTCCATTGGCTGAGGGGAGGGGAAGGAACAAGTATTTATTAAGGTCTTACTGTTTGCCTGGCATTGCTATGTGCTTCACATACATTATTTCATTAGAAAACAAGAATCGAGCTCAGAAACCCACTTTTAAAATTTCAGAATGTGGAAAAGGATCATGAAAATTGAAGCAAAACCAAAGAAAACTAGGAGCAGAATAAAAACTGAATGACAATTTGATAGACTCATCATGTGCCTCCTTTTCTGAAAGATTTGTGAGACAGTCACACCTTCTCTTGTTAAGGAGGAGACTCTGTCAGATGTAATGGGGTTATGGGGGCACATAGGGAGACATAAAGCACCTGACATCCCACGAGCTCATTTCAATGTTACCCTTGGGTAACTAAGGTTACCCAGGTGCTGCTATTTCAAAAGTAAAAACCTCTGGAGAGAGAGAACTTCTCAGCTCCAAAGTTATGTGTTTCATTCTTTAGCTCTAGTAATGGAAGAAGATAAAGAAGAAGAAAGAAAATGGAAAGGGGGAGAGAATGGGGTGGAGGCAGAAAGGAAAAGAGAGATTTCTGCATTATTTTTCAATGTTCTATCCTTGGAAAAACCCAGCCAAGCCTCAGACACTCAGACACAGAGCCAAAAAACCAAGAGATTTAGTGCTGCAGCTGCTCCCGTGCCTTTGGAGCTGCAATCTACAATCTAGCAGTGACATATGGTTCTTTACGATCAGGCCTCAAAGCACTCAACAATAGGACCTGCCAAAGGGGAAATATTCATTTCAGAATTTTGGATGTAAATTTTCTGTCCCTTGTGTTTAGTGTGTCATTACTAATAGTATATAAAGAATGATCCAAATGTAATATAAATAATCATTTGATTTTACAGTGAAAACAGCAGCTCTGCCTTGTACAAGTCAAAACAAAGCAGTGCAAAATTGGAGCCCAAATCAAAAGGTGATCATCTTCGGGAGCTTTAGACACAATATTCACACTGTAGATAAATTGGGGGATTTTTAATATGTACTATAAAGCCGAATGGGAAGCAAGACTATGAAAGAATGAGACCATTTACAGATCCACGTGTTGTTCAATGATAGAGGTGCTCCCAAATTATAGATGGCTTCTGTTCTGAAACCTCATTTGGAAGTCAATTACTGAGAATTGATTTTTCCACTGTAGTGACATTATAGATGTGGTTAAGTAAAATTTTAGGCAAGCCCCATCCCCTTTTTTGTCTTTTCTTTATACCCCCAGTATTTAGCACAGGCATGCAGGTAGGTGATTGATGAATGTTTGTTGACTGGTTAACTGACAATCTATTGAAATCAACCTTGCAGTGAAACTACAATAATTTTTGTTACCTTCTTTCTGGAATAATCAGGTTTTACTCATGGAACCAAATCCCTCCCTAGAACATTATTTTCAGAGGAAACTGGGAATCAATTTCTTACACATCTCCCCCTGAAATAGTAGGGTTTCTTTTCCTATTATTCCCCTTTTATCCACCCTCCTGTAACCGTGAAGGGAGCCGAAAATATTAACCTTGAGCTTTGAGAGAGTCTAAGGCTACACTCTAGGATTTTCCCATGCCCCAACTCTTCATCCAGAAGCCTTCCACCTAGCCCTGGGCTTTACACATAGGAAGTCTCGTCTTCCACTGAGACCAATCGTCTGATTGGATGGCTCCTTCTAGAAATTACTCCATTTGAAAGAGTGTCCAGGAGCAGCTAGGTGGTACAGTGAATAGAGCACCAGCTCTGAAGTCAGGAGGACCTGAGTTCAAATGCAATCTCAGACACTTGACACACTTACCAGCTGTGTGATCTTGGGCAAGTCACTTAATCCCAATTGCCTTGCCTTCCCCTCTCCAAAATAAAATAAAGAAAATAAAAAGAGTGCCCAGTCCACTCATGTCTCATTCCTCTCCAGTGACATTCCTGAATTCCTCCATCTTACTCCTAATGTCTGTGTCTGTCTACACACACCCCTTTTCGGTTTCCTTTTATTCAGTCTTTCCTCATTAGAATGAAAGCTCCTTTAGGGTGGGAACTGTGTTTCTTTCTACCTAAATTTGTATTCAAAGTATTTACACAATAGTTGGCATGTAGTAAAAGTTTAATAAATGTTGATTGACTGGCTGACTGTCACTAGAGATCATAGCAGCAGTAACTCTGGAGGAAGGAGAAAGGGAATTCTGTCTTTAATGGAAATGTCAGCAAGTCCATAGATCACACATTTGGAGCTGAAAGGGATCTTACACGATATAATTTGTAAAGTTCTGGGCTTACAGTCAGGAAGACCTGGGTTCCAATAGCTAGCTATGTGACTATGGACAACTCAGTTAACCTCTCTAGGCTCAGTTTCTTCATAAGTGTATCACAGGCTACCGTGGCCCTCTTGAAGACCAGGTAGGTTACATTTCATGTCTCTCCCCAAGGTTCACCAGTATCCTTAAGGTGGAAGTGGGGGGATGATTCTTGGATCTCTGCCAATGACTCCAGCATGGATTGATGCTCCTTCAGTGATAGGGGGTGTGTCCCTTGCCTCCTAGTTCCATTAGCCAGTAACAGTCAGATTAGATTTTACAGAGAAATATTTACTTCAAAAGGAACAATCACAAATATAAATACTCACTTAACAGATGGCAGGTATAATCCTTCTCCTTATCTCATTCTCCTGTTCCATCTAAGTCTCTGGGGAAGGGAAGGAGATTAAGTTTATAGTTTAGCTAGTTTCCCATAGGACACACTGACTTAAGTCCAAAACCACTATGGGGCTCAATTCCCAGGCACCCTGGATTCTCAGGGCTTTCATGCCAGGCTGATTGACCCTACCCTCCTACCCACAATCTGGGCTCCAAGGTCACTATGGCTTGAACTCCCAATCAGGTGGAGATCATCAGGCACCTGAAAATGAGAGCAGCTAATCAAAGGAATCTACCCCCCTATCCACGTAGCAGGCAATGCAGTGGGCTCCATGCTAAGTAAATTCGGCATGTTCAAAAGGCCCCTTTATGATATCTCTATGTTAGGTGACCTAGGCATACCCAGAGAAACCCCAGTTACATACATCTGTAAAATAAGGGAGTGGGATAAATGGTCTCTGTGGTTCCTTCTAGCTCTCATCTTATATTTTTATGAATTATTTGAAGTTCATTTAACACAGTGATATCAAACATGTTGACTGCAGCAAACCAGATCAAACTGTAATTAGGAAATATTTAACAAAAATTAATAAAAACACAATAAAGTATAGATATAGAAAATGTTACCATGTGGTTTTCTAAATGAATATGTGGCCCCTAAAGATCCTTATATATTGTTTAATGGCCCTCATTTCTATTTGGGTTTGACACCACTAATGTAGATCAATCCCTTCATTTTATCGACAAGAAAACTAAAGCCCAGAGAAGGTGACTTTCCCAAAATCACACAGACAGTAAGCGGCAGAGTCAGGATTTTAACCCTGACTTCATGTCTCCCAATCCAGGATTCTTTTCACTGCACCATGCTGCCTCTATCATGAGGTGCAGTGGGAACCCAGGTAATCCAGCATGAGTAATGGCAGCTTCATAAAACACTAATAGTGAGAGAAGGGGACCCATTCCTATCACACTGTTTCTATGAATGGAATGTCTGTTAAGTTAAATGTTCACATCTCAGGGATTGCCTAAAGAAGGTTTTTACTATAATAGACGCTGCAGGAACATAACACAACAAAGAGACTATAGAGTCATGACTTTAACAACTTTATAGGAAGTAACATATATGAACAGAAGCCGCCATCTGGTGCAGGCCTTCATCACCTCACACTTGGAGTACTGTAATAACCATGTGGTTGGTGTCCCTAATTCAAAGCTGTCTTTGAGATAATCCATCTTCCACCCATCTGCCAAAGTGATCTGACCATGTCACCCCCTTACCTCAATAAATTCCAGTGGTTCCATGTTACTTTCAGGATTAAATATAAAGTCTTCTCTTTGGCATCTAAAGTTCTGCACAACTTGGACCCTTCCTACCTTTCCTCCCTTCTATGTTATTTCCCTCCACCTGATCTGTGAACCAGCTACGCTGACCTTCCTCACACAAAGCACTCATTCCCAACTCTTATTTTTCACTGGCTGTGCCCCCATACTCTCTGTCCTCACCCCTGCCTCCTGGCTTCCACAGCCTCCTTCTCGACACAGCTCACATCCCACCTTCCACAAAAGGCCTTTTCTAGTCACTCAAATTCTAACATCTTCTCTCTGAGGTTACTTTTCATTCATACCCTATGCTTCATGTACATAACTATTTGTTATCCCCGCCACCCTTATACTGTGAGCTCCTTGAGGGCAGGGACTGGAATTCGTCTTCCTTTGCAAGTGTCTGTCACATAACAAGCATTTAATAAGTGGTTATTGATTGCTCACCTGGTCTAACTTTTTTCATAATTCAAGAATTTCTTCTACAACAACCCTGGTGGAGGAGTGTTTAGCTGTAGTTTTCAGCACTTTGGCAATGGAGAGAACATCATTCTATTTTTAAGCAGCTCTCATTGTTAAGGAAGGAGAACTAGATGGTTCAGTGAATAGAGTGCCAGCTCTGAAGTCAGGAAGATGAGTCTTCCTGAGGTCAAATCTGGCCTCAGACTCTTAGGAGTTGTGTGACCCTGGGCAAGTCACTTAACCCTGCCAGCATCAATTTCCTCATCTATAAAATGAGCTGGAGAAGGAAACAGAAAGCCGCTCTGGTATCTCTGTCAAGAAAATTCCAAATGGTGTTGCAAAGAGTCATACATGATTGAAAAACTGAAGGGCAACTTGTTAAGAATTAAGTCCTTATGAAACAAAATCCTCTCCATTACTTCCATCCATTAGTGCTAGTTCTACTTCTGAAAGATTGTTTATTCCCGCTTCAGTATGAGAGCCCTTGAAATACTTGAAGACAAATAGGTTCCCAGAGTCTTTTTGCCAGCCGAATATTCCCACTGCCACTTATGATTCCTCAAATCACATGATTCACTGACCTCTCACTACCCTGATCACCTTGCTCTGCATACCCACAATTTTGTCTATCATGCCCCTTCCTTACCTGCTTCAGGCATCAGGGGATGGGGCTCAAAATGGCAACAGGAAGGATGTGACAATGGCAACAGAGGGGTTGGGTTGTCCTGAAGGGAAAGGGGGGTGCAAAGACAATGACGAGAGGTTAACCAAGGCAAGATGAGGTCAGAGATGTCCGACAGCACCCAGACAAAAAAAGCAAGCATCCTGAGTTCCAGGAACTTTAGGGTGGGAAAGAAGAAGGGAACAGGCATTTATTAAGTCCTGCTGTATACCAAGCACCGTACAAAGCACTTTACAAATAATATCTCATTTGATTCATAAACTATTCTGGGAGGCAGGTGCTATTATTGTTCCCATTTTAAAGATGAGGAAACTGAGGCGATAGAGGTTAAGCAATTTGTCTAGAGTCACGCAGCTGATAAATGTCTGAGACTGGATTTGAACTCATGTCTTTCCTGACTCTAGGTCTAGCTCTCTATCCACTGTACAACTTAGCTGTCTTTTCCATCCAATTCTCCCGGACAAGAGTGAACCAAAACCCTGACTCCAGAGATGCTGTGTCTGTACCTAAAAGAAATATGAGTTGAATATTCCAATGGGAATAATTTTTATAATCTTTGGCCTGCCAGAACTCAAATTGTGCATTGCCTAGAACTCATGGGTCCACAGTGATTCAGTGTTTGGGCATGATGCAGACTTTGTAAGGCAAAGTCGAATTTATAGATGCTCAATAGATCTAATATGACTTATTTACTCATTCTTTGCAATTCCAACATGTAAGTCTGCTTCTGTGGGTAACCAACTCCATTAAGCCAGTCGCAAAACTAATGGTGCTAGTCCTTTCTATGAGGTAGAATTCATTAAAACACAGCACTGTTCAGAGGCAGTTGGGATATTCCCTCAAACTAATGCCTAATAGGTCACGGACCCAATGCCAGTGCTTAGGTCTTCTGATTTATGATTAAATAAGGTCTCCCCCATCCTCTTGTGATGAAATTGATTTTTAAATTCTAAATGAATTCCCACATATGCTGTCAACTTCATCTTGTTATTTGAGGGTTCATTGTTTAAGACTTTTGTCATATTTTATTTTGCCTTACCCCTAACTCTGTCATACAAAGCATTAACTTTCCCTCTTGGCTCTGTGTAATCTACAAATATGATCAGGAGGCTTTCTGTGTCTTTATTTAATAAGATAATGCATCTAATGCATTTTACAACTATAAATGATTATGTGGAGAGCTAGAACACAGTTTTGATTGGGTCAATTCATAAATCCACACATCCACTGGACAATAAGTAACCCATTCCCTAATGATCAATGAAGATAAGGACTAGAAGTCTTGGAACTTTGGAAAATGATAGAGAGTACTTCTGACCCAAGGAGACACAGGAAAATAGACAATGGAAGCTACCTCAGTGAATGGCTCTTACTTCTACCTGGTGGTTAAATGCAAATAACCATTTTAGAGTATACCACAAAGAAGTAGACATAAAACTTCCCATTTCATTCTAACTAGCACAGAGATAGCGTTATTCTCCTTGACTGGGACATTATATTTCTATTGATGTGGCTCAAGATTACATGAATTTTTTGTTGCTGTTGTTTTTTTTTTAGCAGCTTCTTATACTCCTGATTTATGAATTGGGAGTTAAACTAAATGCTCAGACCTTTTTCATGTGAAGTGAATCAGAGAATATTTGAGGTGGAGGTGACCTTAGAGATCATTTAGTCCAGAGGTGTCAAAATCACTATAATAGGCATGTGTGCAGCCAGCAAAGCTCCTCAATGTACAAATCAGATTAAAATATAATTGGGAAATGTTTAACAGAACAAAAATAAAATACAATATAGATAATGTTAATTTGTGGTTTTCTAAAGAAAAATGCAATTCAAAAGGATCCATTTCAATTTGGCTTTGGCATCGCTGAAGTAATCTATCCCCTTCATTTTATAAATCAAGAAACTAAGATATCAGAGAAGTTTTAATTTGCAATTCTCTCGACTAATAGGTCATGGACCTAATGCTAGTGCTTAGGTCTGATTTATGATTAAATCAGCTCTCCCCTCTCCTCTTGTGATGGAATTGATTTTTAAATTCTAAATGAATTCACATGTATGCTGCTAATTTTATCTTGTTATTTTGGTGTTCATTAAATTTTTTTGTTGTATTCTGTTTTGCTTTACTCATAATTCTGTCATATAAAGCACTAACTTTCTGTCTCAGCTTTGTGTTATCTACAAACATAATCAAGAGGCTTTCTGTATCTTTAATAAGATAATGCATTGAAAGCACTTTATGACTATAAAGCACCACATCAATATAACCTGTTATTGACATTCAACTTAAAATGTCAACTAGAATGACCCATGTAGAGATTGTAATTACAGTTACTCTACTACCTTCCCTTATCATCTTTTTCATGAACCTGGAAGTAGAACCCCTGTGGATGATGGCAAGATCAAGTATGGTATGACCATCTCTACCTGTAGCTGTGGTATGGTGGAAAAGTAGGTCATGGGGAATTAGTAAACTGAGGAACTAAGAGGCCAGGGTGTTTGAGGGAATGTTGATATGGATCTTCATGTCCCCTCCTATGAAGGCAGGAGTTAGGGAAGACAGAAAGACTAGGAGTCATGCACTGAACTCATTGAGAAAGAAAGGAGAGTGTTCCAGAGGTCAATAAATAACAGCTTCCTGAATTTTGATTGGGTAATAAATCTGGAGGGAATGAACCTCAAAGAAGTTCCTGGATGATGTTGGTAGTGAGAAAGTCTGAAAGTGGCAATGGGTAGCAAGGAATAGTCCAACTACTGGCAGTGATGCAAGCATAAATGAAAATGCAACCAATGCTGGGAAAGATGGCCAAGGAAGCTGTGTCATCAGAACGGAGCAGGTCTCTGTGAATGCAAAAAGGAATGAGCAAGGAAAAGGTTTACGATGAAAGCAGCTCTGTTACCTATGAAGCAGGCATTACAGAGAAAAGGGATGGTAACATTAGAGTGGGACACTGTGGGGAGAGGATTTACATTGAACTGAATAAAGGAGAAATCCATGGAAGATGGAGGAAGGGGTTTGAACATTGAGATCCAAGGGTTCAGAATCATTGGGATGGAGAGAATTGAACACACTAGGAATATATTTGTCAACTGAGGAAAGAGTTCAAAGAGATTATCCTCCTCCTGAATGGTTTACCTATGGAGTATTATCATCTCAAGGCATCAGGAGGCAGGGGAGGGAGGTGACTACAGGAAGCAGTGAGGGGAGGCAATTGTTGTGGAAAAGGTATGGGAAACTCAATAGAATACCCTTCCCAGAGAGTCTCGAATACTTCTTCCCCCTCCTCCCTCCTATACTCATGGGGAGTTCAGGGAATTCTTGTCATTTGTCCTGAGAAAACAAAAGTAGGAAAAAAGGGTGGAAATTGCAGAAGTAAATTTCACCTTGACATAAGAAAAAAAAAACCCTTCCTAATAAGGGTCACTAAGAGTATTTAAGCAGAAGCTACGCTGCCATTTGTCAGGCAATTTTTAGGAGACAAGGTGGTAGAGTGGAAAAAAGCACTGGATTTAGAATCAGCTTCAAACTCTTACTCTGTCACTTAGTACCTTTATGACTTTGAGCAAGTGACATGAGTTCTGTGGACCTTAGTGTTCTCACTTGTAAAATGAAAGAACTGGATAAGATGATCTCTAAGGTACCTTCTTGCTTTAAATCTACATTCCAAAGGGATTCCTGATCAGATATTGGTTAAGTGAAGTTCTATGACTGACACCTTTTGGCTGATGTTGTTGTTCAGTGGTTTTTCAGTTGTGTCTGATACTTTGTCACCCCATGTGGGATTTTCTTGGCAAAGATACTGGAGTGATTTGCCATTTTCTTCCCCACCTCACTTTACAAACAAGCAAACTAAGATAAATACGATTAAGTGAATTGTCCACAGTCACACAGCTAATAAGTGTCTGAGGCTGGATTTGAACTCATGAAGATGAATCTTCCTTATTCCAAACCCAGTGCTCTATCCACTGTATCACTTAAATTGCCCCCCTTTTTTAAGGGCTCATAATTTTTTGGGGGGAACCAGACCTATAATTTCATTGGTATGAGGAATTCCCAATGAGGAAACCCTTCAAATCAGCATCAGCTTTGCAAGTATTCATCTTGGAGGGTTGCCTGGTGCACTGAGAGGTTGAGTGATCTGCCCAGGGAGACCCTATGTATCAGAGATGGGATCTGAACCCAGATCTTGCTGACTCAGAGGCCAGTTCATAAGCTATCTGCTTGACTTTGGAGCTGTGTGCTAGTAAAAGAATTTTTTTTCAAAGATAGAATTCAGGGGATGCTGGAAAAGAGGATTTAAATAAAAAAGCTTGAGGATAAGATCAGGATTAGATTAAGCTGTGCTTGAAACAGTCAGATACTCAGAAAGGCACACAATTATATCTCAATATTTCTTTCAAAATTATCTAAATTTATCATCTCTAATCATCTTCCTGTTAATTGCTTTAAGCACATGACTAGCTCATCTGCATGAGGAAAAGGAGGTTCCAAAGGGGTGAGACAAACTGATACAGAAAAGCCAGGTTCGCTCACCATACAAGTAGGCCTAGCTCATCAGCTCACAGGATTTGGAGCCAGAAGAGACCTTGGAGATCACATAATATCTGGCCTTTATTTTACAAATGAGAAAAACTGAATCTCCGGATAATTAAGTGAATTACTCAAAGTTAAGCAGGTAGTAAAAGCTAAAAAGCTGAATTTCAACTGTAGGTCCTCTAGCACCAAATCCTGTGCTCTTTCCACTACACATTAACCTCCCAGACCCTGGTCAAACCCTTCCCCTTTGGTGATGCCAAACTCCACTGTTAGTAATGCTATTCTCATAGGATTACTGTTAATGACTCTCCTTCCACCACCTGTTCTACCTTTGGTTTGATTTCTTTACCATACAGGAAAGTTAAAACGTATTATACACCTTGTCTCTGACTTAGAAACATCAGAGCTCCTGCTCCAACCTCCTAACTTTGTTCCTTGGAGGGAACCATCCTCCTCAGTAACCTCCTCAGAGGGAACTACCAATTAGCTGCAATCATGATCACAATGATAAATGGATCACAGTACTGTGGAGCCTCCTCAAAAGGGATTTCCAACTGTATGTGATCTTGCATCACCTACTTTACCCCCAGTGAACAAGTCCCTTCATCTCTAAGGGCATCTGTTCTACCTAAAACCAGGAAATAATCTTTATATGTGTGTGCCAAGAAAGCAGAAGGCAGGGGAAGCAATCCCCTTGAAGGATGGTGTCAGTGAGTATTTACTTTAAAAAAAAAAGCAAGAAAAAATAATATCTGTGATCTAGATCTAAGAAAAAGGTCACTCTTTGTAGTTTATACAATACGAATGAGACCAAAGTGTCTACCTCCACTTGGTGGCAGCATGAGTAAATTACAGGAAAAATATTTAAGGAAGCAGAGAAGTTCACCCTTGAGTGGTAAACTGACAATTAATTCTAAATTGATAATGTAACAAATTTGCTCATCTATAAAATAAAAGAAGATGAATAAGTGGATTTCTAAAGCCCCTTCCAGCTCTAACATTCTAAAAGAAATGTCATGCTTCACATGTATAATTGATAACATATTGCTTTCCTTCTTAATGGGTGAGAGAGGGATTGAAGGGATGGAGAGAATTGGGAACTCACAAGAATGTTAAAGTATAATTATTTGGGAAAAAGAAATGTCATGGCTTCTATAAAGGTTTTGCCTTATGTAGGCTTTTCTATACTGATCCTTCCCCCCCCCAAAATCCTATATTATTTGTCAGTATCACGCAGAATTTATCATATATATTGCATTGTGCTAGTTATCATCTTTATTTACATATATGCCTTCTCTCTCCAAGTAGCCTTGAAATCCCTAGAGCGTAAAGCCTGGATTCTCTGTTTATTATATTGATTTTTCATCTCTAGTACCTATCATATTGCCTAGCACATAGAACATGCTCAGTAAATGTTTTAGAGATGATTCTGATGATTAGGTTTTAGTTTCTAGATCAAAGTTGTGCCCTTTTATTTTTTGCTCTAGACTTGTGATTCCATTGGCATAATGAACTCTTGTTGAGGAAATGCCCTCTACCAATGTAGATCAGACACTATCCTGATGCTTTAAGTCTTGAGTAGTTTCTTGGGAGCAAAGAGAGATTAGGTGACATGCAGAGGTCACAGAGCCAACATGTAAACTTGAACTTTAACTCTAAGGTTTGCTCACTATCTTTGAGGTCAAGTTGTCTCAAATGCTTTGCACAATAGTAGACACTTAATTGAGGCTTACCAAATTGGAATAATGGTTTCTGGCCCAGTGCTAACTTGGTTCTACAAAAAATTAAGTATTTAACTCACACATTCTATTGTGTTGGTTGACTCCTAGGTCCCCTTCATCAAAATCCTAAGGATTTTTTCCCCCAAAGACTTACAAAAACCAACAACTATATAGTGTGGAAGAATCATAGAAGCATACTGTTTCTGAATTAGAAGGGACCTTAGAGATCATGTTATACAAGTACTTGTTGTGCAGATCACGAATCTCAGGGTCCAAGATGTTAAATGACTTACAAAGTGACATAGAGAGGGAGGGACAGAGAGGATGAAAATGTACGTCTCATACTTGCCCTTACACCAAGCTGTGATAGAACCAAAATTTCATCCCTTGTCTGGTGAAACATCTGAAACATAACTTAGCCTAGTTCTTTCCTAATGAGAAACAAAATCAGAACTTTATTGGCCTGGAAGTAGGGCCGGGCTCAAACTGTTCCTCCTTTGACACAGCTTCCTGATGGTCTCTAGTGTCATGTGACTTCCTGGTCACATAAAGGCATAAAAAGGCCCACCAACATAGGTAGAGGCTCTTTCCAACTTGGACTTGGGGGATGTCTTAGGACTGCAAGAGTCATCTCTTTCTCTGCTGACGAGTTGTGTTTCTATATAGAGATAAGGGGTGGGATGAAGTGTCTACCTGAGATAAATGCTACTATGTGTTTGTCTATGTTAGAATATCCTTTCTATGTTAAAGCTAAGTAAGCCTCCTTTTACTGACTGATCCATAACTTGTGAGGACCTCACTTTGTTCTAACACTGAATCTGAATTAATAGGATACAAGCCTGAATCAGGCTCATACTTAACACTCATACTTAAACCAATTCAATTCAACTAGAATTTATGAGGTACTTAGTATATGAAAACCATGGTTTTCAGTCCACAACACCATGCTGCCTCCATTGTACCATGATGTCTTTATGGCAATGAAGACAAGCACAAAATGCAGTTCTCATTGAACCAACTTCTGGGTGGAACTAGCCAGGGGTGATGGAGATTCCTTCATGACTCTCTCCAAGGTCTTTTGGAGCTAATAGGCAAAGATCAGTCATTGAGGATAGGAAAGTACCTAGCCCCAAAATTTCAGTTTACAAGGACCCAGAAACAAGATGCAGGTAAGAGAAAGCAGTGGTATCCATTATTAGAATAATAAGTATGAAGTACCAAACAGCTAGAGACCCAAGGATGACCACCCTTCTAACTCTGCGATTCTGTGATTCTGTGGGCTAGAAGGGAAGAGAGGAAAAGTCCAAGGAGAAATCATGAAAAATAGTCTGAGGCCAGACTACAGTTCAAAGGAATCAGGTGTCCAAGAAGGCCTGCTTGTACTAGGTTGCTCAGTGCCCTAGACAGCTCCTCTCTACCAAACATTCCCCTTTTGGAATCAAACAAGGATTGCTTAAACACCTACTGTGTTTCAAACACTGTGCTAGGAAGGAGGGGAACAAATACAATAAATGGAAGAAAACATAATTTCCAGGACCTTAAATCCTAAACAAGATCCACGGCAAAATCAGCCATGCCCATGATTCTGATCATTATAATATCCAACATTTACATACCACTTTTAGATTTGCAAAGTGGTTTTCATCTTATCTTATTTGATCCTCACAATGACCTGGTGGGGTAAGTATGATTATCATCCCCATTTTACTAATGTGGAAACTATGGCTGAAAAAAGGGCTTAGTGACTTGCCCGGGGTCACACAGCTAAGTGTCTAAGGTAGTATTTGAACTTAGTCCTTCCTGACTCCAAGTCCAGCACTGTACATAACTAGCTGCCTCTCTGATAAGCTGTATTAGGTCAAGTCTGTTCTTACAATTCTCATTGTTGTTTGGGTCATGATGGCATATAGGCTGCGTGTGGGGTACAGTGCCAGCAGCTAGCACATGGGTCCTACCTATGACAAACATCTGTGCAACCACCATACCCACTTCCACCACTGCTAGAGTAGGGCCCCCAGGAGAAAGAGGTCCAGAAAAATCTCAGTGTCGTCACTTTGACGGCTTCCACCCTTTCCATGCTCTCCCATATTCACTCTTTGCTTTAATGCCCAAGGTACAATCACCACAAACCTTGACTCATCTACTCTGCTCTAGCATCCTTAGCTCTCAGATGACATATATCTGTATGTATGCATAAGCATATGTGTGTATATATGTATATGTATGTATACATATGTGTATACAGATATATAAAATATCGTGTGTATAAATATATATATAGATATTCAATATACATATTTCCTGCCACCCCTAAAAACTTTTTGCAGAATTGTGAATATGTAATGGTAAGGGAATTTGAAAATCTTCCCTGCCCCTTAACAGGCCTAGGGAATTTGAAGATCTGCCCTAACCTTTAATAGATCTCACTTGTAGCCCAACAAGAGAAGCTTGTTTAGGGGAGGCTTGTTTTTCAAGAAGGCACATCTTTTGTTACTTTGTAATTGGGCAGCAGGTCATGAAGGTTGTGGTGTCTTCTGACCGTAGAGAAGACTATATGTATAACCTGATGGTGAGATTTTTGCTTTGGGGCTCATTTATGGGAAGAGTTGTGACTGGGACAGATGAGACTCTGGGTAGCCGTTGAACTCCCTGGCTTTGATGTTGGTGCTTCTGTCTCTGGTAACTAACTGTATGTATGTAATGGTCAGATAGCTAGAAGCCCTGTTTGTTGGTCTATTGAACTGTGTTATTTTCTCTGTTTGTATTTTTTGTCTGCTTGTAATTTCTGTTTCTATTCTCTGGAGTTCAGGGTACTGACTTTTTCCCCTGAACTAAGTGAATGATATATGTTTGATTAAAGTAAGATTGTTAACCCTTTTTGAGTTGCTTTCCTTTACAAAAGCAGATCAAAGAACTTGTGCTAGCAGCCATCCTGGGTATACTAGGGTGCTTGCTGTTACAGAACAATGATCCCTCTTCCTAACTTCCCCCATAATAGTAACAACCCTAGATGGAATAGAAAGCTAGATATTGATATAGATATAGATACACATATGCATGTATGTGTTTTATATGTGTATGTATATGTATACGCACACATATACATATACACACATGTATACATTATATAAGTGCATATATATATATATATATGTATATACATATATACACACAAGCTACAGTTCTTACCATCTCTCTCCTCCTTGCTTCCTTGCAACCTTCTAATTTCCTGCTAGCTTGAACAAAATTAGCTCAAAAAGAAAGTACCATACTCAATGAAGGAAACACATCTATGTATTTTTAAGGTGTGTGATGCTAACCTTGTCCCCTTTATTTCCCTGAATAAACTTCAGCTGTGGATAGCTCCTGGTTGTCCTCCTGCTGGGTTGATTACCTAGCTTATTATCTAGGATGCCTGTATAAGATGCAGACTAGAGAGAGGGACTGGACTTCCGGCTTCCTTGTTTATAGGAAACTCCAAAATGAGCTAACTCCCTCTACCAATGCAGGTTGGTACCTTCTCTGAGTATTGCTCTGAGCCCCAAGGGACCAAGTGACTTGCCCAAAGTCAGCATCAGGGGAAGGATTTGAACCAGGTCTTTGAAGCTCACTATCAATCTATTATGCCACATCACCTCTACTTAAAATACAAGTAGACTTTTTGTACACTCTCACAGCATTAAAACATTATATTTCTTTCTTAAGCTTCATTATAATTCATGTTTATAGGACAGAAAGCAAATGTCATTATTCAATTGTGTCCAACTCTTCATGACCCCATTTGGAGTTTCCTTGGCAAAAATATTGGAGTGCGTATAGATGGCAAGTAGACAGTAACTAATTGAAGGCATTTAGACTTCCACCTGAAGCAGAAAAATGCACAATTTCATCCCTCATCTTTTCTCTTGATCAAAATGACATCGTATACTTTTGTATCCAACAATTTTAAGATGCTATTTTGTTTTTGCTTCCTATTGAAAATAAACCCAGTGCACAAAGGAAAAAAAATGGCATGTCTAACTCTATAGAAAGTCTAAAAATTCTTGAAATCCAGGTTTTGTTTTCACTACTAAATCTATATTGACTCAAATTAGAGTCACCTATACTATGACCTCTTTGCAGCTACATCATTTTTCTCCTTTTCTCTTATTAGACAAGAAAAATATTTCTTTTCCTTGAGTCGTATGCATGTTCACAAATTTCCCTTGAAAATTTAATCCAAAACATTCTAAAAATTTTTCATTAGGTTTCTTCATTAGTCTCACATTAGGATTTGAAAAACAATTCTTAGGGAACAAGAAGCGTGATTATTCAAATAGCTATAGAGAGGCGCATGTATAACATAATGCTGTTAATATGTTCCAAATCTAATGCAAGTGATCATTTTCTGAGTTCTGATTTAACATAAATCCAGATTTTCACACATTGTGTTTGTTTAACATAAGGTACAATCTGTATTGCACCAAGTCACAAATTTGATTTCTAAAATTCAGCCATTTTTCTGAGATGACAGAAAGCATTTGCATATATTGTAATCTTCAGTCTTTGATTAGTAACATTCTTTCCTATTGGCTCTTGCTCTTTACCTAGCCTCACTTCATGTTCCATGTTTTAGCCCTGGATTTCATTAGCTTTATTGATCCACTACTGATCCTCCCTCCCTGGGACCTTTGACTCAATGGTAAGAGTTCATGAATTACTTAGCAATTAGTAAGGGTCATAATTTGAGATGAGATATTGTTTATTAACAATTGTGATAGCTTTTTTTAATATTAGCTGAAGAAATTTTAAAAGTGGCAGCATTTATGTATACACAGTTCTTTGCTATAAGCAAAATACCATTCATTATCTTGGAGCAAAGAAAATCTGTATTCAAGTCCTGCTTACCAAGGCCATTGAAAGCTCAATGGATTGGGAAATTTGTCTTAAGTGAGAAAAACTCTCAACAAGAGATAGGAAAAGAACATTTAACCTGATGATCGAGAGAATCTCTAACAAATGCTCAAATGTCTTCTCTCTCCAGTTGTCCCCAAAACTGTATTAAAATTCAGAATATGAGGCAATGATGAGGTCCAATTTGGGCGGTCAGATAAAAATAGATTTTTTCAAATAAATGAAATGAAAGATGTTTTATCCATGAGAATTGACTTATGTTTAGAATTTGTCAATATTCAAAATGTATTTCCTTTTAAAGAGGTGAGGAGGGGCAAGAACTCCTAAGTGCCCCAGGCCCCTGCCTAAGATTGGAAGTTTTATCTGATTTGACAATCTGTGTCCACAAAGGATATTTCCATACTGGTATTTCCCACATTAATGAAACATATAAAGACAAAAAAAATTGTTTCAGAAAAGCCCTTCAAAAGACACCAGACTGGTTTCAGCCTTAATGAAAAGAGTTAGAATACTGTTTTACCTCACTTCTTTCCTTTCTCCCTGATCCACTTATATCACTCTCCTCCTACTTCCTTTTTCCTCCTCACTCTAAAGCTGATTTTGGCCCAAACACACTCATACATTAAAGAAATTGAATCTTTAAAAGTCCTTTGGTTTCCACAGACATCATCCTGCCTTTCGTTCAAACTGTCTTCTTCTTGACTTCAAGTCAAAATTTTACTTCAGATCCAATGTTGGTGTTTGTCTGACTTAGGGTGTTATATAACTAAGGTCAGGAAAGCAAAGGGGGAGAAACTGACCTATTGACTGTCAGTTGAGGATGTTTGCATGGAAAACTCTTAAAGTGGTAGGAAAAAAATGTTTAAAAGCAAACTGTTGACAAATGAGATAAAAATGGCTTCCATGGTATTTTGATAAAATACACAAAAATCAAATATCCATGTTTGTATGAGCATTCTCAAAACATTGACTCTCGGTCATGTAGCTATGACTCTAATCACATAGCAAAGTAATTATAGAAAGTTACTATTTTTTAAATTGTTTTTTTCCCCTGAAACTCACAGCTATTTTTTTCTCTGTAAAGTCTGTCAAATGGAAGAAATTTTTAAAAATAAATAAATAAAGCCAGAGCCAAAAGTAAAATAATGACACAGCTTGGCTACTGAATGAACTAGATGGGAAATGTATACATGGAATAATACCAGTAAGTAAAAGAGAACTGAACATCAGGGAAGCAAGAGAGTCACACAGAGAATGAATACAACATATTAAAGCTATTCTCAAAGTATTTCTTCTGATAGGCATAGAAGCAAAGGTTATAACAGTATGTTCTCCATAAGCCCCCTATACAGAGAGAGAGGAAGGGAGAGAGAGAGAGAGAGAGAGAGAGAGAGAGAGAGAGAGAGAGAGAGAGAGAGTGAGTCTCGGGTTTTCATTCTTTTGATTACCTATTTCTTTCCATGGGGCTATATACAAAAGAGGGAAGATGGGTGGTACAGTGGATAGAATGTCAAGGTCAGGAAGACTCATTTTCCTTAGTTTAAATCCAGCCTCAGACACTTACTAGCTATGTGACCCTGGGCAAGTCATTTAACCCTGTTTCCCTCAGTTTCCTCATCTGTCAAATGAGCTAGAGAAGGGAATGGCAAAACACTCCAGTATCTTTGCCAAGAAAACCCCAAATGGGATCACAACTGAAATAATTGAATAGCAATATACAAAAGAGCTGGTAGTAACTGGTATTTAGATACATTGAACACAATTAATTTAGTTTTATGAGAAAACTGATGGTAAAGGTGTAAGCAAATGACATTACAGGGAGAAAAAAGTAAGCAACTAAGACCATGATGATCATGATGATGATGAGGATGACGATGTTCAGTCATTTTAGTCATGTTGCATACTTCCTGACCCCATGTAGGGTTTTCTTGGCAAAGACACTGAAGCATTTTTGCTATTTTCTTCTCCAGACTGTTTTCTTCACAGATGAGGAAATTGAGGCAAACAGGGTTACATGATTTGCCAGTGTCTGAGTAGAAAGCTAGTAAGTGTCTGAGGGCAGATTTAACACTGTAGAAAGGCTCAAAGCTATTATATGCTTCACTAGACATTAGATCTGGGCAATATAAAAACAGTCTATTAAAACAGAACTCAGCTAGAACCAAATAGCCTTTATTACCTACCTACCTAAGTTCACCATTCAAATTCTCATTAAAGAAGATTCTCCCAAGCAAGTCAAACTACTCAAACTTTGTTTGGCGTACAATTGGGCTAGAATGTCACAATTCACTATATTAGTTCACAGTTTTCTCATTGTGACCCCAAGTTGGATACCAATAAGGCCTTGGAACCATAAAGTGCACAATAGATTAACACATAAAGGACATTTTTTGTTATTCAAATTCAAGTATAGTAGTGATTATTCTGAAGACATATTTCAATTCTAAGGAAAATGCAGTCTCAACTGATGTGGGTTCTACATCAAGACCATCACCCCACCCTCATACAAACTGTAACACATCCATGTCTTTTCAACAGATGTAATTTTTGTCCATGTCTTCCCATAAATTCTCCCCAGATGGTCCATCCAATGTGCTGACAGACTATAGTTTTTTTTAACCTCCTATGGGGCAGCAATGCCACATGTGGGCAATATGCATAGGTGATGCCTCACTGTAGGAGCAGCCCACCTCCTTTTGTAGTAACATATTTCTTTGGTTATATTATGCCATCTTTTGCACATAAGTTGTCATTGATGACATGCTGTTACCTATGTATGTCTACCATACATGGCCCACTGGGTTACTAAAAATGTCGATTCTTAAAAAATATGATATTCCATAGTTTCCAGTCATACGTTATCACTAGAAGAAAATGGATACCCCCAAAATGCTTTCTTTTTGTTTCATGGAGAAGTTTTGGGTCATTTTTATATTGGCCATTCAGCAATAATCTCATATTTAGAATCTTAATGGTCAAAATGATGTTTGTAGATGATCTGTGAGCTGTGTAATTCTCAGCAACCTCAGAGTCCTTTTTCTTCACTATGAAATAATCACTACAAAACTTTGAGGGGCCTATACAGAACCAAGCCCATTTTGTGTTTTCTTTTGGTTCATGGAATAAGCCAAGGAATTTTTTAGAATAAAAGTTGTTCATGTCTCAGATCACTCGCTTAATTTCCCTCCACCTTACCTTTTATTCTTGCTTCCAGGGAGCCAAGTAACATCTCAAGTTGGAAGTGACTTTATAGGAAGAAAGTTAGAATGGCAAGGAGGGGTTTCTATAGAGATGTTGACTCAGGGGCAAACATTCAACATGCCGTCTATGGAAGGAAGCCTTGCCTGCTGCTGCTAAAGCTAGAGAAAAGCTAGTTCAGAAGCCAGCCTCTCTTCTGGTTCTCCTTTTCGCATACCAATCTCTAAACAAACAAGCCAAACTTTCATTGTCTTCCCTGTTCTCAGATTAGTCAATGCCATCAGGTAGCAATGATCCTTTGAGACATTTTTATAGATCCTGAGTCAGGATACAAGAAAGAACAATCAATTGGTACAGTGGAAAGAGTGTTTGGCCTAGAGTCAAAAGGATCTGATTTTGAATCCTGCCTCAGATATTTATTAGCTGTGTGACTATGGGCAAATCACTTAGCCTCAGTGTTCTTACTTGTAAAGTAAGAGGGTTGTATTTCATGACCTCTAAGGGTGCTTCCAACTCTAAATCAACAGTCTTATGAAGATCCATTGAGCCATGAAAGTGTTTTTGTCAGGTGGCCAAAGAGAGAAATGTTCTAACTTCACAGATGCTAAATGCTTATGTCGTTAGGAAATTATTTAAGAAGACTCCCTTACAAATATTAGCAAGCTATTAAAGCATGTTTTGGCCAAAAGTATGTTTAACTTGATACAGCTGTCTATATCAAACAGCAGGTTAAACATTTCAAAGTAAACCAACCCATTCACATGAAGGATAGGACAATCCACTGAGACTACTTTGGGAGGACTTAAGAGATTTCCAGAGAAGAGAAAAACCAACCAACAGATGTTAAAGAAACAGACATTTATTTTATAATTTTTATTCTAATAAGGGATAGAACTTACCTTGAGACCCCTATGAGGAGGTATTGGAAGGGGGGACAAAGGGAAGAGAGGACAAAAATATATTCAGTTCATAGTCACTGGAAAGACAAGAATACAACTATATCTCTGGAGGGGCAACACCTATCTATAATTCAGTCAAGAAGGGGATCATCCCAGCCTTGGGTGGAATGATTTTCAAGCCATAGCATGAGCTGAAAGAGGATCAATGCACCCTTACAAAGGCCCTTCCAAGCCTTTACATCTGCCCTGAATCTGGATTTTCTTGGCGTGTTGCCTCCTGCACTTAGACTGGGAGCTCTTCAAGATCAGGAATTACATTGCTATTTTAAAAATTTGTATCCCCAGACTTTAGTATGATATTTAGCACATAATAAATGCTTAATAAATTCTTTTTACTTTTTTCTTTCATTCATCTGGCTAGAGAACCCCACCAGGGTCAATGCCCAGGCTATGCCAGATTCTCATCCTTCTTCCTAGTGTATAGTGATCATTGCATACAAGGTTATTGAGTCGCACACACAATAGGGATGCTTCCCAAAGGAAGTGATGGCCAGGTGTTTTAGGGGGAGGGTTGGGGTCTATAACAGAAGGGCACTAGTGGCTATGAGCACAAAGGCACCAATTACAAAGGCTTCTTGGGGACAAAAGTTTAGAGCACAGAATGGTTCAGAAGATTCTAGAAAAGGGAGAGGACATACAAGGGAGAGGAGGGAGCATATCTAGGGCAGAGAGAGCATAACACAAGAAAAGCTGGGGCACCAAACAGAAGGCTTTTGAACCATTACACATGCTCCTCTTAGCAACCAAATGATACATGTGTGTATACATATATATGATATGTATGTGTGTATATATGTAGGTATGTTCGTTATATACATGTTTATGTGTATAGCATTTGTGTGGGAACCTACATTACCAGTGGGCATGATTTTATTCAGTACTTATCTTTTCTCTCAGATGCAAACATTTAATCAAACCCTCTATCAGTCCACATTGTAGTCATGCGTAGTATTATCCTCTGTGATACAGATGCTATCACCCACAGTAGAAAATGCCTTTTATTAATGTTATACATAATTTTTGTCTGCTAAAAGTTCAACTGAAAATATTTTTTGTGATACATTTACCCTTACAGGTAGCTATAGTTCCGTCTGTTGGCTCCCCAGCATCTAGAGCAAAGTGATAAAGAAACAGGGCTGAGGTCTGCTAGTGATGGGGTGGGGGTTGGGGAGAGTGCAAGGATTGGACCCATAAAATTTGAAAGTGTCTTTGAATTCCTCAAAGCTGGGACCAAAAAAAATCAACCAGGGATTTGAGAGTCAGGACCAGGTAGGTTGCAGAGGGTAGAGATGGATCAGACTGGGAATAACTGCTGTCCAGCAGTCCCTATGGACGGTTCTTCAGATGAGCCTGTAATTGTGAGGAAGGCAGGATCTTGTTACTTCCTGAGCTGCAGTGAGCTACCTAGTTAGTGGGCTAAGGTTTTGGAAACATGTCAATGACCAAATCTAGGACTCCTTATATATATATATATATATATATATATATATATATATATGATGGTAAACTCCCATCAGGTTCATTCATCACACATAAGTAAGGGTACCCCTTATAGAGACTGATACATTAGAGTTGAGGTACTTAATAGTGAATTCTGACTTAAGGGTCTAAAAAGAACTGACATAGCTTAAAACAGTTCTTTGCTATGCCAGAACTCACAAATTCAATAGCTAGAATCCTTGAGGTGGTTCAGAAAAGTCTCTTTGTGCTCCTGGAAGAGCCATGTTGTCCAATAAAGGGCTGTCTTCCAACAGGTCAGGAATAGGCCCAAAAGTCAGATTATACTTCTAGGTAGGAGAGGTCAAAGGTCACCTTGCCCCAAGCTATGGGGAGGGAGAGAAGAAGGAGCACCTGAGAGTGGAGCTCCATAAACCAATTTCTCTGGCCATGCCCCTTGAGAGTCTGGGAAACTCACTTTGTTGCAGGTAAGCAGAAAAGCCTAGTTCACCTGATTTTGTATCTATAAATACTCCCCAAAGCCTCACCAGTTCAATAGATATCTGATCCCACTATTGCTGTAGTGCCTGGATGGTACAAGTTTATTGATTTACATCTACAAAGGACCACGGAGACCATCAAGTCTGACCACTTCAGACTGATAAATGAAAAAAACAAACAAACTGAGGCACAGAGAGGTCATGTGACTGAACTCAACACCCTCATTTTGGAAATGAGGAAACAAAGAGAATGATTTAGAATCATAGACTCATAGATTGAGAATTGGTAGAACCTCAGAGACCACCCCGTCTAATCCCTTCATTGCACAGATGTAGAAACTAAGGCCCATAGAGATTAAGTGATTTTCCCCAAAGTCATGCAGGTCATGTCAGAGGCAAAATCTGAACCCAGGTCCTGTGATTGCAGTGCTCTTTTGACTGGATTGTGCTATGCTGGTGGCACATAACAGCCACAGACAACACAGGTTCTCTCACTCTGACAAGTCCGGTGTTCCTTTCTCTATATCACCCTGTCTTTAGACATCTGATATGTGCCAGTTTATTTTATTCGACTTCCTTGTCTGACAGCATATTCCTTTAGGTGGCTCACCAAGCTCCAGTCTCACTGCAATTTGCAAGTATTGCTCTTTGCTTCCTCCTTTCCCTACCAGCTCTGCATCCCCTTGCATCAGGATTCCACTTGCCACTTTTAGGTGAAACAGATATGAATCATCAGAAAGAGATTTAGGTGGCCCAGAGAAGGAAGTATTAGAATTGGAAAATGTGGGTGGGAAAAATGTATGCTTTGAAGGGCAAAGAGAATTTGGCGACCACCTATTTTTATACAACCATTTGCAAAGCTTCATCACCAAACACTTCAATATAGATTAAGTCCCCACATATATGTCTTTTCCAGGCTACCTACAAGGGGAAAAAAAATCTTTAGATTAAGCACATAGAGCCATAATGGAAAAATCACCTTTATGTACTAAATTCAAAAATATTTTCATTTTTTTACTCAAATCTTTTGGAAAGATTTTAAAACTCTAATCTATAAAAAGCCCATTGCTATTGGTGTCGATCGAGCAGAGAAAATAATTATGGACACCAACATCATTAGCTATGACAGCAATTGCAGAAATTTTAATTGACCATTAAACTATTAACCTTATTCAGGAAGTCAGTTACAGAACTTCAAAAGGCTACTAATGTTCACATTTCAGTAACAATGTTTAGTACCTGTAACAAGGTGACAATGAAAAATGGAACTACCTGTAATCTATTATGGAGGGTGAATTATTAATGATTGTTTTAAAATTCATAAGTAGGTTTCCATATTTCACTTTAAGGCTATGACTACAAAAGGGAAGTGAAAGTCGGATTTAACACAATTATCAGCACAATTGCCAGACTAAAAAGAAGTAAGAATCAAGCTCTTGGAAAGACTTGAATTATCTGCATTAATGAATATATTGATAAAACATATTCTCATTTGTTCAGGAAACAAAGCCAAAGTAAAGTGATAAGTAAAAACATTTGTCTGGACAGTTAGGAAGTTTGTCTGGTGCCTAACATTGTCAAGGATTGGAATCTCTTTTAACATTGAAAAGTATAAGAAAATAGGTAATAAAAAGCTACAATGAATTCAGTAAAGCCTTCAAATGAATTTGTATAGACACTATTATGGTTGGTCGTTGTCTCTTATGCTAGAAAAGGACCAAAATGACATCACTATTTCAGGGTCAAAGTACAGAGTGTGAGATTGGGGCTGATCAGACCAAAATGAGTTCTGAAGGCTCTACCACAGGGCAGGCACAAACAGACCATATGACCATTTGGAGTGGAGATATTTCTAAATGTTTCTTTTGAGCTACTGCTATTCTGCTTTGCTCATAGAGCACAGTATCTTCTTTGATATGGGCACACTATGCTGTTATTACTGCGCTAGTGTTTCTCACATCTCACAATCAATTCCAATGGTCTTCAGAGGGACCTTGAAAGTGTCCCTATATAGCTTCTTCTGACCTCTGTGTGAGTTCTTGCCTTATTCTTTCCATAAAATAGTCTTTTGGATAAACATATGTTTGGCATTCAAACAATATGACTAGCTCATTGGAGTTGTACTCTCTGCAGGAGTGTGAATGCTTGGCAGTTAAGCTTAAGAAAGAAACTCAGTACCTGGTGACCTTCAGACTCTTTCTAAGACAATTCAAATGGAAGCAATTCAGTTTCCTGGCATGGCACTGGCATCCTGTCCAGGTTTCAATGGGGTTGACATGATGGTTGTATAGACCTTTAGTTTTGTAGGCAGCCTAATACCTCTTTCTCCCATACTTTCCTTTAGAGCCTCCCAAACATTGAACTAGCTTTGGCAATGTGTGAATCAACTTTATCACCTATGTGTACTTCCCTGGAAAGTATTCTGTCATGGTAACTTATGCACAGCATTCAAAATTTCTCCATTTTCTGTAAATTATTATAACCAATTTACAGATGCAGGAACTGAGGCTATGAAGGCCTAAGTGACTTATTCACAGTTTCGCAGCTACTTAGTGTATCATGGGATTTGAACCTAGGTCTTCTTGACCCTGAGTCCAAATTCAACACCATGAGAAGTACTTGCAGAAGCTTCTTCCTATTAGTTCCTTGAAGAAGTCATTTCAATTTTGTCTTCCTATCCCCAGAGCCTAACACAGAACCTGGCACATGGTAGATTCTTAATAAATACCTGTTGATTGCTATTTTGACTCGGGTAATGCATAAAAAAGCAGCATTGTTATCTGACCTTCCTGGGCAACCTGGCTCTCAAATGGTCATACAGACATAGCTCATGGTAAAAACAGAGTTTACCTGACTGGGTCTTCATTTTAGCAATACTGCAGGTGATACATGATCGCATTTTGCCTGTTCCATAAAGGTCATCCCCAAACTTTCATATTCTACATGAATGTAAGTGTGTATAGAAGAGTAACCAAGGGGATAATTCAATTAAATCACTTAGTTATATGTCACCCTAATATACTACATGTGCTAGTGTACAGAGGCTATCTTATTTATTCTCCATATCTACCCAGGTGTCTCACACAGTGGTCTGAACAAAGTAGGCCCCTCAGAGAAAGGGTCAATGGGAATGTTCCTCCAGAGTGTACCAACATCTCTGGTCCATACTCTATCACCTAGGGTAGGTATATAATGTGTTAGACCTACAATTTCATCTGTGTAGGGATCTCCCCATTGAGGAAAATTGCTTTACTAATGCAGATTAATAACTTTCTGCTACTTACAGTCTTAGAAAGTTTCCTAGGATGCTGATAGATTGAGTGACTTCTCCAAAGCTATAGTTAAATATGTCAAAAATGGGACTTAAACCTACGTTGTCTTGATTCCAAGTCCAGCTCTCCACCCATTACTCTAGGCTGCCTTTCCTGGCAGAGCAAATGCTTTGAGAGGGACAATTACATTCATTAGAATTGTAAAAGGCAATAGCTCATTCATGGAAAAAATATTCTGACCCCAGTTGGATTTCCTGAAAGGTCAAGACAGGAACAGTAGGTAAACTGTGATAGCTTCATAGTAATACACATAAGGGAGAAAATCACCTGGACAACTAGATGAGCAGGGACCCCAGAACTGGGCAGAAGTCAGTGGAAATGATTAAGGGTATAGACAGGTATGTGTGGAAGACAGATGGAGAAAGGGAAGTGGGGAAGTGGGCAATGAAAAGAGAACTCAAGAATTAAAGTGTCTTCTAATTGATCTTATTTCCATGGGACCAAGAAGATTTTAACTGATTAAGTGAGTGTTATGGATAATTATCAAGGATTGAGGGAATAATGAGGTGGCTCAATTTTGGACTAAGTACAACTATGAAAGACACAATACGGAAAGCTGGATAAAAGATGCTTTCCTAATCTCTGCTTATTCTAGGACTTTCAAATATACCCATGGAGAAATAGTTAATGAAAGAAAATTCTTTAAAATGATGGAGGAAAAGAAAGCAGTGTCTGCAGGGTATGTTTCACTTCTCATGGTTCCTTGCCTTCCTTCTCTGCAGGCATGATTGAAGAGGATGCCAAGGAGGTTGGCATCCTTACCCTCAAAACTCTCACCCAGGTGCCACGATAGATTCCTAAAATGTCACCATTGGCTATCCCATTAACAGCTCCTCAGCACATTTTAAAACACACACACACACACACACACACACACAAATACATTGCTAAGAGATCCAACTCATTAAATCACCAGCAGTTTTCTGTGAATTTATTTATGAACTCAAATTCTACAACAATAGAAAGGACTAGGGGCAAAAGAAGTTGGCCAGAAGGAAGGGGGAAGGAAAGACAGGAAATGAAAGAATGGAGGATGGGCATAGAAATGGTACACTGAAGTCTCTAAGACAGAATGTCTTAGCTTCAGAATGTCTGGCTTCACTGATAACCTGATACAGATAAGAATGTCAAAGAGAAAGCAGTCATGAGCCAGTGAATTGCCAACAGGGTAAAATACTCATTTTAGATGTAAATTTGATTGGGTTTTAACTGTAAGTCACAAGGGCAATCAACCCTCTCAATAAAAAAATACTGAGGGGAATCTAGTATTTCTGCTTTATGAGAATGATCCACTAAAAACTGTAATTGTGCCAGCCAGGTAAACCCATCACATCTTCTGCCAGTCTCCATGAAGCTGCTGTTCAGGAGCACAGGCATAGCTAAGGTTCTGGGCACTCTGACTGACTGCCCACTGTTCTATGGGTAGGGGTGGGGGTCATACCCAATACCAGTGAGGACACTACAGGGAACCCTTCCTCCCCTTTGGCAGCAGCTTCTACAGAATATTCTAAAACCTGACACAAAATGCCTTTTTCCTTTACTCTATATAACCTCTAGTTCTTTTAGAAAGTTATATTCAGAGTCATGTCCCCCAAGGGACAAAAGGATACAAACCTCACACACTGACCATCTATATCCTGCCCCAGGAACAGCTAGTAGCCAGACTCCCATTCCTCTCTATTTTGGGTCCATATATTTCCTTGTGGGCCAGCATTCTGGGCAACGGTCCAAGGGAAATGAGACTTGTCTTTTCTGAACCCAGGAGAAAGTCAACAGGGTTTAATGGCTGCTAATGATAGCTGATCTCAGGAATGATTACACATGATGCCTTCCTTCCTTCCCATCCACTTAAACCATCCAAACTGTCCTACTTGCTGTCATCCTATTAGGACATTTTATCTTATGTGTCTGTGCCTCTGCCTGTCTCCCATGCCAGGAATGCTCTCCTTCCTTACCTCTACCACTTGAATTCCCTAGTTCCTTTCAGGGCTAACTCAAGAGCCACCTTCTTTAAGGGGAAGAACAGATTCACCATCCCCACCCCCATCACTTCACCACCACCATCCCACACACAAGAAACACACATCAGTTGTTAGTGCTTCCCCAATCACTTTATATGTATTGTATTTCTAAACTTTAGTTACTTATCCATGAATATGCCATGTTCCTGGCACCACCATCACCAACAGAACATGACAACTTTGAGGGTATAGACTGTTTTACTTTTGTATTTGTATCCCTAGTGCCTGCCATATAGTATGTACTTTAAGAAATGATTAGCAATTGAAACATATTGAAGAATGTTTCCAAGTCTTTATCTGTATTTAATTGTAGAGGATGCAACAATTGTAGAAGGGAAGACATCTTACCTTCATACTCTCAATCAACAAGGATTTAATTTGTTGATCACTATAATATTAAGGGAATTTGAAGATCTTCCCAGCCCTTTAATAGAGCCATGTGATCTGCTTTGAGCTTTGGTCCAGCCCACAGCTTGAGTCAGTCACATGGAGCTGATGGTGGGAAGAGATTACCAAACAAGTGGATCTGGGAGAGAAAGTGGGGCAGAGCTGAAGCAGAGCAGCTAGCATGAGAGATTGGGAGGAATTTTTGCCTAGGGGAGCTTGTTTGTGGGGAGGTCTAACTGAAGGGAAGGCTTGGGGATGTCAGTGCTTCCTGGATTGGTGATGTGTATAAAACTCTTTGTTACCATGGTGGAGTTGGCTTTATGATATCTGAATAAATATCTTGGTTTTGTCTTTGAGGAAGAGAGTTTGTTACATTTTGTGATTCAACCCTGGAAATATGTCTGCATATTCACTGCAGCTGCTATGGGTATCACATTGGTGATATAATCACTCACTAAATTCATAGCACTGTGTTAAGTACTATTCAAAGAACATTTTAGTGTAAAGCAGATTGTCCCCTTTCCAAGTAAGAGTTGCTACTGCACTTTTGAATTAATATATTACCATTACATTACATGGGTCAAGTCATATATATTTGCAATATACTCAATTCATTCTACTACAGTGGTGTATGTGACATTTAAATATTCAGTTTGGCCAATGAGAGAATTCTTTCCAGGCATCCCAGCCACACACCTCGTCTAATTCCAAAGCCAACCACTAGGAGCTCCCTCAGTTTACTAACCCTCATTGTCCTAATAAGGATATTCTACAAAAATAGGATGAATTGTGTAAAGAAATGGTTGAAGCATGATGGTTCAAAGAACCAACTGAGTGTCTCCATAGCCTCCAAGAGAACTGACAAAACTCAGCTCCACAGAGGGCATCTGAAGCTTTTCAAATCAATGATAATTGGCCTGTACAGTGTCTGACTCTGAATAACAACCAGTCTAAAACTATGTTTCCAGTGACAAACTGTAGTCTAGTTTGGATATGTAGGAATGCTTCAGCTAAGAACCAGCTGAGAGAAAGGCCATTAGCCCAGACAAGAGAGCACACACATTACCAGCTACACAAGTCGGATTCTTCCACTGCCACTTTGACAATGTTCTTGTCTTTCTACTATAACTCATCTTTTTAATACTAATAGCTTCCTAACATCACATGACAAGCATACTTTTTTTTATTTCTTAAGTACTTAATCTAAATCTTTGAAATTTGAAGGTGAATCTACTCAATACTTTCAATATTAGTTTATGACCCAAGACAGGGATATATTCTAGAAGTTAACAAAGGCCCCTGAATTATTTTTCTCATTGGAGAGGTTAAGAGTAGGGCTATTTTGCACATGGAGTTCTATAAAATTGGGATAGATAAAATGCTGAGCACTGGATGGCAAAATCTGTTTTAGCTGACTTTTTTTTCAAAACACCAAGTTCACTCACTATATCCTTTTTACAAATGGGGTTAGGGAGGGAGAGACAAACCCCATCTATTATTAGAGCTCTATTATTGTCTAGGTCTTTCCCTGAATACTCAAAACTATATAGTCCTTCCTTCTTCATATACTTAACTTCTACAAAATAAGTTGTCTTCACTTTTCAACTCTTATTTGGCTTTTTGGTATCAAAAGTAACAAAAATGCCTTTGAATGCTAAAAGCATTTATTATGCATGTGTGTGCATACACCCATGTGATATTTAAAAGCCATCAGTCCAATGAGGATAGGCCATAGAAATACAACAAGGATGTTGTCCATTGTCAGTGAAAAGCCTTTCACTTGATATTGAAAAGCACACATGGTGTTGAAAGGATACTGCTCATGTGTTGTTGTAAGGTGGGTGGTCTCCCATCCAAGCCAATGGTGGCCTCTCAAATGGTCTTCAGCTGAGATTCCTGAGCAGCTGCCTCAAATTCCAGTCTGATTCTCTCTAGAGGCCCAGTCAGCTCTGGATCAGTCAGGCTTTAAGGCCAGGCACCACACAGGCCAATGACCTCTGGCTGAGTTACTTTGCTGGGCCATTATGGACTTAAGGCCTTAGAGATCTCACAGAAGCCATGGCAGCACCCCAATGGTCCATTTTAACATTATGCTTTCAGCATTTGTTGACACAGTTCAGGCCTTGCTTGTGCAATGTCCTTATTAGGACAATGCTAGGGCAAAACAGGCTGAGTGAACTCCCAAGTCAGCCAAGAAGGGTGAGGGGGGAACACCTGGGTGGGATTCCCCCACTGGCCAAATTGGGTATTTGAATGTTATAAGCACAATAGCAGCAGAATGTGTACAGTAAGTATTGTGTAAATTTCCAGACAACTTAATTTATCTTTCCAATATATTAGTCTAAAATGCTGAATAGAGGATAAAATAAGCCAGAAAGCTTTTAAAAGACAAAGCTTTCTCCTTCCACCCATTCTAGCTATCCATCTATGAGGCATGAGGAAAGTCATGAAACCTATTCTATAACTCACCAAGAATCAATGTCATGGCTTTATAAAAAATATTATTTTTTTTGTTTTTATATAACTTTCATTCCCTATTGCATCTCTACTTCCTCCTCTACAAAGCAAATTATTCCTTACAACAATGAGAGAAAAAAGTGGGGGGAAAGGGAGAAGACAGAGACAGAGGGACAGAGACAGAGACAGAGGGACAGAGACAGAGAAGAAAAGCAATAATCAAAATATCAAGTGTCTGATAATATATGCAGTGTTTCACATCCATAGTCCCACCTCTATAAAGAAGAGAGGAAGTTGAATTTTCTCATGTCCTCTTTGGAGACATCCATAGTCACTATAATTACACTTCTTTGCTTTGTTATCACAGTTCAAATGATCAGTCTCTTGAGCTGGCCAGGATATGAGAGTGGCAACACAGTGCAGTGGAAAGAGATGTGGTTTCTGATGTGAATCATGGAAAGATCACTAGATTTGGAATGGGAGGAACTCAGTCCTCCTGTCCGTTTTCTAGTTGTGTGACTTTGGATGAGGCCCTTTCATGATGAGCCCTTTGTTTCTTCATTTATGTGTAATTGAGATAATATTTGGTTAAATTAAAAACATGCTTAACGCAGTGCCTGAAACATAGTAGGTCCTATATAAGTGCTTATTCCCTTCCCTTCCTCTGCATAATGAAAGCGCTTGACTGGATGACCTCTAAAATCCCTTCCAACCCAATTCTATGGATGTTCGTTATGACCTTGGCCAATTCATTGTACCTCTCTGGGCTATAATTCCCTTGCCTGTAAAATGATGATATTTAAGACCCCATGCAGATTTTTGAGTTTTCCAATTATCTGAACCCATTTGCCTTTCTTTGTGCAAGTGAATATCTAAACCAAAGTTTCTTCAACCAGTCTATAAGGTTCTACTAGGAGACCCCAAGAGTCTTACCAGGGCATCTCTGAACCTATTACTACCACCTGCCCTCTTCACAATTTGCTGTGATTCTCAGCAGGCAGGGGAGCTAAGCCAGCAGTGATAAATCCTCCCTTGATCTGCTTGGGGTCTGTATTATGTACCCCCTCCCAAACCAACTATTCTGGGACTTCAAATCTCACCCTGCTGAATGATCTCAAGGTTTCATGGAAATGGAACATAGAATGTCATCCCAAAGTAGTTGTAGACTTCTGATCTAAATCATGCTAGGCAAGTGGTTTGTTTTCTTATTGAGTTTTAGGAATAAAAAATTAGCACTGCTCTGCTACAGACTAGTTGTGTGTTGGCCAAGTCCTCTTTCTCTATGCCTCAGTTTCAACTTCTGTGAAAAGAGATCATTAGACCTGATGCTCTCAGAGGTCAAACTGATACTCTCAGAGGTCTTTACCAGCTCTACATACTGTTCAATGCTATATACATACATCTTATGTCCCAAAACAACTGTTCTTCTCAGTAGCCCCTTCTAGTATCCTGTTACTATGACAATCAATAAATCAGTGAATGGCTGAATCAATTGTCTCTCCATTCCTAGTTCGGTTCTCTTTCTATCACTTTTTCTGCAACTTCTCCAAGTCACTTAACTGTCCCCTAAGATAGAGAGTCTGGCATGCTGCCAAGCCTGTGGCACATGTGTGCATATATAACACACATATGGGCACACTTGCAGGTGTACAGACACATATATGCGCACAAATATGTGTACATGCACACATATGTACACACATCTTTTTTTTACCCATACCACTCAAGCAGCGTCAGGACAAAGTGTTTTAAATGTTGATTTCATTCATTGGGAAAATTAGACAAGAGAGGTAGGAGGCCCTCTGAAGAGGTAGAAAATATGATTGGAATAAAAACTAGATTTTTTGGAAAGACTATATAATTATGATGATGAGTTTTAATTAGCCAGCCAAATTTGTTATTATCTCACAGCTGGGAAAACAAAATCCAGATCAGTGAAGAAGATGATGTAGAAATGGAAAATCTGCTGTCAGCCCCCTCCTCCCCCTCCCCACCTCTCCTGCCCCCTTAGTACTATCTCAATATTCTGACTAGGCTCTGATTCATTAGACCTGATGCAACTGTTTTCCAAACTTTCAGCACTAATGACAAGGGTGTATTTCAATAGACCCCTGATGTAATAATCAAAAGGGCACTTAAAATTCACTGTACTATTACAGTCCCATTAAGCCTAAATTAATCGCACATTTGAGTCCCTAAATTTCATCTGCTCCTCCTTTGCAATGAGCACATGGTATATTTCCATTCTGATTCACCAAAGCCTTGCTGGGTTTCACACATGTCTGTGGGAACAGTTTTGCTTACCCATGCTAACAAGGGGCTGGCTATATGCAGTGATTGACTGACATAGCCAACGGGAACTGGCGGCTGACATGATTTCCCTGCAACAAGCCAAAGGAATGGGGAACAGAAAATAGAGCAAAACGACCAAACACATGAAAGCAACTGGCAGCTCCACCACTGTTACTCTTTCTCTCCCAGCTTAATCATTGTACAGGGAAGTCTGAAATAACTTGGTTATTTCACTGAAAAGAAAAAAAAAATCACCTAATTGCAAAGTTTCAGCTTTCCTTACTGTGTATAGCTCTTTTAAGAATTAACTAAGTAAGATTCATCTAACAAATTCTTCAACCCACAATGACAATAACAGTAATAATAATGGCCTTTTTATTATTATAATATACATTTCACTGAATATGATGAGAATGATAATATAAATATTAAGATAATCCAAATTGCCTTCATGCCATTCATTATTAATTGAAATGTATTGAACATTTGATAAAGCATTTTTGTCACCGCAACCTTCTGTGGTAGGGGATACTGTTATTATTATCCCTACAGTATAAGTGACTTACGCAAGGTCACACAGCTATGTAGTGTCTGGGACTTACACTCAATGTCTCTTATTCCAAGTCCGTTCCTTTTTTCTCTATCTCATAGACTTTCACTCAAAACATTTGTTAGTTATCAATTCTATAGTTCAAAGCAGTTATGGTGAATAAAGGTCTTGAGAGGAAACTTACAGAAAAGGGGAAAAATAATCCATTGCTCTGTGGGAAGGAAGATAAAAAAGTCACCATAGTGAGGCAGCTGGAGCAGTCAGCTGCTACGTGCAGTACTTTTGATGGATAGCTTCAGATGAGGACAATGGGAGCCCAAGAGGAGCAAGTTATTGTTCTTTTGGCTCTTCACCCCTTTCCTCTGACCCAGCACCACTGACCCATGTGCTGAGCACATGGCCCGCAGATATGGACATTAGCAAGTTGTATCTCTGCAAAATTACTCAGACCAAGGGAACAGTGTCTGATTCCCCACTTCACAAGGACTACTCCAGATTGGCTAGATGGCGAGAAAGGGCTGGAGGTGAAATCATGGCCTAGAGAGAACAAAGTTTCTGATCACCATTTATTCCAATATTCACTGACCACACAGCCTGGGAGCAGTAAGGCTTCTTTTTTTTTTTTTTAATTCAATTGGAATTTGCAAGGGAATATGCACAGGTGATCACTTGAAGGCATAATTAATTTGGGTTTGACATTTTACAGCCAACAATGGGAAGAGCCTGGATCTCAGAATTTGACAAATTGTTTGATAATCAACACTATCACTGGACGTGTGATCAGTTTACGGACTAAAAAAGAGCATTGTATTAAGAATAAAGCTGAATTCTAGAGCTGTTTCTGTCACTGAGAAATTGAGTTCAAGATACCAAATTTCCCTGGGCCTTGTTTTCTTCATCCATAAAATGGGGCTAGAAATATCTGCCCTTCCTGTCTTATGTGATCCTTGTCCAAGGATAGAATGTGAAAATATAAAAATATGTCTAATCAACTAAAAACATGATAATAACCTAAAGGGTCTTTATAGGATGTTATTCAATGTATAATGTATACTAGAGTGCATATGACCATTTTGTAAACATTGCATTCTTGTCCAAATTTCACTAGGCACATTCCAGGCTTCAGAGAACCTTAGGGAAGCCTTAGAGGTAAGACATGATAGTATGGTAAAGTAGATAGAGCACTACATGAAGAGTTAGGAAGATCTAGGTCCAAACCTCATTTTGACCAATAACTAGTGATGTAATTCTCAGATTCTCATTTATTAGGTCCCAGTTTCCTCATCTGTAAAACAGGAGGGTTGAACCCAATGGTCTCAGAGTTCCCTTCTAGATCTACAGCTAGGATTCTGTGAATATAATCCTAGATGGCATCTAAGACTTTTTTCCAGGTTAAAATAACCATCTCTATGAAAATGGTACCCATATTTATCTCTACCTTTGCCCTCCTTCCCATCATGCGGGGTCACAATTCAAATAATCCACCAGTCATCTCTACCTGGCTATAATAGACATGAGAGGTTCCGGGATGAGACAGCAGCAAAGGCATGCTTTTGAAGTCCAGATTACAGGAACAAGATCAGGAGAGGAATGGAGATGGACTAAGATCCTCCAAAAATGGAAGTCCCAAAAGGTATATACCAATGGGAGAAGGAGGTGGATTTTGCAGAAGGGGATTCCAAATCAAGGATCTTGAAATGAAGATTATAAAAAACAAATTCAAGATATTTTCCCCCAAATCTGATCCTCTTCCTTCTCTTGCTTTCAGAATTTCATTTTATAGTGCTACAATTCTCCCAGTCAACCCAAAATGTATGGGTTGATTCCTCCTTCTCCTTTGCACCCCTCCATGCCATCAGGTATCAAATGCTCTCCATCTTGACCTCTGTCTTCCTTTTGAAACCTCCCTTCCTATTGGTCCTAGGCAAGCCAGGTAAAGTGTGTTTTTAAAGTCATATCCCAAATACTGCCTTGCTTTCCCTAAATTCATCTAACTTTCCCTTTTATAAAAATTTGGTTTTGCCCCCTCCCAGATCCCAGCTTCAACTCTCTTCCTTTTGTTAAGTAACTCTCATTTTAGCAGCTCACCTGGTATGGCCTCACACTTTGCTTTGGATCCTGATTCATCAGCAGAACATTCGAAACCACCCCTTCTACTGATTGCTTTATTTGTAAAGACTTCCTACCAGTTAAGGCCAGGACTGATCTTACTAACTTATTATCTTGTGTAGGTCCTTTCTACCTATCATATGATCTACAGACTTGTATATGTGAGTTAACTGGATCTTCCCCTTCTATTTCTACTAATTTTACTAATAATAACAGTAATAATAATTAGCATTTATAACTATAAAATTACTAGTACCTTAAGATTTACAAAATACTTAATATGTTAATACATTTGATCTTCACAACAGCCCTGTGAAGTAAGGGGTTACTCCCATTTTACAGATGAGACTGAGGTAGAGAGAGAAACTAAGTGATTTGCACAGGGTCATACAGTAGTAAGTGTCTAATGCAGGATTTTAACTTAGGTCTTCTTTACTCCAAATCCAACATTCTATGTACCATGCCACCTACCTCCACCACCATCTAAATTTAATCTGCTGTTCGTGTTTTATTTCTTGTTAGTTTCTAACCAGATTACTCTAAGAGTCTCTAACTTTTTCTTGAAGCACTTTACAAACATTAAAATGTTAATTAAATATCTATAGTAGCTTTTGTTATAATCATAAATATTAGTCTCTAGTTTCTGCTTTGTTCCAATCTATTTTGTAATGCTGCTAGACTAAACTTCCTAAAACAGAGCTCCCATCATTTCATTCCCCTGCTCGAAAATCTTCAGTGACTTCCCATCACCTAAAAGATAAAGTCCAGATCCATACATAGAGTATCCAAATCCCTCCATAATCAAGTGCTGATCTTTCTTTCCTACTTAATTTCTAACTATACCCCATCATACACTCTTTTGCTATTTACCAGTCTCTGTATTTTCCCATGTCTATATTAAAACTTTATTAGAGTCCTGTATTCCTTCTGGAAGGCCCTTTTACGTTTCCAACTGTTGAAATTCTATTTCACCTTCCAGACTCAAATCAAATGACCTTTCCTCGGTGAAACCTTCTTTTTGCTCCAAAAGTCCAATGGACTTTGTACTTCTCTTATAGTTACTTATCACAGTATTTTATTACAGTTATTCATGTAATTGTCATATTTCCTATATTATGTCAAAGAATTAATTCTCAATCCTCTATTTTTCTGAGTTTGTCAAAGCATTTTTATTACTTGTGTATACAATAGGAGAACCAGTCTATGGGCATATAAGCAGAGTCATGTTCTCTAATTAAGTACAGTATAGCTGCCCTATTTATGGCTTTACACTGGGTATACATGGGATGTTCAGGGAGGACTAGCTAGCTCCTCTGATGTGATGGTTTGCAGAGCCCTTTTCAGGGCTGCTCATCCAACTTTGGTGTCTACCTGGCACTCAATTCTCACCTGTGGCTTCATGAAGCCATAGTGTATGCAGTAGCCACATCCCAGTAATATTGCTTCAGTATGACCATTGGAACAAATTGTTCTCAGTCTCCCATTCTATCAGGGGAAGTCTTCACAGGCTTGGGGTAGATATCTACCTAACTCATAGACAGGTTTGAGGTGTGTCAGTTACCCTCAATCTGGTTTAGCCCATCTGTTTACCCCATCTGCCAAAATAGTTTTACTGGGGTGTGGCTTCTGCACACACTACAGCTTCTTGGAGCCACAGGTGGGAGTTGAATGCCAGGTAGACACCAAAGCTGGATGAGCAGCCCTGAAAAGGGCTTTGCCCCTTCCTAGATCCCAACTTCAACTCTACTACTTTTGTTGAGTCTGTCTCATTTTAATTGCTCACCTGGTATTGCCTCACACTTTGCTTTGGATCCTGGCTCACCTGTAGAACCTTTGGTATCACAGCTTCTACTGACTGATTTATCTGCAAAAGTTTTGGGGCGTTTAATCTTGATATCCACAGGAGTTAAGATACTGTTGCTTCTAGCAAGAAGTCATATATCTGAATAGTGGGAGCTTTAAAAAATACAAAATAGACTCTTCCTTCAATTCTTTGTATAAACATGATGTCATTGGTCCTTTTCATAAACAAAGGATGAACAACAACATTGTTTTGTTTGTTTTTTTTACAATTGGGAAGTAAAGACAAAAGATAAATGAGGTGGGGGTGAGAGGTTATAAAATTGGAAAAATTAATGGATAGTATTACAATTATGAGATATGGAAGTATTAAGTTAAGAGACTGATGAGGGTTTGCTTAGTGGAACAAAGTGACTGAACTTGTAATTGCAATATTCTAGGAATAAACATCACAAATTGAGAAGGTATTTTCTATTGCCTTACTTTGAAAGCATATTATTTCCCATGGGAAAATACTTCCCCATAGTTTCTTCATTTTTTCAATACCCACTCTACCCATAAGACTTTGTAGTGACATCATGTTTTCTAGATGTAGAAGAACAGAACAAGCCTAGGGTCTTAATTCAACAACTCTAATCTCCTTGAAGGCAAGAACTGTTTTATTTATTTTTTGTCCTCTACCTGAATTAAAGAGAGAGAGAGAGAGAGAGAGAGAGAGAGAGAGAGAGAGAGAACTGGAAGAAGAACTGCAGAGCACCAAAGTTCATTCTAGGGCCCCTTGCAGTTTATATCCAGGAGGATGCCTGGGCTTGTAGAAGATGCCAACTGGTCCACTCCAAAATACCCTGTTATTCTAATTTAATAGTTTATCAGAATGTGACAGAATTTAGCATTAGAGTATTAGGTTGCGCCTGGTCAATGAAATAATAGAAAATATGCTCAAAGGAGAAGAGTGAAGGCCCCGCCAAAGACAATCCTACTTTCTTCGAGTCTTTTTCCAACTACCTCAGCTCTCAGCTCTCTTCCTCTTCCATCTCTGCAAAGAAGCAGGGGGAGAGGTCTTCCCATGACTATTCTTTTGAAGATAATCTCAATTTCTCAGCATTCAGTTTTGTTTATGATGTTTTTTGTTCTTTCCATTTACACTGTTGTAGTTATAATATGTATTTTTTACATGGTTCTGAATACTTCACTTTGTATCAGTTCTATGTCTTCCCACAATTATCTGTAGTCATCATACTGATTGTGTCTTATAGCATAGTAATACTGAATACATTTCCTAAAACAGATCAGACTGAAATAATTTTCCAGTGGACCTTTCCTATAATCAGAGAAATGACTCTCATATCAAAAGCCTGTATATCTGAAAATTTCCTTTTCTTTTCCCCTCAGATTTTCAAATATGTTCATTTTAGTGGTGAAATTCCTGGATGTGAAGGTCACATTTGACCAGGGTAGCAGAAGTTGAGGCCCAAACCCATCTGGTTAGCTAGAAGGGTAGACTAGTTAGATAGAATCTAATCTATTCATTCTGCCCCTTAAATAATCAGCTAATATATCAGTAACCCTAGTCCACATCCTCCCAGTCCCCATAATTAATTCAGCTATTTCCAGTAGCAACTGTCTCTGTCTCAAGTGGAAAAAATGCCAGATTGAGAGTTAGAAGACCTAGAGTCAAGAGTAGTTTTAGGCTCAGGTGACAAATAGCTAAGGCAAGAAGGAGAAGGTCTATTTAGCTTCCTAAAGATACAGAAGGAAGGAAAAGAAGCACAGTGTTTCATATGATAGATGCACATTTTTATATTTACAAAATTTATCTTCTTTGAAAAGTAAAACCATGTTACATTTCAAGGCCACTTTATGTATTGTGTAGTCATTTATTTTCATGTTTTTAGATCATTTTCATGAGTGTTATTTATCCTGTCTCCCTTATTATACTTAAATTTTAAGGGCAAAAACAACATGAGGGTTCTTCACTCTTCCTTGGGCGGTATACCTAGGGGCAAGGGGGTGGGGGGAGGATCCTTAAAGTTAATCTGTCAGACAAGAAAAGACCAAGCCTAGGCTGGAGACAGATTTTAGTAGCAGCTGTTCATAATGTGACCAACACAGACCAGTTCTTCAAATCTCTCTTACTACCCTACACAGACATAGACCAATAAGTTATTTTCCAAAGAATCCTTATTCTTTCATGAATTCATGATAAGACATGGTTTGGAGACCAAAATCAATGGGCAAGGTCTGAAGCATCCATCCTAATACATAATGGGCTTCCAATTCTGTAGGTGAAGGACTCCCCAGTAGATGGGATCTTTTTTCCATAATTCTCTTGTTATCACTCTCATTTCTTTTCCTCTCTTACATGATTTTTTAAGCTCCTTTTTGAGCTTTTCCATGAGTTCTTTCTGGACTTAAGACCACTTCCCATTTTTCTTTGGGGTTTTGCACTGATGGAGGCCATAGGGGTCTAGCAGCTTACCTGGTGTTGAGCTGGGGTCTTAGTGGTGGTGTCTGGCATGTGATGAGCCCTAATGGGGTGTTCCTGAATTTCCTGAGCTACACTGAAGCATGCGGAGGTCTGGCTGCTAATGAATGCCCATTTGCCCTGGGCTATGCTGGTTCTTGGAGCTGGAGTCTGCCAGTTCCTCTGATTATGTTAAGGCATGTGGGTCCTGGTATTGGCATTGCCTGCTCTACCACATTGCATCTCAGGATCTCCTGCTGGTTTGCTGAGGTGGAGTTTGCTGGGATGCTTCCCATGCTGAAAGGTTCTCCCCTTTTACCAGAGTGACACAGATGTTTCTTGCCAATCTTACAAGTTTTTTGGGCTGATTGTTTCATCCCATTTTTTTGCGGGTTCTGCTGTTCCAGGATTTATTTTGGGTTGCTACTTATTATTGTTTGGAAGAGAATATGGGAGAGTTACAGCAATTTACTGCTTATTCTGCCATCTTGGCTCCCAGAACAGTAGATGGGATCTGATGAGGGATTCCTACAGAGACAAATTAAGCAGGGACAAGCACTCTGAATGTCTTTCCACAGCCAGAACATTCCAGCCAACTGGATATTTTTTAATTAGAGACCTAAAGTTAGGGTTAGAGTTAAGCTTTATAAATTACAGTTGATGGCAACATGTTACTACTTGTTTCTTTTCCTAACCTTCCCTCCCCGCCATCTTAGTGTCTGCTTTCTCTATCCTATTGTGTTTGCTAGTCCTTTATGATACGTATCTATTTGTAGAGTGAATTAACTGAGGCAGGGACAATTCACCAAGAGAGCTCGATGTTTTTTATACCCTCTGTTCCAATACGCCTTGGGGAGGGATGGGTAAGGATGAACCACCGACAAAATATATGTTTCTCTTTTGTACCTCCCCACAACTGCTAGTTGTTGTACTCCTTACACAGAGGACACTCAATAAATGCTGTTGACTGACATTCAACATTTGTTTAACACTAACAACCTCACTTGCACAAGGCACTGGAAAAATAGGTCATCCATTTGGCAAGGCCAACAGAATCCATTGGAACTGGTTCAGTAAATAGTATAAATCAAGTCATTCAGTCTTTCAGAAAAAGTTACATCCTCATTGCAAGTGTGCCAGACTATCTGAAAATGGTTAAAATCTGGGAATTTTCCATAGATTAAGGATATGGTTAAATAATTACAACTAAAGGCAGAATAAGAGAATAGAAGCAGAAAAATGTTCATTTGTTTCAGGCCAAGATCAGTCATTGGCAATGTGATGTGGTTCCACCTACCCCACAAGCAAGGAAATAAAAGAAAGAAATCAAGAATGAACTTGCACCATTACAAAGGAAGGGAATGCACATGACATACGGGCTTGACCTTGAGAACGTGCTGGGAGAATAACCAATGAAGCCACATCGTATCTGTTCTTTTTACAATTTCACCAAAATTTCCTCAACTTTTGCTGTGGTCCATACTAGGTCATTTAAAAATAGTATTTGTTTGTATATATTTGTTATCATGTTTCCCCATTAGACTTCAAACTCCTTGAGAATAAGGACTGATTTTTTGTTTTGCTTTCTCTCCCCAGGGCTTTGCACGTAGTAGGCTCTTAAATAAATGTTGATTTTAGCAGACCTTCAGAGCTAATAATAAAGAAGAAGCATACGTAAGAAAGAAGCCATGTGATTTCCTCCAAGCGGTCCTTGCTTTTAGAAGTTATAAATTCATTTCAAAGGGGCTCTAGTCACTAGAAAGGGGAGGGAGAGGTTGACTATGGAAATCAAACATAAATCTTGATGAAGATGATTCTGATAAGAATAAATCAATCATGGGAAGGCAAGCACTTCTTACACTCCACCAGTCCTCACTGAAGTCTCTGTAAACACTTGTGTGTACATATATTGGGCAAATGCATATTGACTGACTGTAAGTGGAAATTCTTGTGCCTGGGACAAGTTCCACAAGTTGCCATTGGGAAAATGACCCCAAACAGGCTTTCAGTTAAGCAAGGAGGATATGAGACATTGTCTTTGGGGAGATAAAGAATGCTGTGAGGCCCTGTCTGGGAAGGGTACCGTGAGGGGTGAGGAAGAACTCCAGGCTAGGAGAGCAGAAGAACTCACCCTGGAGAACCATTTAGCTCCCTGTTTTGACTACTTGCTTATTGTTGCAAATTAGGTGCTAAGATCTGTTCTTTTTAGCTGCTGATAGGCTACAAGTACAGTGTCCTTTAAATTCAGGGTACTGGGTAAAATTTCTGTCCTACATCCTATTTATGGCTCTTGCATAAAACACACACACACACACACACACACACACACATACATAAAGAGAAGCAACAAAAATTGCCTTCTATTCTAAGGGAGATTAATTAGGAATCTATTTTTTAGATGGAATTTATGAGGACAGTTGCCCAATAAATCTGTCCAATAAATTCATCATGTCCATGGAATGGAGCACAAGTACCAAATAGTCCACGAGTTTAGGTGAGATAAAGAATTATAAATGCCCTCACACCTAGCTCTAAATAGACTGTGTTACTAAGAAGTGTATATAGTGGCACTTTTTCTGATAAATGAAATATCACCTTTTTCTTTTCTTTCTTTTTTTGTTTTTTAGTTTGCATTAAGTTGTGGTTCTGTTTGCAGGGAGGAGGAATGGAGACAGCCAATGCCTTGGAGTCAGAAGGTGTCCATTTAAATCTTGCCTCTAATGTTCATTTAACCTTAGTTAACCTCATACCCATTTCCTTATCCATAAAATTGGGGGCTTAGACTCTTCAGGTTGTCTGATCTCTAAAGTCCTGTCCTTGTAATGCCTCTCATATATACTCCTTTCTTTCCTCTTATACTGCCAGCATCATGATAGCAGCCCTTATCACCTTTTGTCTATAATATTATAATTACTTTTTCATAGATATTCCTGCCTCAAGTCTTACCCCACTCCACTCCATCTTGTCCTCAGCTGTCAAATTTATCTTCCTAAAGTTCCCATCTGACCATGTCACTACCCTTCCTCTCTCCCTCCCCCAATCCAGTGAATTACTTCTAGGATGAGATACAACATCCTTTACTTGGCTTCTAAAATCCTTCATAACCTAGCCACTTCATACCTTTCCAATCTTCTTAAACCTTATTTCTCCTGCCCCCACTCTGCAATCCAGAGACACTGGCCTCCTTGTAGTTCCTTACACACAACACTCCATCCCCACACTACAACCATTTTCTCTGACTCTTGCTCATGCCTAAAATGTTCTCCTTCCTCATCTCTGCCTCCTGGCTTCTCTGGCTTCCTCCAAGTATTAACTAAAGTCCCACTTTCTGCAAGAAACCTCTCAGACCTCCTCAACTTTAATGCCTTCTGTCTCTGAGATTCTCTCTGGTTTATTCTGCCTATATTATTTGTACATAGTTGTTTTCATGTTGTGTCTTCCCCTGTGAGCTCCTTAAGAGTAGATTTTTTGGGGGGAGAGCTTGTATTCTGAGAATTTAGCACCCTGTCTGGCATGTAGTAGATGCTTAATAAATGCTTTTTTTCTGGCTGAAGTTCTAGTTCTAAGTCTATGATTTTAAGAACTAGACCTTATTAGAATTTTATATTATGTCTTCATACACAAGTATTGCAAAAAAGTCTCTATATTTTTGGTATTATCTACCTTTTCTATTATTCTCATTTCTGATTTAGCTAAGAAATCTTTTTCTTTTTTTCCCCTTTCAAAGTTACAGTTTATTTCTCTATAAACTCTTTCCCTTATGCTTCTCCACTAGGCATCACTCAGAAACTTCCTGACAGCTTCCTTCTATTTCTAGGACTGGAAAGCAATTGTATTCAGATGTACTCAATATACAAATCCCCATCACTGCCCATTATCCTCACTTCCCTTCCTTAACATCAAATTCCCTTTTAATCCAGCAGTCCATGCAACAAGCATGGATTAAGCATATTAAAGTAAAGGGAAATGTGTAAGGCACCAAAACACACACACACACACACACACACATGCACAGATACACACACACACACACACACACACACAAAGAAAACAAAAACAGCACTTGCTTTCAAGGAACATTTTCTGTGTTGGAAGATGCAATATTTACAGAAATTATTAAATACAGTATAATTTAAAGGGGAAGAAAACATTAACAACTAAGGGTATCAGGAAAGGCTTGAAAAAAATTGCATGAAAAAAATTCTGGGAGGTTCAAGGAAACTGCACAAATTCAATAGAAGTCAATATTGTCACATGGCAATCAAAAGAGATAACAAGATTTTGGACTCTGAGTTAGGTGGCACAGTGGAGAGAATGTTGGGCCTGGAGTCAGGAAGACCTGAGTTCAAATCCAGTCTCTGACACCCAATAACTGTGTGATTCTGGACAAGTCATTTCACCTGTGTCTGCCTCAGTTTCCTCAACTGTAAAATGGTGATAATAATAGCACTTACCTCCCAGGGTTGTTGTGAGAATTCCATAAGATAATATTTAGCATAGTGTCCGACATATGTTGTTGTTCAGTCATTTTTCAGTCAAGTTCTATTCTTTGTGACTTTATTTGGAGTTTTCTTGGCAAAAGTCCTAGAGTGGTTGGTCATTTCCTTCTCCAGCTCCTTTTATAGAGGAGAAAACTGAGGCTAACAGGGTTAAGTGACTTGCAAATCATTTCACAGCTAGTAAGTGTCTGAGGCTGGATTTGAACTCAGGTCTTTCTGACTCCAGGCCCAATACTTTAAATCTGCTATGCCCTGTAGCTGTCCATAGGAAAGAGAGAAAAACATTATTCCCTCCTCTTATTTCTACCTTTAAAGAGCACGTAATAAGATGTAAGGTGTAAGAAGACTAAAAAGGTCGGAAGGGGGCAAATTATAGGCTTTTCAGAGCTAAACAGAGGATTTTATGTTTATATTTAATATCTGTACAACCTTGGACAAGTCACTTGACCCCTCTGTACTTTAAAGGTTCTCATTTGTGAAGTAAGGAGGTTGAACTAAATGACCAGAGTGCATCTGGACCATTCCTGTCAAGAAGCACTGACATAAGGGTTATAATTATTTCAGTTTTTCCCTTATTATTCTTATCTTCCCAAGCAAAGCAGAAGCTGCTTGAGAGCTGGGACCATGTGTCCCCCACAGCCTGCACATATAACAGATGCTTAATTAATATTTGTTGAATAAATGAATGAATAAAAATATCTCCATGTACATTAGCCTGTGTAGATTTTTTTTTTTATTATTTTGTAATGTATTAGCTTAACCTTGCCCACAGCGATGCTTATCTGCCAATTTTCTGCACATTCACTCAGGCTCATAAGGTCTCTCAACGATTTATTTCTACCACCTTGTTATTTTTTTTTTTTTGGCATTTTTCAGTTTGTGTCTGACTCTTTGTGACCCCATTTGGGGTTTTCTTGTCAAAAATACTAGTGTGGTTTGCCATTTCTTTCTCTAATTCATTTTACAGATGAGGAACTGAGGCAAAAACAGGGTTAAGTGGCTCACCCAGGGTCACACAACGAGTAAGTGTCTGAGGACAGCTTTGAACTCAAGAAGATGTCTTCCTGACTTCAGACCCAGCACTCTCTATCTACTTCTCCATCTAGCTGCATTTTACTCTTTCATATAGTTTAGTGTCATCTACAAGATTTCTCTGAGCATTTCCTCCCCATTCATTGAGATGCTCTGATCATATTTGCATGCCTCACCTCCCTGCTGACTGAAGTAGAGATGAGAAGGAGGCCCCTCTATATCCAATAATGGTCAGTGATGATCATTCTTCATTAGAAAAGGAAGTATCTGTGGCCATTTTTCAGGCATCATCCAACTAATGTCTTCAGGCTTCCTAAAGTTTAGTGCATTTTTATTGTGATTTGTGATTGGCATAGTATTCTTCACGATAACAACAATCTCTCCTCAAGCTCTGTAATTTCCATTCCTTACAGCCCCATATAATGGACATTGAGTTTTCATCATTAGCAGAGGTGTCGAAGATGTCAACAACTAAAATGTTTTCATAAAATGTGAAAATAAATGGAAGAAAGACAGTAATCTGTGTGCCATTAATAATGAAATGGATGGGAAGGTGGCTGGAAATGAGATTCTATTGCAACTGCTTCCTATTTGTTAGGATTCAAATCTCAATTTAGGGCTAACATGTGTTTGAAGCATCTTCCACTTTACCACATTATCGTTGATCCAACTTAAATACATTCAGAATATAAATCTTTCTGCCTCCTTCATTTCTAGGCAAATCTTTTCCTTAATTCTCTCTATGTCTGGCCTAAAAGGATAGAATCAATCCTTCTGTTATTACACTTCACATTTTTTAAGGTCAGACTTCTAGCAGCATTAACCCTCTTGAACACAATTGAGCACCAGAAAGTAAGCAGAAAAAATTCCTTGCCCCAGATAATTGTTATAAAACTCCTAGAAGAAAGAAAGCCTTCTACTTTCCTCCTTAGACCGCAGTCTTACTGAGTCTGACTTCCTAGAATCATAGACTCTTAGAACTAGAAGAAATCCTATGATCATTTCATGAAAACCCTCACTTTACAAATGAGGAGACAGAGTCCAGAGAGATGAAGTGACCTTCTCCAAGTCATAGAACTACCAAGTGAAAGAGTCAAGACTAAATTATGGGTCTCCTGGTTCTGAATTAAGGACTATTTCCACTATTCCACATATAATTCTTAACATTGTTATATTATATTCGGGTAGCTATATGTCACAGTGGATGCAGAGTGGGATCAGAGTTCAAATCTGGTCTCAGACCCTTACTAGCTGTGTGACTCTGGGCAAGTCATTTAACCCCATTGGCCTCAGTTCCTCATGCATAAAATGAGCTAGAGTAGGAAACTACAAACCACTCCAGTATTTTTACCAAAAAACCCCAAATGGGGTCACAGAGTTATGCACGACTGAAACAACTGAATAACATTATTATATTATTAATAATTAACCAAATATTGACTATCCATTTAATTACTATGTTTTTAATTTGCAATTATCATTAATGATTCTTAATAAGATTTGTGATCTGCTTTCTAAACCAACAGCAGTGAGAAATAGGGAAGTAGGAACTGTTGGTTAGGAAAAGTTCATAGAAAAAGATTCCATGGTACAAGTGGCAACTAATAGTCTCACGGACAGTACTCCAGTCTATCCCCTACTCATTTGTCAAAGTAATCTTCCTAAAGTACAGCTTTGGCCATGACATCCCTTTACTTAATAAACTCCAGTGGCTCCCCATCAGTATCTCCAGGATCAAACAAACAAACAAAATCTGGCGTTCAAAGCCCTTCATAACCCTCCACTCCATGTTTCCTGTCTTCTTACAGCTTCTACTGTAGTATATATTCTACAGACACTGCCTTCCTTGCTGTTCCTCTAACAAGACACCCCATCTCCCAACTCTTGGCACTTTCACTCTCTGTCCCTCAGGCCTGGAATGCTGCCCCTCCCATCTTTACCTCCTGGCTTCCTTCAAGTCCTAGATAATATCCCACCTTCTACAGGAAGCCTTTTCTAATCCTTCTGAATTCTAATGCCTTCCTTCTGTTGATTGTTTCCAATTTATAGTATGCATTGTTTGTTTGTGCAAATATAGTTGTTTGCACACTGTCTCCCACACTGGACTGTGGGCTCCTTTAGAGTAGGGACTGTCTTTTGCTTTTCTCTGTATCCCCACTGCTTAACACAAAGCATGGCACATAGTAGGTGCTTAACAAATCTTTATTGATTGACTAGAAAGGAAAACTAAATATTAAAGAGCTAACATAGCTCTCCAATAATATAGTATAGTAATAGATTTCTCTAATGACCGTAAGTCATAAAAAAGGTCAAATCACATTTAGTATCCTCTCTTTAAATAGTCATTAAAGCATATACCACACTTTTAGCTGTTTTTGATGTCTTGTTTTTATATCTTAATCATTTCTAGACATCAGCTTCCTCTCTCCTAGTAATCTTCTCTTATAGTCAATAGTTAATAATCACTAAACATTAATTAAATCAAATTAATTAAATTAATCACTAAACATTAAACTACATGCCAGACACTGTGCTAAACTCTAGGGATACAAATAAAAAAAAGAAAGACATTCTCTGCCCTCAAAGGGCTTACAATCTAATGGGGGAAGATAATACACAAAAGCAAGCTATAAAAGAAGGGAGCACACACACCACCATAGGGTACCCAGCATGAGGGCATGTTTGTGGAGAGCAAACCAAGCAGAGCACTGATGACAGATGAAGAATTTACTTCTTGGTTCTCTATGAAGAAAGGCTTTGGGAGGAGTTGATTGTTCTACTCTAGCCCTCCTATCAGAAGGGGGAGGCACCTGAGGTTGCTAAGGAGGTGCTGAGTATCAAAGCTAAATCAGTCTCCAGGATGACGAGATTTCAGGCTATGATCTTATCCTGGGTTAGGCATGATGTTGCTGGAGTCAAAAACATGCAAAGCAGCTGATGAAAAATGAAAAGTTATTATAAAAACAGTTAAGCAAAAATATCAACGGCAACCTTGTCAGGCAGTGATGGCAATATTCTGCATCCATAGAACCTCAGCTGTCTAAGGACAGGAGGGAGGTATATTTCTTCATCTCTTCTTCAGGGCCAAGACATTATCAGTCAATCTATAAATATTTATTAAGTCTACTATATGCCAGGCACTATTAGGACCTGAATTCAGTTTCACTTTGTATTCTTTTAGGTTACATCACTGTAGTCACTGTGTACATTGTTTCCCAGGTTCTACCTACTTCACTCTGCATCAGTTCACCCAAGTCTCCCCATATTTCTCTGAATTTCTTATATTCCTGACAATTTCCTTGGCATTGGGAGTTCCCAGATGAAAAAATTCCCTCTACTAACACAAACCAATAAATATTCTACAACTTAAAGTTTTATGAGAATTATTGTAGCACCAAGGTTAAATGAGTTTCTCAGGACTGATTTCCAGTACATATCAGGGGAATGTTTTGAACCCAAGTCATCCTGGTTTCAAAGCCAACTTCTATCAACTATACTATGCTCCATCTCTTCTTATTTCTTATTCCATTACATTCATATGCTACAATTTGCCCAGACTCACATGAATATACACCTATTTTATTTCCAGGTTTTTTCTGTTACAATAAAGAAGTGTTGCTATGAATATTTTGGAATGTATTTGACTTTTCTGTGAAATATGCAATACATTTCAGTAAATTTTTCATTATAAATGGTTAAAATAAAAAGGTTGGCAACTTAAAGAAATTTCAGTTATCCAGAACATTTACTTGCATGGAACACCACAGTCCCTGGCAAGCCCATATGAATGAGTTTCAAGGATAGTTGTTGTAGGGCCCAGTTGTCACACACGGCATTTTAAAGGTATGGCAAGATGCTACATTAGAAAAAAATATATATATTTTTTAAAATACATCTAAAGGGACCCTAAACCTTGGAACTTGGTCATGTGCATTTAGGTATTAAAGAAGTCAGACAACCATGTATAAAACCCGACAAGATAGCATGAACCTTATTTTCCCTGTTAACTGAAGCAATAAAATGAAGCAAGGAGCCAAACAGAAGCAATTATTCCAGGCAGCTTTCATAGCACATTTAATGCACTTTAACTCCAAAATGTTTCAAAGCACTACTTGCTGGTGAACCATGTGAAAAATTTGCCTGCCTGATGATGAAGGGTTGAAAAAAGGAAAGTGTGTCAATGAAAAGTTACCTGAAGACAGGTAACTCAGGGAGCAATGATCAGATCAAAATTTTTCTTTTCAAGATCTTCCACTGAAGTCTTATTCTGCTGTTTTGATCATTGGAACTCTGGGTTCTCAAAGGTTATGTCATAAAAACACAAGCTCCAAGGTTGTCATAAGAACACAAACTCTGAGAGCATCTAACAAGCTGAAAAGTCCCAGACTACGAGACCAGCCACAGATTGTGTACCTCTCATCTGAGTTACCCTAAATCCAGAGGAATTGAGCAGGAGAAACTTGGCCACTAGAGGGAAGGGAGAGTTTATTAAGCACCTATAATGTACCAGTCCCTGTGTTAAGCATTTTACAAGCATTATTATATTTGATCCTCACAAACCCTGAGAGATCAATGCTTTCATAATCCCCATTTTACAGTTGAGGAAAATGAGACAGGTCGAAGTTGGAGCTTGCCCAGGGTCACACAGCAAATAAGTGTATGAGGCCTCACTTAACTCAATTCTTCCTGCAATGTCTAGCACTCTATCCACTGGGACACCTTAGCTACCTCTAGGGAATAAATGTCACTGTACAGTCATGCATGGAGACTACTAAGAGAAATTAGATTGTCATCAGTGAAGTAACTGCCCACATTAACAAAATTCACACATCTTTTTAAGTATTGAAACTTCAAACTGATATCCTAATGCAGAGACCTGGTGCCATGGGTGTGGAGCAACGAATATTCTTGTTGAATTGATTCCCTCTCCCCTCCATCTTTTTATTATTCATGGCTCTAAGGGAAGAGGGAAGGGGACTGAAATGTTGGGGAAATTTAGGTGATGTAAAAGCAAATGGAAAAAGTACTTGAAAACATTCAATAGGAAGAAAGAAAAGAAACTGGTATGGCTATGCTCTAGTCCTTAACATGAGACACAGTCACAATTCATAGAAAACTCATGGTAGTGGACTTCAGAAGCTGATTACCTCAGTTCAAAGGGTCAGCCCTTAATCTGGAAGGCCAGGAAAACTCCATTTTGATCAGCCTACCAAAGAGGGAAAAGTCTATTAAGTGCCAGACACTATACTTAATGAGTAAGGTTACAAAGACAGAAATGAAGCCTTTTTAGCTGTCAAGGAGACCATATTCTATTGGTACTCCGAAATACCCAAACATCATATGATAAAAGTAGACCCTAGGTGTTGCTGAAGTGGCCACCTCTCTGTATTCTTGGCACTCCTGTATCTCCCCACCAGAAAGGGGTGGGGTCCTAAAAAACAAACAAACAAACAAATTGCTTTATCTCTGCTTCTTGGGCAGACTAGGGTGATATTTTCTGCCCTAGTACCCAGGACCCGCTCCTTGCTCCTCATCCCTTCCTCTCACTTGAGATTTGAGGAGAGGAGGGAAGAGGTGACCCCCCCCCCCCCCAGCCTGAGGGACATATAGGATAAAACAGCTCATAAATATGCCCTGTGTGGTCTCCTTGACCACCAGTCTTGGAGTGAGCCCCTCTCCTCGTATGTTCTATGAAATATAAAACCTTAGAGCAGAAGAGCTCCCTCGCCCTCCTCCCCACCTTTGGCATACTTGGGTGGCTTTTAGAGTCACACTCATGAAAGAAAACTCTTTATGTAAAGTGAAAAGTCCTCTAGGTCATTGATTTGTGGCACATTGTTTCTTTCTCCTAAGAGTGGAGTCGAACAACAGGAAATACTACTTTAATGGTGGTTTCACTTAGTCAGGGCCCAATTTAAAAAGCTCACATGGTATTCATTTTTGACAAGGGATAGCCAACCTGACTAGCAATTTGTTGTCTACACAACTTACCCCCATTAACAACAGTAACAACAAGGACATTGCCTTCATAGGAAGGTGAATTTTATCCTATAGGAAAGATGGAGCCACAGAATCTTCTGGAGGAGTTTGTGTAGTCAGATTGGTGCTGTAGAAGCATCCCTTTGCTTTGACTCTGCAATACCACTTCTCAGGTATATCTCAAAGAGATCATACAAATGGGAAAAGAACCTACATGTACAAAAATATTGACAGCAGCTCTTTTTGTGGTGATCAAAAACAGGAAATTGAGGGGATGCCCATCAATTCTGGAATGGCTGAACAAGTTGTGGTGTACGAATGTAATGGAATACTATCATACTGTAAGAAATGATGAACAGGTGGACTTCAGAAAAACCTGGAAAGACACATATGAACTGATACTGAGTGAGGGGAGCAGAACCAGGAGAACATGGCACACAGTTACAGCCACATTGTGCCAGGATCAGCTTTGATAGACTCGGCTCCTCTCAGCAATGCAAAATTTTAAGACAACTCCGAAAAGTTCATGATGGAAAATGCCATCCGTGTCCAGAGAAAGAATTACAGAGTCTGAATGCAGATCAAAGCATACTATTTGCTCTCTCTTTTTTTTTGTTTTGTTTTGTTTCTTCTTTCTCATGGTTCATTCCATTGGTTATAATTCTTTGCAACATGACTAATGTGAAAATATGTTTAATGTGAATGTATATGTAGAGCCTTTATCAGATGGCATGCCATCTTGGGGAGAGGGAAAGGGAGAGAAGGGGAGAAAATTTGCAATTCAAAAACTTGTGGAATTGAATATTGTTAACTAAAAATAAATAAATAAAATTTTTAAAAAGTTATCACTGGATGGAGGATGAACTGGAGAGGTGAAGACTCTAGGGCAAGAGACCAATTAGGAAACTGTTGCAACAGTCCAGGCAAGAGGCAATGAATCCCAGAATTAGAGTTGTAGTCTTGTGAGAATAACTTTATCACCTGACTCCCATTCCCCCAACTTTATAGTGCTCCTCAGGTATGCAATTTTAATATGTCTGGAAAATTGAATGAGCAAAAATATTTTCTTGATGAAAATATACCAAGCTTGTTCATTTGTTATAAGCAGCTACTTTCCAAACTCTTATTTCTCCAGCTGACAGCTACTATCCTCATATTTTTTTGATGCTCCCTCATCTTTGGACCCATAACAATTAAAAATTCTGGATTCTAGTCTGTTTCTCTGTACCCAGGGGGAGGAAAATGGTATGATAGAGTGAGGATGAGGTATACAGCTTAATGAAAAGACATCTTAAGGAGCGTGAAGATTGTAATTTAAGGAACCAAAGTCCACATGACGATAATATTCATCAGAATCAGCAGCCATGAAGTGGATGCACTGTAATCACACCAGTTTTTAATGGCTTATGGAAGACTTGATAAGCTATGTTTCACCTCTTTGGCTCTCAGTGTCCTGATGCTTGTAAAATGAGGCACTGAACTAGATGAGCACCAAGGTCCTTTTCAATTAGAAATCTATGCTACTGGTTTTCACAATTTGCCCTGAGCACTGGGACAAAATGGCCATCAATCTCAAGTGCCTACTTCATTAACAAGTCCTGTGAGTTATAATCCAGCTATAGATAAAATTGTCATCTAAGTAACCAGAATCTTGGTTGTCTAAAACTAATTGGCAGGAGGCAAATTGGTGACTTATTAGATGATACATGGTAGTAAAGTAATGATAAAAGTTGGATCTGGAGTCAGAAGAGACTCAAATTCAAAGTTTACCCTCAACACCTACTAAGTATATGACCATGAAAAGGTCTCCAAGCCCGAGTTTCCTCATCTTGAGTAAAAAATGCCAAGCATGTTCATTAGAGAAGCAAGCTATTCCTCACCCACAACTTCCTACCATCTGGAAAATCTATTCCTTTGCACTGGCTGTTCCCAATTCCTAGAATGCTCTCCCTCTCACCACTCCGTCTTAGCCTCCAACTCCTTTCCAGACTCAGCTCACCCACCTGCAGGGGAGCTTTCTCCAGTCCCCCAGCTTCTAGTGCCTTTCCTTTCAAAAGTACTTTCCATGGCCTTATGTATCTTGTACATTCTGATTTATGTGCATGTCTCCCTTATCAGAACGAAACCTCCCTGAGGGTTTTTGAGGCTGTTTTTGCTTTTTCTTTGTATCTACAACACCCAGTGCAGTACCAGGCACACAATAAGCACTTTATATTTGCTTGTTGATTTGTATCAAGTTTTACAATAATTAGCTCATTCTACCCCCTAGAGGCAATATAATGGTCCCTAAGGTCAATGTGATTCTTTCCTCTGCAGCTTTAAGGAGTTTTATACCAAAAGTTATGAGTTAAATCACAATGCTTCAAGCCCCAGTTTAGAAAAATTCCTTAACATTTAGACAGAGGTTGGCCTCTTTGTCTAAATTTGCATTTACATCTATTTCCAGTTAACCTACGGCCTTTTTGTGTTTGAGGCAAAATTCAGTATTCAAACCTGAGCCATCCTTCATGCTGATGCAATTTCAGGTAATCAGGTTATCCTAGGGGAGAGGGAACATTGTTCCATGTTCTGGAAACCAAGCAGAGCTGCTGATGGAAAATGGAGTAGATAATGGAATGGAGAGGGTAATCAATAGAGGCTCACTCTTCCAGATTGATTTGTCGCAAGCAGTCCCCAAGGGAAGAAGGAAATCTGAGTTTTCAGACACAGTTCAAATAGTAAACAGCATCCTAGCAGCCAGCTGTCACTCATCTCCAAATGCCATTCCCCTTAAAGCCATCCAAAGGAACAAAATACAGCCAGGAGAGAAGACTCTTTTGTGACCTGAGATGACTCTGTAGCTGTACCCTTCTTATGGTATCAGGCAGTGAACTCAAAGGCAGCCATTATAACCTGAACCCAAACCCAGGAGTTGTGATGGTAATTCATGATTTGGTTGTTGGGTGGTTTTTTTTGGTTGGTTTTTTTTTTTTTTTGTGCTTAAAGGGAAGATCTTTGACATCCATTATTAGGCCCATGTGATCTGCTTAAGTCACATGGAAACCTAAGACCCATGAGTTTGAGTCACATGGAAGCCTGAGTCACATGAGTCTGTGGTAGGAGGAGTTTGCTGAATAGATGGAGCAGGAAGGGGTGGAGCATAGCCCAGAGAAAATTGGTCAGAGCAATTAGAACTGAGGGAGAGAGAGGAAGCAGGCAGCTAGCTGTGATGTTCCTTTGTGGGAAGGCTTAGGGATGGCAGTGCCCCCTGCATTGTTACTGTGTGTAGATTTCTTTGTTGTTATGATGAATTTGACTTTCTGGTGCTGGGATTTGGCTTTCTGGTGTTTGAACAAATGTTTTGGTTCTGTCTTCCACATGGAAAGTCTGTTATATTTTGCAATTCAGCATTGCATCACATATTCATAGCTGCCATAATCATATCACATATCAAATTGTGCATATCACATTGGTGCTACAAGGACCTTTTCCAGCTATTTCTTGTTGCTTCTAGTTAATAAGAATAATAACTTGCACTTGTATGATGCTTTAAGGTTTATCAAGAAGGGGCGGCTAGGTGGGGCAGTGAATAGAGCACCAGCCCTGGAGTCAGGAGGACCTGAGTTTAAATCCAGCCTCAGACATTTAACACAAAACTAGCCGTGAGACCTTGGGCAAGTCACTTAACCCCAATTGCCCTACCTTCCCCCTTCCAAAAGAGCAAAAAAAAAAAAGGTTTATAAAGTAAGTACTTTACAAATATTATCTCCTTTTATCCTCACACCAATCCTGGGAGATGGATGTTATTATTATCTCCATTTTTCAGACGATGAAATGGAGACTGACAGAAATTAAAGGGCTTGCCTAAGGCCACACAGCTAAGTATGTGAGACAGGATTTAAACTCAGTTCTATCTGACTTCAGGTCCAATACTCCATTCCCTCTGCCACCTAACTACTCTTTAGCCACAGCACTGGCCTCTCCTGACTCTTTATCTCATAATCCTGCTTTGTCTCAGAGGGATATTTTCATCCCTATAGTCTCAACACCAAGAATTGTGGCTACATCAGACAGGTCCTCTTTAATTTGATCACCATTTTGTCTCTTTTTTCTCATCTGTCCTCATTTGTACACTGACCAAGAACTACATCATTTATTTCTCTATATCTTTAACTCTTCTTGTAAAAGTCCTGACCCTATAGGCAGAATGCACCTGAAACACGTTGCTCGTTAGGTGGGGCATCAATGTCCCCCCTGCCACATCACCATCTTTCTTGCACTACTACACTTCCAAAGCAGTGTGAATCCCTGGAATCACTTCCTAATATTAACTGCTCTGCTTGCATCATTCCATCATATCTCAAAATGCTGCTGCCTCTATGAAGCCTTTCCAAATTCGTTCATACTATTCATACTAGTATGGCAAACTAGAAAGAGCCTCAGAATAGTTGTGAAGAGACTTGGATTCTGAGTCCCAACTTTGTCAACTAACTTACTATGTGATCTTAAGCCAGTCATGCAGCACAGAAAGTCACAGAGAGAACTATTTTTGGTCAAAGGGACTTTAGCACTTTTCAGTCAGGCAGCCATCTACTCTGACCTGTTGTTAGGTCCATATCAAGGAATGTGCTAGTGAAGGCGCAGGAGTGTTATCATAGGCATAAAGTTATAGCTCCAGTGGGATAATAATTCCTAATGTTCCCTATGCTCACAGCCCTGATTGCCTGCTATCGTGGCCATTTCCTGAATTAATGCCATTTGATCAAGATGGAAATGGGTGGGAAAAGAAACAACTCGATACAAAACTGCAATCACTATAACAGATAAAACTCAAGGCCCTACATCCCAATGTTGGCCATCCTAATCCCAAACAATAACAGCTCACATTTCTGTTTAGAGTTTATAAAACATTTGTCTAACAACCTCATCTGGCAGGTAGTGCCAATAATATCATCTCTTATCCATTTTAGAGAAAATGAAGCTAAAGTTCAACAAAATCTAATGACTTCTTTAAGATCATAGATGATTAGAGACAGAGTTAGGATTTAAACCTAGTACAAATTTACTGTTCTTTTCACTACAAAGGACAGAGTAAGTCAAACAAGGACATTTATCTAATTACTTGGTCTACTATTTGTAACCCAATCACAGAAAGAAAGATTTTTACCTCTCTTCACCCACAGTTCTCTCTTCCAGTAGACATAAATTGAGGTACAATTTTTATTTAAATATTGACTTCAAAACAGACAACATTCAGTCTTGCCATGTTGTACTATTGAATGAGAGACATTTTATATATTCATGGATTTGAAGGATGAATAAGAACCAAATGTAGCCATAAAAAGATTCATTCCAGACCATAAAACATACTTGATGCATTTAGATTCATCTAGAGAGCTATGGTTTAATTTTAAATATTTATGATCATACTTCATAGTAAATATGTCTAATGTGAGAAGGTTTGGTAATGTGATACTGTGGAACTCAAACCTTACTTCTCTACAATGTAGTTTAAAGCCAATTGTTTTCCAAAAATTATGGGCTTTATATATTGATGACACAAAAATAATCCGAATTTTGCTATGTTTTAGAGGTAATAGCACTAAAATTATGAGTTGACAGGGAGAATGCAGGGAGTGTTGAGCCTGAGCCAAGAAGATCTGATTTCAAATCCTACCTCCGATATTTATTAGCTACCAGACCCTGGGCAAGCCACTTAATTTCTGTCTGCGTTTCCTCACCTGTGATATCGCCATAAATAATAATGCCTACTTCCCAGGGTTGTCATGAGGATAAAATGAGGTAAAATTTGTCAATGACTTTGCAAACTTTAAAGATTTATATAAGTTCTAACTTAAAAAAACAACTTAAAAACTTGGTTTCACATTTAAATCTATACCAGTAACCCTGTTTTCAAGCCTAGAGGTTTTGTGTTTGTAGGTTTATCTTTTGGTACAATCTACAATTTTATAAGCTCATAATAGGCTTGTAGCTTTAGAGATGAACGAGACCCTTTTTGTTGTTGTTATTGAGTCATTTCAGGAGCATCCAATTCTTCTTGACTGTAGTTGGGGTTTTCTTAGTAAAGCTACTGTAGTGGTTTGCCATTTCTTTCTCTGGATGAAGAATTGAGGCAAATAGGTCTAAGTGACTTGCCTAGGGTCACACAGCTACTAAGTATCTGAAACTAGATTAGAACACAGTCCTCTTGACTCCAGGGCAGACTCTCTATCCACTGAGCCACCTAACTGCCCTTGGGATGGGCCCCTAGAAATCATCTAATCCAACCCTGTCAATTTACACATGAGGAGATCCAGAGATGAAGTACCTTGCCCAAGATCACATGGTAGCTATCATTTAATCATTTTAGCCCTGTCTGACTCTTCATGACTGTAACAGCAAGCACCCTAGCATACCTAGGGCGGCTACTAGCACAGGTTCTTAGATCTGCTTTTCTAAAGGAAAGCAACTCAAAATGGGTTAACAATCTTACTTTAATCAAACATATCATTTACCTAGTTCAGGGGGAAA
>CM053588.1:192245612-192260778 GCA_028646515.1 Pseudochirops corinnae
GGGGGAAAGAGGGGGAGAAAATATGTAACTCAAAATCTTGTGGAAATGAATGATGCAAACTATAATAAAATTTTAAAAAATAAAATAAAATAAAATATAGCCAACAATAAGCCCAGTGGGATCCTGTATTGTCTATATCTTTCAGTCAATTGTGTCACTGTAAAGAAGTTTATTCTAAAGAATAAACTTTGTAGACTATCATTTATAAAAGCCTGCCTATTCCCTTATCAAATTTGCATCAAGTGCTCCCTCAATGTATAGGAAGATTGTTCTTATGAAAATTTTATTGAGATGAAAAAGTAGTCATATGGGTAAGTTGTCATCGCTATTCTCTCAATTGCCTTATTTTTAAATTAACAATATATTTTGAAATGTCCGTCCCCTGAAGTATGTTGTGTCTGCCCTGCTTTCAAATATCTTGAGAATTGAGACCTCAGGGGATACCCATCACTTGGGGAATGGCTGAGCAACCTGTGGTATGTGATCCTGTGCTATTATGCTATTAAAAAAAGTGATGATCAGGATGATTTCAGGAAAAAACCTTGGAAGTCTTATATGACCTTACACAAAGTGAAGGTAGCAGAACCAAGAGAACATTATACACAGTAACTGCAATATTGTACAAAGATTAACTGGGAATGACTTAGCTATTCTGATCAATACAATGATCAAAGGACAATTCCAAAGAATTCATAATGAAAAATGCTATCTACGTAGACTCCATAAAGAGAACTGATGAACTCTGAATTCAGATTGAAGCATATGATTTTTTTTTTCACTTTCTTCGATTTTCTTATTTGTGTGCCTGTGTTTTCTTTTTGCATGACTTTGCATATATAATCGATATCATATTGTTTGTCTTCTCAAGAGATAGGGGAAGTTCAGGAGAGAAGGAGAAAATGTAGAATTTAAAATTTTAAAAACTAAATGTTAAAAAAGTTTTAAATGTAATTGGGAAATATTTAATGAAATCAGTACAATATATTTTAAAATAAAAAAGAAGAGTTGATAACAATGCTTTCAAAATTGTTTTGCCTATAATGCAGGTCTTCTCTGGAACTGCTTTTTTTCTCTTTGTTTTCTTTAGTTCAGTTCTACTCCCTCAGGTAGCACACTGGGGGCTATGAAGCTGGAATCCAAACATAACAATTCCACTGTTATTGATGGAAAAAAGAATTTGATAGAGAAGTCTTTACAGACCTTTTCCATTTTTCAGGTTTGTTGTCACCCTTCCAGTTTCTTGCTTAAAGGCCCTCGGGATGATTTGGCTTAGTTGTGTCTCTCATAAAGCTTTCTGCAAATTCATTTCCCTCTTCTATTGCTTCTGTTTTATGGGACTGCTCCTAATCCTCTACCATCTTCCTCCTTGAGGTTGTGCAAAAGGGTTTGGATTCTAAAGTGGTATTGCCCTTGGCTGCCATCTCTTTTTTTGTCAAGATCAAGTATGTACTGGCTGAGGGAATATTAGTTTCTTTGTTGCTTTATATTGATTAAACTTCCTTAGGAAGTGGTGATTGTCTATGTTGCTGTTAGTTATACTCCTTTTTCTTCTCCCACTCCTACCTTTATTGCAGAAGCAGTAGAGACTTCACAGGACTCAGGTCTATTTTGAATTTCCATTTTTTTTTTCTTTTCATAGGTTGCCATAGCCAAAGAATTTATCACCAAGGAGCCAGTCTACCAGTAATGAGATTCTGTATTTATCTGGGAGGATCCCCAGAAAGCAACCAAAGTCTGTTATGGGTGCCAAAGGAGAAGATTTTACAGAATGGTGGAACCTGCCAGAGCTTGTGTTCTCCTGGCATCATCTTCAAGAACCGAGGAACATCTCTACAGTGAGGTATCAGGAGAGAATTTTGTACAGGTTAAGTCATTTAATTAAACTTTATCTCCACATGGAACTTCAATTTTATTGCCTGCCATGATGGAATCTATGGGAAAATGATGGATTATATGTGAACTCTAGAACCAAAGGTTAAAAACATAGTGCTTTTTCCATAGTAGGTGATGAAAGTTTAATGAATGAATGAACAAATGAGTGAATGTTTTGTCAGTTGCTTTCATATAATAGGTCTGTAATAAATGTTTGCTGAATTAACGTTTTTGAGGAGGTAAGGAAACAGGTTGCCAAAATAATCAGAACTGGAAATTTTCCCTTAAAATGCAAATAACACCTAGAAGAGTCAACTTTAAAATCTTCATCGTGCATAAATTAGCCCATACAAATCTGGCAAACTGGAGTGAGAAGGGAATTAGAATCGGAATCATTTGACCTGGAAGTGCCACCAGGAGATGAGCTCAGATTTCATGAGTTTTTCCATCCAGGCTGCCTATGAAGATTGCCAAGTCAAAGTAGTAAGATCAAAATAACCCTCCACGATAGAACAAAGGATATTGGTTTAGGAGAGGGATTGGGGCTTTGGTCCTTACCCCCAAATGGTGGTGAGCAACTAAGATGAGCACACGAAAATTCCATCCATGAAAAATATTTTCCTTTTCTTCAGCTGCATCTGGACCCAAAGTCAAAAGGATTCTGAAAATTTCCTCCCTTCCAGTTTTGCCAGAATGGGAACATCTGTTGGGGCCAAGTGGGGAGAGATATCTGTGGCTGGGGGAAAAAAAAAACACCAGAACTTCACAGATGTCTTCAATCCGGGCCTGCTCATGTTAATATAATTCAGAAATAAGAGAAAGTTACCAATTAATAATTACCTGGAGAAAATAGTGAGTGTTCTACTCACTGTTCAATGCATGTTCCCTTGGGTTCAAGGTCTCACACTTACCTCTCTAGTTGTTATTTGAATGATGCTACCTGTGAAGAGGATGAGATAAAAGGGGAAGAAGTTTCTTCTACTGAAATAGACTTTACTGTTGATAATTTCCAGGCGACTATGGAAGCAGAGGAAATCATTAGACTCTAGTCTAATTCTAGAATTCTATTCGTTTCCTCCAGCCTTGAGATACTGGAAGCTGGAGAAAGGATGCTATGATTTTCTGTTGTAATTCTCTGCCGCAAATGGAAGGCATCAGTCTTCACAAATGAAGGAACATTCAGACAGATTCAGGAACAGAGTGATCTATACCAGCCAGCCATTTACCATTTACCTAACATGGTAATTTTATTATGCATTCTTGTACTTACCTTAAGTGGAATTTCTTTATCTCCTTCTGCTGGGTTTTGCCAGTACTACATAGAAGACTGATGATTTGGGAAGGGGGTAATTTTATATGTTGTTACTTCATTGATTATTAATTGTTAGGATTAATTTTTTCATTGAATTCCTGGGATCCTCTAAATAGGTCATCATATCATCTACAAAGAAATGTTATTTTACATTATCTTTGTTTCTCTTTATTCTTTCAATTTGTCTTCTCTTATCGCTATAGATAGCATTTATAAATAACAGTGGCAACAATAGTGACTTCTGATTTTGTGAGAATGGACCTTTGTTTTCTACTAGGAATCTTGCTAGCACTTAATTTTAGATAAATCCTCTTTTATCTTATTAAAGAAGGTCTATATCCTATTATGCTTTCACATATCTCTAACATAAATCAGTGCTATGTATTATCAAAGGCTTTTTTCTGTGTCTACTGATATAATTATGTGATATTTATTATTGTTATTAATATGGCATGGTCTGTTGATGCTTTTCTTAACAATGATTCATCCATGAATCCAAGCTGGTCACAGTGAATAACTTTTAAAATATTACTTTAGTCTCTTTGATAATCTTTTAGTCAATATTTCTGAATAAATATTCATTAGGGATATTGTATTATATTCATCTTTATCTTCTTTTGTTTCCCTAGTTTAGATATCAGAGACACATTGGTATCTTAGAAAAAAGTTAAGGACCTTTCCATCTCTTTATATGTAGGGGAGAGTTCTCTATTTAATTAAGGTATTTATACGCTATACTACTTTTCTATACCTTACCTTTATCCAGGTTAGATACAAGTGAAGTTCATGAAATATTTCCCCCACTTTCATACTTAGTCTCCTCTAGTCCTAAAATTATGAGAACTGCAAAGATCTTTCCTCCTTTTACCTCTTCCTTCTTTAGTGTATTTCTTTTTTTTCCCCTCAGATTTTTTTTCTCTCTGTGTTTTAAACACTCAATCCTTGAGTTTCTCTTTCTTTGTTCTCTCTTGAATCCTAGAGATCGAAGGACTGTGAAGATACAGTAGCCTCTTCTTCCACTTATAGGGTAACCTTTCAAGAATCTAAAATGTCTTTATCTTTCTAGGTTTCTCTTGTCTCCTGCAGGATTTCTCAACTGGAACATTTAGGAGTAATCTCTTCAATTAAAGGTCTATTTATTTTCATATGAGATTAAGTTTCAGACTGTAGGATCAACTATTCTTGAGGATAGGCCTTTTATCCTTTTACTTTTCTTATTTCTGTCCCAACTTTCTCTTTCCTTTCTTATATTTGCTACATAATCCTATGTGATTCCAATTATTATCCCTTGGTATGTGTTCTAAGATTCCTATGAACATAGATTTAGAACTGAAGGGATTGTAGAAGTTATCAAGCCAGGTCCTCACCTGTTTTACAACTGGGAAACCTGAGGCTCAGATGAGTGTCTTGCCTAAGGTCACAGAGCTAGCACATATCTAAGATAAGATTCAAACTCAGGTCTTTGTGATGCAAAGCTAATTGTGACACCTTCCTGAACACTTACTGAGTCTTTTCTTTTTCTTTCTTCCTTCCTTTCTTTCTTTCTTTTTTTTGCTTTTTTTTTTTTTTGTGCTTTTTGGAGGGGGGAGAGCAGGGCAATTAGGATTAAGTGACTTTCCCAAGGTCACATGGCTAGTAATTGTTAAGTGTCTGAGGCTGGATTTGAACTCAGGTCTTCTTGACTCCAGGGACAGTTCTTTATTCACTGTGCTACCTAGCAACCCCTACAGTATCTTTTCTATGTCCTGCAAGCTCTGGAGTTTGGGGAACATATTTCTCTGGATGTGTTAAATTGGGAGATTTTTTTTTTCATTTAGTGACCTGTGGAGTAAACCGATTTTTCATTTTGTTCTCTGGTCCCAGTAGGCCTGGACAGTTTTTTTTTTTTTCCTATGATTTCTTATGATATCTAGAATTTTTGCCTCATCATGTTCTATTCTGTTTTGCTTTCAGGTTAACTACTGATTCTTAACTCTCCTGGTCCTATTTCCTAGGTCAATTGTTTTTGAAAGTAAGTTATTTCATTTTCCCCCCACCTTGGGTTCTTTATACTTCTAATCTTACTGGTTGCATCATTGAATTTTTGCATTCTTTTTTTCCACTCCATTCTGTTCATCAGAGTATCGTTTAATTTTCCAAGGTTTTCTACCCTCTGTTCCAAGATGCTTTCTCTCCCCCCAAGGTTTTCTTCAAGAAATCTAATTTTATTCTTAATTTTTCCTTCACTTCCTCCTCCATTTCTTTTAGTAGGCTTTTTAACTACTCTTGAGGTCTTATAAGCAGTTGTTGTTTTCTTAGATGGTTTTACTAGTGATTATTGGGGAATTACTTACTTCTCCTGGAGTTTTATCCTGGTATATTTTTTTTCTTTTATTTTAAGGGAACGTTTCTGGACCTGTGATTTCATCATTATTGGAAATTTCCAGTCTTGGAATTTTCTCCATAAATGCAGATTTGTAACTCATCTCTAGTGGATGATTATAGGGAGCTTCCTTGGGCACTGAGAGGTTGTTAGTCAACAAGCATTTATTAATCACTTACTGTGTGCTAAGCTCTAGGAGCACAAAAAAGGCAAAAATATGATCCTTATCCTCAGGGAGCCAACATTTTTAAGGAAGAGACAATATGTAAACAACTATATACTGATATTTGTCGAATAAAGGGGAGATAATTTCAAAGGGGAAGTTAAGTTACTTGCCCTGGTTCACTCACATGGTTTGCTGTCAGATAAAAGATTTGAACCTTATTTTTCCCAACTTTAAGGTCATCGCTTCATCCACTCCACCATATGTTATCTCTTTTAATGCACAGAATTTCTTCATTCTCTTGGAGGTTTTAGGGCAGCTATATGGCACAATGGATAGAATGCTGAGCCTAGAGTCAGGAAGACTCCTCTTATTGAGTTCAAAGGTGGCCTCAGTCACTAAATGTGTGGCCCTGGGCAAGTCACTTGACCCTGTTTGCCTTGATTTCCCTCCTCCTTAAAATGAGATGGAGAAGAAAATGGCAAACTAGTACTTTTGCCAAGAAAACCCCAAATGGGTCTGACAGAGTCACACAATTGAAATGAATGAACAACATATCTTCTGTGTGTCCTTTCTTTGATCTCTCTACTAAGAAGAACTAATAAAAACGTCCTCCTTTGCCATTTTTTCTGAGCTTTGCTTTGCAATTGCTGAAGTTACTATCGTGCTAATAATCCCTTAGCTCAGGACTGGGGTGACAGAAGAGTGTGGCCAGCAGCCAGGCAGGTGTCTCAGTCCCTGGTTTAGAGTAAAGAAGGCAGACAATTCATCTTGCACCAAGCAGAATTCCACTATGTTTTTCCTTGCTGAAATGTTGAGGTTTCATCCATATGTGCCCTTTCTATTTCAATTATTTTTTTTTACTCAACACTTCCCACTTTAGTATCAGATGCAACTTGAGAATAAGGTTTGTTTATGTCATTATGAAATTATTGAATAAGCTTGGACAGGGACTAAATCCTTGCAACTTTCCCATTCTATGTCAGGTCATAAATCATTACCCTTAGTTTATTTTGCTTCTGCTGGTTGTCAGCTCCTATCATTCTGCTCATCTTGAGGGGAATTTGAATGAATTTTGTGTTAAAAGTTTCATGAGGCACCACATCAAATACTTCTCCAAACTTCCAAGTTAATCTCCTTGGTGTCATTGGCTTTTGTCTATCCTTCCTACAATTTTATCACAAAATGCCTTCAAGTAGGCTTTACATGATTTTTTTCCTCCTTTAGACACCCCTGCTGCTTATTACCCATAAAGCTGTTATCTTGAGATGTTTAGCAGCTTGCTTCTCAGGCTCAACACTTTGCCTGACAGGTGACCAGCTGACTCTGGCACATAATATATGCCTTGTACCTCAGCAATAAATCTGGCAACCACATGCAGGACACCTTGCCTGGGGCTCCATGTCACCTGCAGATTCATGCTACAGGACATGGTTCGTCTGTTCTGTGTCTCATCTCATGCATATGCTATCCTTGTATATGTACAACACACAGTATCAGAGTGCAACCTACCATAATGAATAGTGTGGTTTTAGCTTTCTTTGTCCTGAATGGTGGGCACAAGTGGACAAGAGGATATAAAATAAACATATCAACTTACTTTTATCAGAGATAAGACAAATTACCTTGCCTAGCATCCTCTACAGCCATTTGTAATAAAAAATGCATATTAACATCATCAAAAACATTGATGCTTTTGCACAAATAGGTTCCCCCCTCCTTTTTTATGTCTTAGGAATATAGACCTAGCAGTGGTGTTGCCGGGTGAAAGGGATAAGCACAGTTTGATTGTTCTTTGGGCATAGTTCCAAATTGTTCTCCAGAATGTTTGGACCAATTCACAACTCCACCCACAGTACATTAGTGTCCCAGTTTTCCCACACCCCCTCCAACATCCATCATTTTCCTTTTTTGTCATATTAGCCAATCTGATAAGTGTGAGGTGGTACCTCAGTTTTTTTTAAATTTGCATTTCCCTAATCAATAGTCTTTTATTTGATAGCACTTTATAGTTTTATAAAGCACTTTTACATAGAAGATTTCTTTATATCTTCATAAAAATACTGCGAAGCAGTAGAAGCAGTGAATGGAGCCCTGGATCTGGAGTTTGGAAGACCCAAGTTCAAATCCAGCCTCAGACACTTACTAATTGTGTGGTCCTTAGCAAGTCACTTAAGCTCTGTATTCTGTAACTGTAGAATAAGGATAATAATAACACTTACCTCAGAGAGTTGTCATGCAGATTAACTGATGTAATATTGGAAAGCACTTTACCTAGCACCTGGAACATGTTGCTGTTCAGTAATTTTTCATTTGTGTATGATTCTTTGTGGCCTCATTTGGGATTATCTTGGCAAAGATATCTGAGTGGTTTGCCATTAATTTTTGCAGCTCACTTCACAAATGAAGAAACTGAGGCAAACAGAGTTAAGTGATTTGCCCACAGGGTCACACAATTAGTAAGTGTCCAAGGCTGGATTTGAACTCAGATCTTTCTGACTCCAGGACCAGTGCTCTATCCACTGCACCACCTAGCTGCCCACCTGAAATGTAATAAGTGCTTACTAAATAACTGCTCCCTTTTTACAAAAATCCAGAAAGATTTCATCCAAGGCTATCCAAAGAGCATGTGGTACAGACAGGACCAAAAGAGAAGGCTTCTGACTGAGCCCAACATTCTCTCTACCGTATCGTGTCTCCTTTATCTGAGCTGGGGGTTGGGGAAAAAAAAATGAATAAAAAAAGCACAGTCTCTGCTATCACAATATGCATGTGGATCTGTATGATGGAGATGCTACCCTTCTGAAAATACTTGGAACAAATATGTGAATTCAGCAAGATAATAATAGATCATATTCATTTTTACACATGCTTCTTAGGGAGATGGGAGATCTGTGAATGGACAGTTTGAAACCAACTGCTCTGGAAAATAAAGAACACTAAATCTGGAGTCAGAGGGACCAGGCTAAAATTTGGTTTTGTTCTTTATTAGCTATGTGATCTTAACCAAGTCATTTAAGATGTTAAATGTCCTTAACAGGAAAATGAAGCAATTGAACTGAATGATGTTAGTCCTTTCTATCTTTAAATCTTGTGTTCCTAGTAATGAATCATTTTGGAACTGATTGGAAAGGGGAGAACTTAAATAGGTATAAATATAGTGGTACAAGAGGCTATACTCTATTGATCAAAATATCCAATTTTTACAGTCATATAAGCCCGGCTTCCTTAAACAAATAAGTCACATTTCCTTATCCATCCCAACTTCTACATCCAGATAGCAACTAAATGTAATTGCTCCCACTAGACCTTGGATCATCATGTTTTAGATAATGTGGCCTGTTTCTAGCATGAAGATTTTTTTTAAAACTATATCTATTAATAAGGCGTTTTAGATATTAGTGATGTTACCTCAACGGGAGAGGAAGAAGGGAAAAATGTAGAATAGTAAATAGATAGTCAGCCTTGGAGCAAGGAAATTTTGGGTTCGGTTCCTGCCTCAAGGAGCTCAAGAGTTTTGTCCATCACATATATAATTGAATTTATGAACGTGTGATTCATGAACAGATTAGGAATTTCACATAAAACAAGAAATTCTTTCTCTCCCAGAAAGAGATTGGTTCCCTTGATTCCAGGTGGTATTTGAAAAATTGCTCACCATTACAGAAAAGACAGCTTAAGTGAATTGTCCATGATCCTACAACTAGCTGTCAGTGACCCTGCATAGCTCTCTAAGACTACAAGTTACAGGTGAGGTCTTGATCTGTATTGCAGAAAAGGAATTTCCATCCTGGGAGTTCCCCATCCATCCCAATTAAAAAATAGAACCAAAAAATGCAGACATATTTCACAAAAAGCTCTTTGCTCATAGCAAGTATTTAAGAAATATTCATTGAACTGTTTTACTTCTGTCTTCATATTTCTTGCTCCTTTACCTCAAGGAGCTCAAGAGTTTTGTCCATCACATATATAATTGAATTTATGGACGTGTGATTCATGAACAGATTAGGAATTTCACATAAAACAAGAAATTCTTTCTCTCCCAGAAAGAGATTGGTTCCCTTGATTCCAGGTGGTATTTGAAAAATTGCTCACCATTACAGAAAAGAAAGTCTTAAACTCTTTCCCTGGCAAAGCCAAAGAAAAAGAGTTTAATCAGATCAGGTGACAGCTGAAGCTGCCAAGAATTTGAAACAATGAAAGCTCCCATGTAAATAAGGGATGTGAATGCAAATGAGAGTCCAAGAGTAAAACAAGTACAGATGGGAGGGACTGGTAGAACTAATACACAAAAACAGAACTCAGTACTGTGGGTGGCCATGGACCTTTTCTAAAGCCCGAGCCAAAAGATACAGGTTCTGGCTCTGTCAACTGATGATGATGGGTATTCACAGTAAGTCTTTCTTCTTCATTTTAGAATGGCTACATTTAGGTACAGGAGATCTGTTTGCTCATGAAAGACTAATGGCTTTGATAAACTAAATATACTTCTAATTTCCAGAGGTTGTTTCTCTTGGTTCAGAGCTAGTTGCTTGTACCTATAGAGAGAGGATAAGTTTAAAGACATATTCCTTTTTGAAAGATCTAAAAGAAGAGAAGGGGAGAGGAGGAGAGAAAAGGAAAGGGATATAGGAAGAACAGGATAGATGGAGAGGGAGGAGAGGGAGAAGAAGGGGAGAACAGATAAGAGAGACAAAGAAGAGGAGAGAAAAGAATAGAGAAAGATTTGGAAAGAGAGATGGAGAGAAAAGGGGAAGGGGAGAGCAAGAAAGAGAAAGGAAAGGGAAGAGGACAAAAAGGAAAAGGGAGAGTGAAGGGAAAGGGGAGGGGAGAGAGAATGAGAAGAACAATGAGAGGGAGAGATGGAGAGGGAGGAGGAGATAGGGAAAGGAAAGAAGCAACAGAATAATGAGAAGGATAAAGAGAAGAGAGAGAGAGAAGGAGAGTAAGAATAAGAAGGAACGGGAATGGGAAAAGAAGAGAGAGAACAGGAGAGAGAGGAAGAATATCCCAAAACACAAGGGCTTAGAAAGTAGCCTGTCCAGTGATGATGACATGCATTGGGATGTTTATGGATGGCTCTCAGTGTGGGTGTATGCAGGCAGACAACACCCTTCAGACTGTACGTCTCTGTTCCAAACAGTCTCCACTTACTTGAGGTACGCATGTGCACACACAAACATGAGTGCATGCACATATCCACATGGATCTTGTTCCCCATGTTTTCAAAGAACATTTTGAAATACTGGGCAGAGCTAGGTTAATAAAATGTACTTGAGGTTGTGTGCTATTTGTTCACTGAACTATAAAACATTTAAAATGTATAATTAATTCTAGGCAAATTAAAGGCATGACACCCACCAAAGTATTTTACAGGAGCATTTGTGTTAATATCTGACATTTTTTTAGACTAAATCATCCCACTAAATGGTTTAACAGTGGCTCCATATTTATAAGAGATCACATGGATTTTTTTTTTCTGCCTACCTCAGTTGTCAGAACATTTTCGGAAGGGTTCCAATTCAGTTATTTTTCCATGAGGTACGTAGGACTCCATGCAGCAGCTTGTGATTATGTTGGCTGTGGCTACACATAGCTGTTGGTTTCCTGTAGTATAAATAAAAGAACAGCTAAAAATGCTAATGTTTTGCTTTTGCTGAGAAAAAGTTTACAATAAATGGCAAAGGATTGCCCTCATTGGATAATTTAAGTGAAAAAGTTAAATGAAAACAAATAAGATAAGAGAAGATTTAAAATGTTACCTCCTTAAGATAGTGTTAAAGTTTTCAACTTTGGATTTATATGATTTATATATTTGATCTCCAAATTTTAACTGATAAACTCCTTAGGAAATCATATCAATCTATCTTTTTTAATTAAAAAATTAATAAGTTAGGCAGTTAAAATCATTGACTACAAGGGGAAGGTAGGCAGCAAAGTAGATAGAGTACCAGCCTCACAGTATGTAGGACCCAAGAGTTCAAATCTGGCCTCAGACACTTAATAGCTATGTGACCCTGGGCAAGTCACTTAACCCCTTAACTCTCCCTAGCCCCCCCCCCCCAAAAAAAAAATTTAAAAAATTAATTAAGAACAATGAGACAGATTGAGGGTACTGGATAAAATACTGGTCAGGAAAAAAGTGGGATTCAAATCTTGAGATACCTGTGTAACTTGGGCAAGTCCTTTAATTTCTTTCATGAATAGTTTGTTACCTGTAAAATAGGAAAAATAACAAGCACCTACTGCATAAAACTATTCAAAGAATCCTAGAACTTGAAAGTTGGAAGGGACTTCTGAAGCTATCTAATTGACTGGGATACCTGAAAGGAATTTCATGATAATAATCCTGCAAGTTGGTCATCCTGTGGACTCACTTTCTATCTCAAGCTAGCCCATTCCTCTTTCTGAAAGCTCTAGTTGTCCAAGTTGTAATTGTTTGTTTCCCAAAATCAAGCCTAAATTTACCTCTTTGCATCTTCCTTCCATTGTTTCTAGTCCTGCTCTCTGTGGACTAAGGGCATGAGCTTAATCCCTCTTTCATGTGATTCAGTCATTTTTTTCAGTTGTGTCTGACTTTTCATGAGCCCATTTGGGGTTTTCTTGGCAAAGATACTGAAGTGGTTTGCCCTTTCCTTCTCCAGTTCATTTTTCACAGATGAGGAAACTGAGGCAAACAGGGTTAAGTAACTTGCCCAGGATCACACAGTAAGTATCTGAGGCTAGATTTGAACTTGGGAAGATGAGTCTTTCTGACTCCAGACTCGGCACTCTGTCCACTGTGCCACCTCATTGTTCCATGTGATAGCCTTTCAAAGATTTGAATATAGCATTCCCGCCCCTCATCCTCTCTTCTACAGGTTAATTAGACTCAGGGTCTTTCACCATCTTTATTACCCTTCTCTGGATACTCTCCAGCTTATCAATATCTTCTATAAATTGTCATATGCAGACTTAAAGATGATACTCCAGAAGAAGTCCAACAAGGGCAGAGTAAAGAAGACTCATCTCCTTGTTCTCAGAAGCTATGCCTTCTCTTAATGTAGCCCAAGATCACAATACAGTGAGGGCCCTGATAAATGCAAATTATGAATCCCATTAAGTTGTTTCATATATTCAAATTCACACTTTTCAAAGTTATAATTATATAAAATTATGGTCATTGACTTCAACCCAATGGAAAAATGCAGCTTACATTAAAATAGGGCAGCTGCTGGTCAATTCTTACCTCGCCCTCAGTCATTGGATGGGTATAGCCTCAGACAAACTGAGACCTGGGAAAGATCTTGATTTAGAAAGATCAAGGTCACCAACTGCATCCTGGGCCAATCATCTTGACCTTTATCTTGCCATTGGACTTCGATGACTGGAAGAAAGAGTGAGACGGATGATTTTAAGCAGCAGTCATTCACTTAAATCCAATTCATGGACTTTTATGATGTCATTGGTCCTCTTTAAAAATGAAAGATGATCAGTAACAACTGTTTCACAGAATCCCTTATTCACACTAAACAAGACCTGCCTATAGCTTTTTCTGGCACCCGTATCTCACTGCAGACTCAAAATGAGCTTTTGGTCCACTGAAAACTCGAAATCTTTTTCAGACAATTTGCCTTCCCAGATTGAACCCTGGATTGATTTTTGTACCCAAATGTACAATTGCCCTTATTGATTTTCATCTTACTAGATTAGCCTAATGATCTAGCCTATCAAAACAATGTTGGATCTTGATTCTGCTATCCAATACGTTATTCTTCTCAGTTTATTAAAACCAAAGTATTTTCTGTCATCTGTAGATTTGATAAGCATACTATCTATGCCTTTATCACTTGATAAAGATGTTAAACAGCATAAGGCCAAGCACAGAGCCCTGGGATACTCCACTAGAGACTTTAAATACTCTTTGATTTTGACTAGCCAGCCAGCTCTGAATCCACCTAATTATATGATCAATATCTCTCTAGTCAATATCTCTCCACCTTCTCCACAAGGAGAGTATAACATACTTTGTCATACGCTTTGCTAAAATTTGAAACAAACTATATGTCCAGTATTCTCCTCAATTCCTAGTTTAATAACCCTGTATAAAAGGTAATAAGGTTAGTCTTTTTAATCACTGATTCTTTTTCTTAATCTCTAACTAAACATCTCTTTCATGATCTCTAGAACTTTCTCTGAAACAAAGTTTACTGTTTGTCTTCCCTTGTTTGAGTGATGACACATTTGCCTTTCTCTGTGTAATACCTCTCATTTTCCATGATCTTCCAAATATGACAGACAGTAGATGAAGTGCGTCTTGATCAAGTGATTTGAATTTATTAAGGACTAATAGGTATTCTCTTCCTATCTCTTTGCTTTTATTGGGTATCAACTTCCTGTTATCCTTTTTTGCAGTGAAGTAAAAATCATCATTCTGCTTGGCATAGAAAATTAAAGAAAATAACAACTGAGTTGTTCTTCTTTCTCTTTTTAGTTATTATCATTCCATCCATCCTGATCAAATGGCCTATCCTTTTTCTGATTCTCCTTTTCTTCTGAAACAGGTAAAACAGAAAGAAAACTCCTTTGCCTTTCCTTGCCAGACTCAGCTCTCTCCGAATAGCATTACAAAATCTTTCTAAAGGCGATGCCATGCTTCTATATTCATCATCTGCTACCTGGTGCTATTTCCATCTTCTCTCTATCTCTTTCTGTCTATCTACATATATATATACATAAATACACACAAACATATGTATATGTATATATGCATATGTATATATGTATATATACTTATAAATATATTAATATATGTATATGAATGTAAGGGGGCTACTGAGTTTCTTTTGCATCTAAATTGGTCTCTTTAGACAAATCTCATTTTTTCTCCTTCATTGATATTTTTTTCTTTTATGTCTCCACATGAAAGGAAATGTATTCTGGATAAGTAGATTTAAGAACCATCAGCATAAGGATAATTTCAGAAAAAAACCTGGAAAGACTTCAATGAACTGATGCAGAGTGAGGTAAGCAGAACCCAGAGAACATTGTACATAGTTACAGCAATATTGTATGATGAAGAATTGTGAATGACTTAGCTCTTCTCGGCAATACAATGATCCAAGATAATCCCAAAGTACTTATGAGCAAAATGCTACCACCCTGTTACAGCAATCAATTTGGCAGATAATTAGCACTTAGTAACTTGGGGCTAAATATGGAGGGTGTGAACTCTGTCCCTTGTTGAGAGGGTGTGAATTCCCCTGTTAATGTGGAAGAAGGTGATTGGCTAAGACAGGAGGCCAGTGTGTGTATATAAAGAAGAATTCTAGAGACAGAGAGACGGAATCAGAAATGGTTCCTGTTGGAGGAAGCAGGATTTTCCCAGCATCTGGGAGCTGGACTGAAAAAGTGAATTGGAGTTTTCTTGAGAGAGAGAGAGAGAGAGAGAGAGAGAGAGAGAGAGAGAGAGAGAAAG
>CM053588.1:192260878-192299187 GCA_028646515.1 Pseudochirops corinnae
AGCTGAACTGCTGGAGGACTGAAGAAGCATGACCAGGATAAGACTTTGTTTGTTCATGGCCTGGCTGATCCTTGAGTTCCAGGCAAGAGAAGTGGTGAAGGGTTTGAGATGTGCTGGACTCTGTGAACTTCAGTGTGTGCCAGGGACTGCCCTGAGAACTGGACAAGGACCTGGGGAGCTGTCTACCTCTGAGACCTGGACAAGGACCTGGGAGCTGTCTGCTTCTGAATCCATGTGACTGTTTGGTGGATTCAGGAGAGAACTGGGACCATGGAAGGGGATCCAGGGAATCAGAGACACCACCCCAAATCAAGATGAAGAAAAGGACTCCCATTGGATTAAATTGAGGTTTCCTGGACACCAAGAGGTGGAGGGTTTGTGTGTTTTTTTTTTTTCTAATGATTGTATTTAGTGACTGATCACTAGATAAGTGACTGATTAAGTATTGATTGTCCCATGAGTGGAAGATTGATTGTTGTATTGTGAATTGATTGAATGATTGAGTATTGATTACTGTATTATGAATTGATTGAATGCTTTGTTCCAAATATTGTGGCCACTGTAGTGAAAACTGTGTGGCCATTCTAATGTTAAGCTGTTGTGAATATTGTACTGAACCTTGATTTGTTGTGAACATTATATTGTGATATATTGTGAATGTTTGCTTGATTTGTAATGGAATAAATGGAGTGTTCACTATACTGTGTAATCCGAACCTCAAAAGCTGTTCACAGTAGCATTCTTTTGGGAATCTGCTGGTGCATGGTGTTACACACCCCCATTGAAAGAACTGATGGCATCTGAATATAGACTAAAAAATACTATTTTTCTTTGTTTTTTTCTTCTTTCTTCTTCCTTTTTCCTTTTTCTTTTTGCTTCTTTTTTCTTTCTTCCTTTTTTTTTGCTTTTTGGAGGGGGGGAAAGGCAGGGCATTTGGGGGTAAATGACTTGCCCAAGTCACACAGCTAGTAAGTGTTAAATGTCTGAGGCTGGATTTCAACTCAGGTCCTCCTGACTCCAGGGCCTGTGCTCTATTCACTGTGCCACCTAGCCACCCACCTTTCTTCCTTTTTTAAATGACAAGACAACTTTTGTTACCACTGATAGGTTGGTCCACTCCCAGCTTCACCCCAACCTCTGTATTTTTCCACCTCTTCACTAGCTGCCTTTCTACCTTGGAGAAATTTCTACCCTGAGACCCATTCTTTTGATTCATGACTCTAGTACAGACCACCATTTCTGCAGGGGGCCTAGCAAAGTTCACTTTGTTCCCTGTTTGACTTACCATCTGCTCTTCTCTACCTGCTCTCCAATTTCTTTGTACCTTCAAAGATATTCTTTCCATCTTCCTTTCCTCTCTTTTTCAACTCCCTTTTTATGTACTCTCTTCCCCCATTAGAATATAAGCACCTTGAGAGTAGGGACTATTTGTTTTAATTTGTATCCTGAGCATTCCACACAGTGTCTTGCCCATAGTAAGCACTTAATTAATGTTCTACTAGTAGCTAGGTATAAAGCATTGAACTTGGAGTCAGAATGACCTGAGTTAAAATCCTGCATCAGACACTTACTAAATGTATAATCGTGGACCAATCACTTAACTTGTATCAACCTAGTTTTCTCCACTGTAAAATGAAGATAAAAATAGCTCCTAGCTCCTAGGGTTATTATAAAGATCTAATGAGATAGCCTTTTTAATGTGCTTTTCAAAACCTTAAAAAGTACTCATTATTATTGTTATCTACAATTATTATTTCTCTCTCTTTGGATAACATAGGAGTGAGAGTTCTGACAGAAACAGTTGAAAAAAGAACTCTTCTGCTTCCAAGAGGACCCTTAAATACCACAAGAAAAGGTGATCATGTCACATAAAAGTCTTACAATGGGGAAAAACATGGACACATGTCACCTTCCCTATGGGCCAATTCATTCTTGCTTTCTAGAGAGTAAATACAGCTTAATAATAGCTGCCCTTTCCCCCAAGACAGTCATTTCAAAATGAATAAAAGCATCCACAGTAAAAACAGAAAATTTTGATTCAATAGAGTGCCTCACTTCTGTCCCAGTTGACAGGGCTGACATTAAATTTCATGATAGTCACTGAACAGTATTTGTTTGAGTACTCTCATGAGATGTATTCCTAGGGAAAGAGCTTCCCAAGGGGAAGAACAAAGGGCCATATATCTAACGGGTTATTCTGAAAGCATTCTGAAAATGCTTGGATCATTTGAACTTGGATTGTGTTTACAACAATGATTCCTCAACATGATAAATACAGTCCATTGGTTTTTAGCTTATCTTTCTGATTGGTATTCAACAGTTTAGGAAAAAATTCACAATGATTCATACTATAAGGAAAATCCAATTGTCTAATTATTGATACTTCAATACTCTAAACCCATTGGGCATAACTATTTGCGAATACAATATTTTATTGTCTTTGTTTTATGCGAAGAACAATTGTCTCAGAATCAAGGTATATGGATTCTTATCCCAGATCTCCTACTAACTGAGGCGGCTAGATAGCACAGTGGATAAAGCACCAGGCTTAGAGTCAGGAAGACTCTTCTTCCTGAGTTCAAATCTGACCTAAGACAATCACTAGCTATGTGACCCTGGGCAAGTCATTCAACCCTGTTTGTCTCCACTTCCTCATTTGTAAAATGAGCTGGAGAACAAATGGCAAACTACTCCACTATATTTGCCGATAAAACCCCAAACCGGGTTACCACAAGTGGAACATGAATGAAAATGATCATAACACTATTAACTAGCTACAGAACATTAAACGTTACCTCACTTCGCTAGGCCTTAGTTTCCTCCTCTATAAAATGAAGGACTTGGCCTAGATGTGTAAGTAAATTTCACCTTAATTTAGAAAGGCCAAGGTCACTGCGTCGTGGGCCATAGCTGGTCATCTTGACTTTTGTCTTACTACTGGACTTTTATGATTGTGGAGGAGAGTGATCTGACAACTTTACGCAACTCTGCCTTTTAGAGCCAATTCATGTGCAAGTCAAGACATCAACCTCATGATGGCATTGGTCCTCTTCAAGAACGGAGGATGAACAATGCCAAGAAGGACAAATCCCACCAATAGAGATGAATAAAGCATAGATGGCAACATAGCCAACCCACTAGCTCCAGTGTTCTGCGATTCATGCACCTCAGTTTCCTCATCTGCAAAATAAATATGACAGAACAGGCAGTTCTCAAAGAAATCCAAAACATCAAAAACCATTTGAAAAAATTCTCTGAGTCACTAAAAAAATAGAGAAATCTAAATTAAAGTAACTCTGAAATTCTACCTCATACGCATTAGACTGGTAAAGATGACAAAAATGAAAGTGTCAATTGTTGGAAGAGTTTAAAAAAGAGGAAACAGGAACAATAATATATTGATGGTCAAGTTCTGAACTGGTACTCAAAAAATCCATCACCTGTAACTACATTTTGACCTCCCAGTGCCACTAATAGGAAAATAAAGAGATTAAATCCTAATAAAGAGATTAAGAAAAAGGAGAAAAAAAGACCCATATGTTTAAAATATTTGTAGCAGTTCTTTTGGAACTCACAAAAAACCTAGAAATTAAAGGGGTGGATAAATGTGAATGTGATAGAATATTATTGTACTGCTTTTTAAAATGACAAAAGGGATGGTTTCAGAGAGACCTAAGAAGACATATAAATTGATGCACAGCAAAATTAACAGAATCAGGATAACAATCTGCACAATAATAACATTATAGAGAAAGACAGCTTTGAAAGACTTAAGAACTTGGATCAACAGAATGATCAACTGCAATTCTAAAGAACTGAAGATGAAGTATGTTACCTAACTCTTAACAGAGAGGTGATCGACTAAAATTGCAGAAGGAATCATACATTTTTTAACATAGCCAATATAGGAATTTGTTTTACTTAACTGTGTTCATTACACAGTTAATGTTTTGCTGCTCTTCAGTCTTTTTTTTTGCAGGGCAATTGGAATTAAGTGACTTGCCCGAAGTCATACAGCTAGTAAGTGTTAAGTGTCTGAGGTCACATTTGAACTCAGGTCCTCCTGACTCCAGGACCAGTGCTCTATTCACTGTGCCACCTAGCCACCCCATTTTGCTGCTCTTCTAATTGGGGAGTAGGTAGGAGGAAAAAGAAGTATAGTAGTAGGAATGCCTAAGAAAAAGAAAAAAAGAAAGAAAGAAGATAATTGAAGCGTATTTTAAATAGCCAGAAGAGAGAGGAATTAAGGCCAAAAGGAAACACAGACAAAGCAAACAGCTTTGAAAGTTACATGTTAAAAGGGAAAGCAATCTAAACTTATAAAAGATTTGTAATTTCATTTACACTCCTCTTTTTCTGTCTTAATTTACATGTGAGAATGCTCATTTTATTTGGTGGTCATTTTATTTATTTTTCAGTTCACAATAAAAATATATTTTTTTAAATAGGCATAATAATATTTGTACTACCAACTTCACAGGGCTGCTGTGAGGTAAGCAGCTTTGTAATCCTTAAAGTGCATTAGAAAGAAGTGTTCTTTCTTTGTAAATGTGTTCTTTGATCATTATTATTATTGGTTACAGTTTTCTTCATATTCAATCATGACTCTTCTAACTTTCTACATATGAGATGAAGTTCAAAAGTCTAATCTATGATCTTCAGTCTTTTCTATAGGAATGCATAAGGATCTTCATGATCAATAAATTCTTCCTTATACCTGGAGTAATGTACTTCGTTTTGACCTCAGCCTTCAAAGAGACATGAAGAAATCAGAATAATTTTAGCAAAAAATAAAAATAATTCGAGGACTTCTCTGATCTTTCATGATCCCACAAGCCTTTGGAATCAAAGAGTCTCTATCAGTCCAAGGGAGAGGGTTAAGAAGTGCATAAAACACGGAAATTTATCTGAGGGTTAGTTTTGAAAAGAAGGAAGGAAGAAAGAGAGATGGGAGAAAATGGCTAAAGATATTTAGGGATTTCTATCTGTCTCTATGCCCTGTCCCTTCCTATGCAAACCCATCATATTTGAGACATTGATTGATATTCCTAAAGTGCAAATCTGACCATGTCACTGTCTTGCTAAATAAATTCCAATATCTCTCTATTTCCTCTGGGATCAAATGTAAGTCCTCTATCTGGCATTTAAAGTGTTTTCCAACCTGGTTTGCAAGCTCCCTTTCCAACCTTATTATAATTTATTCCCCCCATACACTCTACAGTATGACCAAAATAGCTTCTTGCTCTGCATCACATACAACATTCCATTTCACATCTCCAAGCCTTTTCAAAAGCTGTCCCAGGGCCTCAAATGCTCTTTCCTCATTTCTACCTCTAAGAATGGACAACTTCTTTCAAATCACAGCCCCGATGCCACCTGCTATAATCAGTCGGTTGACAAGCATTTATTAACCGTTTGTCTTGTCTTATCTAAGCAATAAGAATAGGAAGAAAGGCAAATATAGTCCCTAAGGAAGGCAATACGGAAATAACTAAGTCCACCATAAGAATTTTCCTGATATCCCCAATTCTCGGAACTCCTCCTCTGCCCAAGTCACCTTTTATTTATATTTCCATAGGAACATAGATTTATGGAAGAGATCATGGAGGTCATCTAGTCTTTGCATGTGTCTATGTTGTCTCTCCTGATAGACTATAAGTCCCTTGAGGGCAGGGCCCCCAGACTTTCTTACAATTGTGGCAGTAACCTTCCTAAGACATTGAGCTATGAGGAGAAGGAGCTCATCATCACCACCTGAACAACTGCCAACCAGTTTCTAAAGACAGGACTGGCAAGCTAACCTAAAACAGCAAGGCATCTTAACAAACAGTAGCCGTTATGTGCCAAGAAGATCAAATCTCTTCTATCACCTTATTCACCCCCTCCCCTTTGGACCCTGATGGTGACTGCTCAGGAAGCAGAGTCTAAGAACCCTAGGAATTGCAGTGCCCTACCTGGACCGCCAGTCTTACCTGTAGTCTGGCCCCATAGTCCTAAATAACCCTGCTGGCTATCATCCTGGCTACCATCAACACCAGACTCTTACCAGCACACCTCAGACCACCAGCCTTTGCTATCATCCCAGGACCCATAGCTATCTTCTAAGAGAGAAACACTTGTGGAAATGCTCCCTTGAAAAGATCAACTGCTTCTGCAGATGTTGCAGCTCATACACACACACACACACACACACACACACACACACACACACACACCACCACCACCACCACCACCACCACCACCACCACCACCACCACCACCACCACCACCACCACCACTACCACCACCACTACCCAAAGCTGCTGAAGAGCAGAAAAAAGAAAATTCTCATCACCTAAGTGCTTGGTATTTTCAAATGGTCAGCATCAGAAATAGATACAGCTTTGTCGATGAAGATGCTATTAACCAAGATGCTTAAACATCTGCTTTGTCGGTGTACCTGAAGGACCACTGAGCTTTCCTAGCTTACAATGAAACCTCTTATACATGTTGTCTCTTGATATTAAGATTGTATGTTCCTTGAGGACAGGGGACTCTCTTACCTTTCTATTTATATCTCCATTGCTTAAATCAGTTCCTTACATATAATAGAGTTTAGGTTGGTTTTTTTTCATTTGCTCATTCATTCCTATGCCTGAAAAAGAAACAGGATAGACATATTGTGGACATATTTGGACTACCCTGAGTAGATCTTGCACCTTCCACAGAAGCTACAAAAGCAGTAAATTTCTGATCTCTGCTTTCCTGAGGCAAACTTCATTGATGATGTAGACATCAAAAATTTTGCATCTTTTGTGATCATCTGGGGAGCAAATTATTAATCTATGATAGCAGTTTATTCCTCCAAAGTGGACATAGAGCCTTTCATCCCCATATGCTGCATAACGGTCTGGTTTTGACCATGAGTTTTGAGTTTTTGCTGTTAAACTTCATTGATTTTCTCTGTGTTTCTATTTTAGATAATGTATCTCATTTCACAGAATCTTGTAGATATTTGTAGCTCACTTAATCTCCATATTAAACATTAACTAATATCTAGATCTCATGGGCCAGGGCAAGAGAACAAACCTGTAGTTTGTAAAGTGCCCACATCCTGGTCCATGATGTAGGATGTGTGACTGGGGGAAAGAACACTTGGTCCAAATAGAGCACTGGCCCTGGAGTCAGAAGGACCTGAGTTCAAATCCGGCCTCAGACACTTAACACAAAACCTAGCCATGTGACCTTGGGCAAGTCACTTAACCCCAGTTGCCCTCTAAAAAAAAAAAGGCAAAAAAAAAAAAGAACACTTGGTCCAGGCACCAAGGGTAGAGGCCAGACCCCAAACACACAAACTCACATATTTTGTCTATCAAAATTCAGTTCAAGCACCCCTTCTAGATGTGGTTCTTCATGATCCATTCCCCCAATGGCTAGTACCTTCCCCCATGAAATCCCTTTTCAATTTACTTTTTATATATTTATATGCTTACATGTTGCTTTCCCTAATATGTTGTAAGGGGGGCAGCATGGTAGAATGGCTTATCTGGGGTCAGTGGACTTGGGCTAATATTCTACCTCTGAAATTTACTACCTCTGTGATCTTGGGCAGTCACTTGGCTTCTCTAGGCCTCAGTTTCTCCATCTGGAAAATGGAGAATGGGGACTCAGTGGCCTCTGTGGTCCCTTCCAGCTGAAGAGCTATGACCATTTATTTATGCTCACTGAGGTCAGAAACCATTCCATTTTTGTCTTTCTAGATCCAGTGCCTACCATAGCTCATTGGTATGTAGTGTTTAATAAATGCTTGTGAATTTATTGATCCCCCTCTACAAATTGTCAATAGTGAGGAAAAAAGATTTCCATCTTTAATAGCTAAAACAGGTTTTGTAACTGGAAGCATGAGGCTAGAACTCAAGGTCCACACCATTTGGCATGAGAAGCTGTCTAAGCCAGGTAGGTGATACAAAGGCAGAGAGAAAAGAGACAGTTTGGAAACTGATCTCTTCCATTCCTAACAATCATAAAGATACAGCAGAATACTTTCTTCTTTTCACATTTTTGTTCTCACCATTTGCAGGTTTCAAGAGTTACATTTAAAGAAATTAGTCTAGTTTTCTCCAAGAAGGATCCTTTTCCCTTATACATTTTCTCCATGGATCTACCTGAGAATTAATAGAAAAACTTGAGTATGAACAGCAAGCCAACCCAATTCCCCAAATGTCCTGCCTACAAAGCCAGGAACTCTGCCTTCTAGAACATCACTTGCTGGCAAAGTAGCAAAGACAGAGCTCAGCTGACATACATTATGACTAATCAAATGAAAAACTCCTAAGGGTGTCAATGACACCAGAAGGGTAAGAGAGAGGTTGATTATTGTTTGATGCGAGCTCTTTATGGATATGCTGCTTCTCTAAAAAAGCTGGGGGCTCAGAACAGGGTGTATAGCAATTCAGCAATAGCTTACCCAATACCTTTAGGAAATCCAAGTAGTTTATATCCACTGCCTCCTAACCCTCTGCTTTCCACATTATCTCCTCTTTTTTTTCATCTCCTCTTTTTTTTCACTAGATTTGTCAAACAAGATTTACCCTTTTATGAAACCACAATGGCTAGTTTTTGTCAGCTCATATTTCTCCAGATATTTTGTGATCTCATTCCTTATTAATGTCTCTCAGATCTTGCCTACCTCTGAGGTTAGGCTAGATGGTCTATAATTTCTCATCCCCTGCCACTCTAAATGGGTCCCTGGCTAACCAGCAGCCCCCTTCAGTGAGGTCAGCCAGGAAGAGACACATATATATCGTAAACATGCCGCGAGCTGCTCAGCAATAACATTCAGAGGAGTTTTCTTTCATTCAATGGCCAAGGGGATTTGATCAAAAAAAAAAAAAAGCACAATGAAAATGTTCTATCAGGGTAAGCTTGGCAAAGTCAAATGCTAAAGAAAACTGGAGCCAGACTTTTGGCATAAGAAAAGGAAAGGGAAGGGAAGGTATTCTTCCCATCTGGCTCTGAGACTTGAAGAATAAGAAAACTGATATTACGTATGGATGATTGTGCATTCTAACTATATTACTATACAGTTTTCTGGGATGTGATTTTGCCAGTGAAATCACAATTAGGACTTGACCAACAGTGGCCATGGCCAGAAAAGGGAAGAAGTGGAAGATCCAGAAGTTGAGGAAGATGTCAGAGAAAGAAGCAAAGATCGGGTTGGAAGATGTCTTTATTCTACGGACAGGTACAGGAAATTGTGCATCCAGAAAGTAGTTAAAATAAGACAAGACATGCAGCACATAAATATAACATGCCAATGTTGAAGTAGGTCCAATAATGATAATTCCAGTTATTGATACCCCTAAATTACGATCCACCCAAGATCTAGAATGTCAATCCAAAAAGAACAGTGGAAATCCAAATGGCAAGCAACCAAGAGAGTTCCAAATGAACAGGGAATCAATCTTAGGGAGATCTGAAGGAGTTAGCACCTTATCCACAGGAATATTGGGTCTCAACATGAGGTAACTTCACCCCTAGGAGACCAAACAGGCTCAAAGAAAGACTGACAAGCAATGAGACTTACTGCTTAGCCAGAGGTACTCTCATATAACTCTTTCTTAGGACCAGGACTGGTTTCAATGTTTTGGATGGTAGTGTACCTAGAGGTGGGAGTTAAGTTGGCTTCTAGGGTTAGTGTAACCTGGGAGGCAGATCATTATACTTTGTTGGGAGCACATTCTGGTTGACTAGTTTGCTTCAGCAAGCAGTGGTGATAGGTTGTCATTGAACCATCTACCAGGAGGGGGAACCTGCGGCCATGAGGCCACATGTGGTCCTCCAGACCCTCAAGTGCGGCCCTTTGACTGAATCCAAATTTCACAGAACATATCCCCTTAATAAAAAGAAAAAAAAAAAGAAAAAGATTTGTTCGGTAAAATTTGGATTCAGTCAAAAGGCTGCACCCAAGGACCTAGAAGGCCACATGTGGCCCGAAGCCACAGCTTCTCCACCCCGATCCATACCCTAGTCCTCAGAATATTTGTAAGAAAGTTGGCTGAGGTTAGGCATACACTGTGTCACCATGAAGCTAAGTGACTAACATAACGACTGATGATGTTGGCCTCATTAGCACCAGCCTCTCATCAAGTGAATTAAAGATGGCTAAATGCTACAGTGCACCAGAGTTCCCATTAGTAGACTAAAAAGAGAATTTCTATGTTTCCCCAAGTGCCTAAATTCTTCTCAGAGAGTGACATAGGCCAGGGAAAATCCAATGCAATCTATTTTTCAGCAATATACTTATCAGTCAAAAAGTATGTATTAACCACCTAATATCTAATACTGTTCTATAGGTATATAAATATTTCAGTGAGATAGCCCTTGTACTCAAGGAGGTTACATTCTACTAGGACTAGATGACATAACAAAGGAGGGATTCACCCTGTCACCTATCTTGTGACAAACCTATCTTGTAAAACTAGAGCCAGATTTTGACAAAGTGATGTGAAACTTTATAACACTAAAGAGAAAGGTGGGGGTAACTACTGCTCAATTATAATACAACTCTAACATTTCTGATGAGATCTAAGACCAGAGCTCAACATAATGGGAAAAGAGAAAAAGTTGGATTTTAAGACTCTCTTGTTCTTCTCTTTCCTGGTTGCCCTCACTCAGGCTCCCAATGACTTTGTTCTGCTTTTTTCACTTTCCACATCACTGGCTCTGATTCTCCGTTTAGGTTTCTGCTCCCCAAACAAATCCCCTCACCAACCATTCTCTTGCATTTTTCTCCTGTTCTCCAACCCATTATATTCATGTTTTGTCCTAAGAGAACATTAGATAACTAATGTTAATCTCCTCAATTAGTTCATAACAAGGTGTTATTGCCTTATGATTATTTAATGCGCTACCCCTCTTTAAAAAATTATCTTTTAACTGAGGCCTTCAATGCCTTGCACCAAAGAGAAAGATACTTCTTCAGTCCTTCAACAATGTGATCTTCTCAATATAGATACTTCTACTAATAGCGTAGGTTGCATTCTATCCTCACATTCTCATCCTGTTCAACTCGTCTATGTCCTTGAATAAATCCTTTATGGAGGACTAAGCCAATACAATAGAGGCCTTCCTTTACATCTTTTAACATTCTGTAGGTACTCTAGTTGTCCATGTCATAGCCTTTCTTCTTACTACGTAACCAAGCCACTTCCTTTTCTGAGCATTCATTTCTGGAATAACACCTATTCTGCTTCTTGAATCCAAATCGTCACTGGCAGTATGCAGTAGGTTAATTACATCTGTCATGTGCTTTTTCATTCCCCTTTGAGTCAGCCACAATTTTAATTCTTAATTCTTATGTTTTGCAGTTCTCATGCATTTCTCTCTTAGCTGAAATGACTAATGGGATGTAGTAGAAAGTATTGCATTTGGAGCCAGAGGGTCTTGGTCATCTCCTGATCCTACCTGGTTGTGTAACTTTGAGACGGCTATTTAACATTTCAGTCTTTGTTTTCCCACCTTTAAAATGTATAGATTGAACTAGATGACCTCTAAGGTAATTTCTAGTTTCAAATATGTCATCCTACAATTCTACATTGTTCATTGAACAACACTTACGGTAGACTTCCCGTGAGATAGACTTTTAGGGAGTTTATTACCACTAGAAGAATACTGGTGTGATGGAATAGTATTGTGTAAGAAATATCTATAGGAGATGAGCTCAGAGAACCCCAGGAAAATTTGTATAAACTGATGCACAATGAAGTGAGCAGAACAAGGAGGACAATTTGTTAAATAAAAACAGGATTGTGAAGAAAAATTCAAAAACCTTAGAAACTCTGACCTGCTCACTGGAACCAACCATGGCTCCAGAACTTAGGATCAAAAATATGACCCACCTCCAGACAGAGAAGTAATGGACTCAGAGTACAAAATGAAGCATTTGGTTTTTGTTTTTTTTTTTGTTATTATTTATTGACATGGCCAATGTAGGAATTTGTTTTGCTTGCCTATACATGTGTGTAACTGTTTTTTTCCTTACTTTCTCAAGAAAGGAGAAGGCAAAAGGGAAAGGTGCAGGGGAGAGTATTAAGAAGTGAAAACAAAATTAAATTAAATTTAAAAAAAAATACTGACTTTAAAAAAAAATGGATTCTATGTCAGAGAGCATCTTGAGATCCCTGAAGATGCTCCAAAATGCTCCAAATTTAATTTATAATTTATCTTGTTCTCTTCCTCCCATTCAAGTCTGGACCCAGCTCAATGCACCTCACAAGTATTTTTCCACAATATATGTCCTGGTGGACATAACTGATGAAGAACCTTCATCAAATTGTTTGTTTTTCTGTGTGGATAGTTAGACTGAGTGTTAGTAAATCTCATTAAGGGGTACTTATATTATTCTAAGAGTAATAAAAATGGAGGAAATTTCAGATTCTCGACCAGACTTACAAAGGGAGTTGTGGATAAGTGAAGCCATTTTGAAGCCACCAAAGAAAATCATGCCATAAATCATGTCATATTCTATTTTGTGTTATGCCAGTTAATTTGGTCAGGTAAATAAGGGAAGGGGTCAGGAAAGGAGTTAGTATACCCAGAAATGAAGACAGCTGGGAATTGTGACTACTATTGACCAGAGCATAATACACTGTTATTGTGCTCATCCCATTTGTCTGGTATATCACCAAACAACAAAGGGGTCATTGGGGTACCAGGCATGCTCCCAGGGCCCAGCTAAGGCTCTAATGACCTGTATGTCTCTCCCTTAGGTTCACCTTTTTCTATGTCTTGTCCCAGACTGTCTCGTTAGTCTAGAGTTGATGTAGATTAACCAATTAGTTAGGTTTTTCTGTCATGGACCCTTTGGCAGTCTGATAAAGACTGGAGTCCTCAGAATAATATTTTAAATGCATAAAATTTTATACATATATATTGTATAATTCATATAGATGTGTGTATATATACATATGTAAGTAACTATGTGATTGCAAAAGAAGCTAATTATATGAAAATAGTTACATCAAAATGTTAAAAAAGGATAAGTTTGTGGACACAAGGTTATGAATCTCTGATCAAAAACTCCTCAGTTCCCATTCTACTGTCCACACCCTCATTCTGCTTATTCCTGACAAAGTCCTCAATGTAAAGTCATGATATTAATACACTGTTTGATTGGATTAGGTAAAAATAAAGATTAAAGTGTAATACCTCATATGTGTAAATGTATATAGCTGAAGGACATGGAAGGACATGGACAAGAGTTGCACAGGATGAGAATGAGCAGCTAGAATGCAATCTGCACCAGTAAGAGAAATATCCGTATTAAGCAGATCAGTGTTGAAGGACTGAAGAAGCATCTTTCAGAAAGAGCAGCCTTCTTAGTTGTCCCCACCTCCTCCCATATCATGGAATCTGACCTTTATCTGCTCCCTTTTCAGTATAGATTGGAAATAAATAGACAATTCAGGTGCTTAATCAAACCTTCTCTTCTCACTGTTGCAAAGTGGGAAGTGTGTTTCACTCATTCACCTACCTGGACCTTACTCAAGGTGCAGTTCTCAACGGCTGTCTTAGGACTCACCCAGCTTTGATCCTGCCCCTGCTGTCTCTGCTACTCTTTCATCTTGCTCCATTTCCAGCCAGCTACCTTCTCTGCTAGTAAAAGCAGAAGTTTCTCAGCCAGAGGGCCTGGACACTGGAAGAACTTTCCCCAGGGCCACATTTCCTGTGTGTCCATACTGTCCGCCTTCTTTTTCCAAAAGCCCTATGCCTAGAGATAGCTGTGCTTTTGACACGTTAAGAAAACTCCCTAGAACCAAAGTCCATAAAGCTGAAGGGACTTACTGGGATAGTAAAGAAGTAAGGCCCCCAGCCACAGGTGGGTTACATTATTATTTATGTAGTTACCACAGTCCACCAGAATGGATATATATGTTAGGTTGCCCAGGGTTCCATAATCTCTTTCTAAAAGAGAAACCTGTTAGGCAAGCACAGTTGCCCACCAGTTAGACAAGCTGTTAGTTTGCTCCGTACTGATCTGCTCAGCATGGATGTTGGTAGTGACCTGTCCACAAGCCCTATTCCCAAACAAAGACCATGATACCCATATGGGGGGAGGACCTCCTAGGCTCTACATTCACATGATCTCATCCTCCCCAGGTGGATTAATCTCTAATAGGTCACGGAGTTCAAGTCCTCAGCTTCTACACTCAACTACACTGAAATCTAAAAGGCTGCACCCTACCTATTCCTCATACCCATTTGTAAACAGGAATAGTAATATCTGTGCCTTTCTTCCCCTGTCATCCCCATAGCATTCCATGCTTCTGATAACGACAACAAAAAAATACTAAAGGGAGACATGGTGGGATAGCAGAAAGAAGTTTGGACCCAGAGTCTGGATTCAGGCTGCATTTCAGCCCTTATCCTCATCCTCCTGCCATAGAAACCTTGGATTCTTGCCTTTGGGACACTAGACTCTGACAGGTAAGTTTTCCCTTATTTTACAAGAGCCAGGCCTCCATATCACTTCCAGGCCATTTTCAAACCACACAGTTGTGTGTGTATCACCAGCCCCTTCTCCAGATCCCCTCTTGGTAATATCTTCCTATATTAGAATATGTATTCCTTGAGGTCAGGGACTGTCTTGATTGCTTATATTGCGATCTCTGGTACTTAGTATAGTTCATGACATATAGTAAGCATTTAATCCAAAGCTTTATTAGTTATACATTTATTCATTCATTTTAACTTTCATTCATTAGCTGTGTAGCTAGTCACATAACCCCCTCTAGGTCTCAATTTCCTCATACGTAAAGATGAGGAAGTTGGGCTATAGATGGCCTTTAAGATCCCCTACAGCTTTAAATCTATGACCCTATGATCCCATCTATCTCTCTGGGTTGTTGTGTAGAAAGCAATTTCTTCAAATGAAGCACTCCTGATTCTGGGAGCTTAGATATTGCTCCAGGGGAGGGGGGTCTGTGGCCTCAAGGTCACATGTGGCCTGTAGGTTCTCAAGAGAAGTTTGGGTTCAAAGGGCCACACTTGAGGTCCTGGAGGGCCACATGTGGCCTCGAGGCTGCAGATTCCTACCTCTGGTCTTTGCTAGACCGGAAACTAGAAAGAAGAAACTCACAAGTCAGGTGTTCCACTAGAAAATCCTAATTTCACTTTAGGAATCTGAGAATTGGGTCCTCTAGACAGACAAGGAAGAGGAAGGGAAGGGATAGAATAAGCATTTATTAAGTACCTGTTATGTTCTAGTTTTTTGTTATTGTCCAGATATTTCAGTCATGTCCCACTCTTCATGACTCCATTTGTGGTTTCTTGGCAAGCATACTGGAGTGGTTTGCTATTTCCTTCTCCAGCTGATGTGAAAGATGAGGAAACTGAGGCAAACAGGGTTAAGTGACTTGCTCAGGGTCATACAGCTGGTATCTGAGGTCACATTTGAACTCAGGTCTTCCTAACGTCAGGCCTGGCACTCTATTCGCTGAACTAGCTAGCTCACTATGTTCTAGGCACTCTGCTAAGTGCACAGATTTGATCCTCCCAGCCACCCTGGGAGATGTGCAAAACCCCCATTTTACATAGGAGGAAACTGAAGCAGACAGAAATTAAGTGACTTGCTCAGGGTCACACAGTCAGGGAACATCTGAGGCCAGTTTTAACTCAGGTCTTCCTGATTCCGGGGCTAGTGGGCAATCTGTCCACTGCACCATCTAGCTAGGAAGGGATGACTCACATCCAAATGATACGTGTGTACAGAAGAGAAGACGGTAGATGTGGGGTTAAGGGATCAGGGTTTCTGTCCCAGTTATGTTGCTTTATTATACCCAAGAGACCTCTGTTAAGCCACATAACTTTTCTGAGCCTCTATCAGTCAGTCAATCAACAAGTTTTCCTCACTTATGAAGTGAGAGGTCTAGACTAGGTAGGGGCAGCTAGGTGGCACAGTGGATAGAGTGCTGGGCCTGGAGTCAGGAAGACTCCTCTTTCTGAGTTCAAATCTGGCCTCAGACACTTACTTGCTGTGTGACCCTGGGCAAGTCACTTCAGCCTTTTGGCCGCCCTTTCCTCATCTGTAAAAGGAGCTGGAGAAGGAAATGGCAAACTACTCCAGTATCTTTGCCAAGAAAACCCCAGTAGGGTCATGGAGAGTCAGACACAACTGAAAGGCCATAAACTCAAATCTATAATCCTATCAACATCATTTCTAATTGACCAATTGTTTCTCTCTGCACTTTCAGAAAATGATCATAACATCATAGATTTAGGGTTAGGAGAACCCTTAAATGTTACCCAGTCCAACTTATTCATTCTACAAGTGGGGAACAGGCCAGAGAAACTATCACACAGATAAAAGAAAGAAGTAGAATTTGGAGTCCCAGGTCTTGGGACTCCAAACCCAGTTTTCTCTCTCTGTCCCCTGCTGCCTTCAGTGTATATTTGTTACAAATTAGTGCTCTCTATATAAGACATGATCCCAGGGGTAGAGGGTTAAAGGGACAGTTTGTTGAGTGGCCCAGTGAAAGTAGGAATTAGGGAAGACTAGCTCTTCCTCTCATGCTACACATCCTAGGGAGAGAAGTGCCTTTTGAAATTCCTCAGAGTAGATGCCACTTGTCACTGAATAAAAGCTCCTCAGTGCAGATGATATGTGAGGCAGGGGCTGAGAGTTATGGACACATTTCCTTCATCTCCAGTAGTTAAGGACATATGACTCTTCTTTATTCTTGTAAAGGAAAATCCAACAGTTTCTGTTCTCACACTCCCAGCAAGATCTTTCCCACCGTTTCCTCCATCCACCCTCAATTTTGTCCTAACATAGGCAGCAATTCTCTGACCATCTTCTGTCAATAGCATTTTTGTGTTATCATCCCCAGTGCAGGAGGGAGGTTGCAAGTGAAATCGGCTACTGGTTTTGAGGATTTTTTTATTATTATATTCTGGAGATTTTTTTTTATTGTCAGTGTCTCATCTATGAAATATACTTACACAAGTTACAATCACATAGGATGCCCTTGAGGGAAAGAAGTAAAAGGACAGAAAGAAAATTATTGCAATATTGAGCTGGCATATCTACACTAGATAATAGGAGTTTTATCTTCAAATGCTGGCTTCCCTTGGCTAGAGAAAATATCCGCCAGTCGAGAAGAGAAAAACCACACCAGGGAAAGGCTTATTTCTTCCCACTGAGGGAAGAAGTGAGAGCTTAAGTTTTAAAGGGATTCCTATCCTCCCACAAATATCTGTAATCACACTGTATGCATGCTATGACTAAAGACCAAATGCCAATTAATATCCATAGAAGGGAAGAACAATTAACAAAACCATGAATTATATTTATAAGTGTGTGTTTACATTATCTATTCCTAAGGCTATAATTGTTTGCTTTTAAACCATCACCTTGAGATCTGAGTACACAAAAGCACAGGATGATCCTGGCTCCCCCCCTTTCCTGTGAAATGCAAGATGTAAAATGTGAAATAACTGGAAATCCATGTGCACTCTCAGCTGCTGATGACCTCGAAGGGCTCTAATGGAAGAAAAGCTCTTAAAGAGACAGTTAACTCCATTTAGAAGTGTAAATATCAATTATCAAATATGCTTATTGCTTTGCTTTAATGTGCAGAATAACTGGTGCTCAGGTCTCAACTATAACATTGTCCTGATCTATCTTTACCCTGTACTCAGGCTCCTCATTCTAACCAGGTGTATCTACTTAACAGACTTCCACCTGCAAACCCTTGGCTGGCCCCATCTTGGGGCCCATGCCAGCCCTAGTAGAGTGTAGATAAAAAGTTTCCTGCCTGGGACAGAAGAGTGATACAAAAATCAAGGTCTTAAATGTCCTTTACAGAGGTGGGAGGAGAGCGGGTTGGTCCATGTGGAACATTGCATATATTGTTAGATTTTTTTCATTGTAGTGATAAGTTTTCCTGGGGTGAGGTTTCCTCTCTCTCTTCCTTTTTTCATTTATCTTTTTAAAAATGTCTTTCTTAAATGGGATAGCTCTCCAGAAGAGAGAAAGATATAGAGGAGATATTTAGACAAAATAAAAAAAGATAGTGATAAATTGTATGTAAAAAAAAGTCAGTGCTGCTGACCCTTCATACCTTGTTCGAGCAACCTTCTTGATTCCTGATCCTGGTTGCCCAAACTCATAGTGTGATCTTGTGGGTTGACTGTGAACAAACATAAGCCTCAGGCAAGATCTTTCTCACCTACGTGTTATCTTCCTGAGAATGTGTCTGGTTGCAACAGTGAGGCTGCCCAAAGTAGAGTTCAAAGAAATCACTCCAGACTTTGTCTGCTACCACCTTCCCTCCATCTGAAGGGTTCTTGGCTCCCCTTCTGTACAGATTGCTATTTCTTATTGCCACACCTTACCCTTTTGGTTTTTGTGGACTTTCTGCTTGCTGCTTGCCTTTGAATATTCGCTTCTGTGAACTAGAAACCTAGGTTCATAGACTGAGTTGAAAGAGAATTCATAGACTGTCTTGTCCAACCCTTCAATTTTACTGATGAAGAAACTGGGATTGAGAAAGGTTAAGTGATTTGTCCAAGGACAAGTGATAAATAGCAGGTGCTATCATGGCCATTGGAACAAATTGTTCTCATCCACCCATTATGCCAGAAGAAATCTTCACAAGCTTGGGGTAGACATCCCCCTGACTCACTGACTGGTTTGAGGCCTGTTGGTTGTGCTCAATCTGATTTAACCAGTCTGTAGACATGGGAGGGACAAGATAAATCCAAATCCCAGATTTAACAACTAAGGAAACTAAGTTGCAGACAGATAAAAAAATTTTACTCAAGGCCACACAGATAAAGAAGAGTCTAGACTACAACCTAATGTTCTTTGTATTATGTCATATAACAAACCATAGGTTCCCAAAGTGGGCGATACAGCCCTCTGGAGGGTACCAAAACAATCCAAGGGGGCAGTAGTAGCCTTGAGTACAATTGAGGGGGGGAGAGGTGTTGAATAAAAATAAAGGGGTAGTGGAAGCATAAGGAAAGAAGAGAAAAAAAATTTGAAAAACTGTTTGTACATGTTTCATCTGTTGTATAACAGAGTTAAAGTTGTAGTGATTACATTATTTTCCAAATACACACACAAAATGCAAGTTATAACCAATCAGTTATCAAGTCCACCAACAGGTCTTAAAAAGCAAGTGTTGGCAGGTGAGTGTGTTGCACATTGTCAGGAAGTCCACCATGTATCAGCAGGAATATGTACGTGTAATGACTTGTTTATAATACAATACTATACCATTACATGATGCAATATTGTGCCATCAAAATTTCAATGCAGGGAAAAAAACCCCACAAATTTACAACAAATTATTAAATTTAAGATGCATAATTTTAAAATATATATTTTTATATTTTTAAATGATGCATTAAATGGTTAAAGAAAGTAGATTTCCTGCAAACCAAAACAATTCTGAGGTATTACATCATACCTGTCAGATTAGCTAACATGACAAAACAGAAAAATGATAAAAGCTGGAGAAGATATGGGAAAATTGGAATGTTAATGAATTGTTGGTGGAGTTGTGAACTGATCCAACCATTTGGAAGAGCAATTTGGAACTATGTTCAAAGGCTTATAAAAATGTGCTTACCCTTTGACCCAGCAATACCACTTCTGGAGCTGTATCCCAAAGAGATCATACAAATGGGAGAAGAACTCACATGTACAAAAATATTTATAGCAGCTCTTTTTGTGGTAGCCAAGAACCAGAAATTGAAGGGATGACCATCAATTGGGGAATGATTGAAGAAGTCGTGGTGTATGAATGTAATGGAATACTATTGTGCTATAAGAAATGATAGGCAGGCAGACTTCAGAAAAACAGGGAAAGACTTATATGGACCGATGCTGAGTGAGGGGAGAAGAACCAGGAGAACATTGTACACAGTTACAGCCACGATGTGTGATGGCTAACTTTGATAGACTTGGCTCTTCTCAGCAATGCAAGACTCTAAGACAACTCCAAAAAGCTTACGATGGAAAATCCTATCCACATCCAGAGAAACAATGACAGAGTCTGAATGCAGATTGAAGCATAGTATTTGCTCTCTCATTTTTGTTTTGTGTTATTTTGTCTCTTTTTTCTCATAGTTCATTCCATTGGCTATAATTCTTCTCTGCAACATGACTAATGTGAAAATATGTTTAACGTGAATGTATGTGTAGAGCCTATATCAGATTGTATGTTGTCTTGGGGGGGGAGAAAATGTGGAACTCAAAAGCTTGTGGAACTGAATGTTGTAAACTAAAAATTAATCAATTAATCTTTAAAAAAGAAAGTAGATTTCCAGAGGGGCTGTGAGTAATCTTTTTGAAAGGGTGTTGGTAGGCTAAATAAGTTTGGGAACCTATGTGCTAGACCATTCCCTTGAGCCATGCCCATTCCCATGCTGATCTTCTACCCTACTCTCAGGCCTGTCATGGCTCTCCCAGTCCCGGCCTCCACTGTGTATCCATCACTGTCCAAGGACCTCATACTGAAGGATATTTGATTCAACAGCAATATAGTTCAGTAAATGTTTATCAAGTGCCCACTGGGTACAGAAAGTTGAGCTAGATGCTGAGGAAGCTACAAAGTTTAGATAAGACAAGATCTGTGCTCTCATGAAATTTTGTCTTACAGGTGTATATGACACAAACACAAAATAGTCTATGAGGAATGTACAAGGAAGTTGTAAGTAAAGAGCTACATGAGTTTCCAAGAGGGTAGGGTAGTAATGGGAGGTCATTACCAACTGGGGGCAGCAGAGAGCACAGTCCCTCAAGAGAAAGCATTTGAGTTGGGCTGTAAAGAATAGGTAGGTGTTCCAGTTCAGTTGGAGCATGGAGTTTGTGGAAGAAAGTTCCATTTTCCATCCTGAATCTTTCTAAAATTCTCTGGAAAAAGCCTTATTCAGTATCTCCTAGGTGCAAGATAGCACAGTAGGTCATTTTCTATATTTTCTATAAAGTCATCATGTGAAATGTGGAGTCAGAGCACCTGGATTTGAATTCTGGAATGGCTATTTATCACCTAGGTGACCTTGAACAAGTCACTTAACTTCTCTGATACCACAATGTATTTAAATGTAAACTGAGCGAGTTAGAGTAGATCATCTGTAAGGGCCCTTATTGCTCTAAATCTATGATCCATAGGAGGCAAAATAATCACCTTTAAGCTATTCATACTGAAAGATATTTTGTGTTGAGTTAAGAGAGACATGCTCACCCATAGTGTCTGCAAATTCAATTCATTCTCTGGTAATAAACACTAACCAAGAAATGACCCTGAACATATTTTACAAGTTGATGGTTTCTGGTCTGGGTTCATCTATAAAGAAGGAAGGGGTCAACCATGATAGGAATGTGTGATTATTTAAAAAGAACAAATTCCCTCCTAAAGCCTCAGAGGGGAATAAATTGATTCTCATGATAGGTTCTGAGCTAGTTGTTAACATATTCTCCCTTGGGAGAAAAGAAATAACAAAGTGCTCCGTGATTAGTACCATTCTAGGACACGACCATAACCATAACTTTACAGAGGATTCCCAGCAAGAAGGCAAAAATGAGCTGCCAAGATTCCAGTAACAGCCCTAATGGAAGGGTTTTGCAATGGGTTTTTTTTGGTGAGGATGCTCACTGAAATATTAGATATCATGTTTTCATTCAGGTCCTCTGAGAATACACAGTGTTCCTTCTCCAAACTGACTACATAACCTATTCGCAATACATTTCAGCAGATGCTAACTAGTGTAACTCACAAACAGCCCTACACGTCAAGGACTGAGTTGAGGCTTGCAGTAGTATTAGGTGTGATGTATGTTGACAAAGGTTCCAAGCCAAACACAAATAATAATGAAGGATTTACGCAGGCATACATGTTCCTTGTGATAATTTATCACAATTGCATCATATTGCTTTGGGGAGAGGAGGGAGATAGCAACATGAACTGGGGAAATGAGCCTTGTAAATGCATTTGACTATTTTCAGCACAAGCAGGCACTGTGCCCGTTTCTCCCCTCGTTCTTCTCAGGGAATTCCTGTCCACAGCTACATCACCCTGGAGGCTTCTGCCACATAGCAGTCTAGAGACAGAGCCTGCCATTCATCCCCAGTGTGGCCAGGACTTCGTGATTCATATCAGCATCTCCTCCCCAGCAAAATGAGGCCAATGAGCTATCTGGGAGTTTCATCTGAGCAACATGAATCAACAGTCAAGTCTAAGATCTGTGAATCTGAGCCCTCCTCTGCTGGATAACCTTAGTGCTTCCCACTGAAAGATCTGGGATTCAATGTATCTTTTTGTTCTGTTTTACTGTTATATTTGCAAAGCCGTTTACTTCCCCACAGGGTAAGAGGAGTTGCTGCTTCTCAGGCTAAAATACCGATTTGGACCCTAAGGGATCATATTTGGCTTTCAAATAATCCTGACAAAGTCTGTCTAAGGCTTGGCTCACACCTCAGGATAATAAAATTATAGGAGTGAAAGCTAGAAGGGACCTAAGAGAACTTCTTTCAATCAATCAACAGACATTTATTAAGTGCCTACTATGAACTTGGCACTGTGCTAAGCACCTGGAGACACCAAGACAAAGGGGAAAAAACCAAAACAATCCCTGCCCTTGAGGTGTCTCCATTTTAACAGGGGAGAGGGCATGTACACATATAAATGTAGAGAGAATGAATACAAGGCAGCTTTGGAAGCGGGGCACTACCAGTTGGGGGATCAGGAAAGCCTGCCTGTAGTGTAGAAGGTAGCACTAGGGCAACGTCTTGAAGGAAACCAGAGATTCCAAGAAGCATATGTTAAGAGGGGATTATTCCAGGCAACAGGGTGAGCTGGTGCAAAGGCAAAAGCAAGGAGGGAGGATGGGGGGGAGGGCGGGCTAGATGGCACAGTGAATAGAGCACCAGCCCTGGAGTCAGGAGGACCTGAGTCCAAATCTGGCCTCAGATACTTAACACAAAACTAGCCATGTGACCTTGGGCAAGTCACTTAACCCCAATTGCCCAGCCTTCCCCTCTCCAAAAAGCAAAAAAAAAAAAAGTTAAAAAAAAAAAAGAATAGCAAGGAGGCCATTGCAGCTGGGCCTTAGAGGGCATGGGGGGAAATAATGCTTTAGTAGAAGGCTAGAAAAGGACTAGGTTGTGATGAGCTTTGAAAGTCAAACAGAAGAGTTTGTATTTGATCCTGGTTGGTTGTTTTCCTTTGTTCTCAAAGAGGATCAAAATGGCATCACTATGTTAGTCAAGTCACCATGTGTCCTACCATAGCTGATCAGATTAAAATGAGCTCAGAGCAGGCACAAATAGTCCGTGTGAATATTTGGGGTGGTTTCTCTAAATTTGCAAATCTTGCAGTTGGATCCTAGAGGTAATAAGAAGCCACTGAATTTTATTGGGCTGGAAAGTGACATACAAACCAACTCTTAAGATTTTATTGTGTAATGCCCCTATTTCTCTAACTGCTCCGGATATACCCCCATGTCCCCTGTTACTCAGAGCAATGAGGACTTTGGCTTGGGGAGGGGGAAAGGAAATAATCATAGCTGTGGTGAGGGGGTGCTGATACCCAATGTCAAGGAGAGAAATGCTAGCATTGCCACTAGGGGCACTGTTCCTTGCTGCAGTTGCAGCTTCTTGCTACTTAGTTCACTCACTCTGCTCCATGATGGGCCAGCTAAGACCAGAAGTGGTCAGAAGTTCCTCCCAGCAAATGGATACATGAACCTTGGGAAAGGACTAAATTTCATGAATTCTGATTTGTTCCAGATCCCAAGTACCATGACCCAAGCTGAATCAAGATGCTGGGTCCAAAGTTTGTGTATCTTTAACCAAAGTCTAACCCTAATGGAATCACGAATCTAATGTTCTATAGAAATTCTGTTGTTTGTACAAGATTCTTTGTTCACTCCAAGGAAGACTCCAACTGAGCATTTCCTTTAACCTCTAGATTTGAACTGATCTTGGCTAGGGACTTCAGAGATCCAAGAGAGCTGTAGGCATGGAGATGCTCAGTAGCCCTTTAGAAATAATTTCTCTTATTATTATAATACACTGTTTATTTGTTAATATTATATGGCAAGAACAAAAAAAATGCTACATAAGAGCATCCAAGTATGACTATCTTTTTTGGTGAATCATCCCCATTGTGCTAAGATCACTTGACTAAGACTCACTTAAATATAGCAAGAACAAGAAAAGTCATGATTTAGCCAGTAAGTAGGGATTCAGAGTTTATATCTGATCCATCAAATCCATAAATTTTCCCCAGATGATGAACTGGAACTAACTAATAGAAGAGAGGTGGAGATGGAGGATAGGTTAGCTTTGAAAACCATTGAGAACTCACTGTTGCCCAGTTAGTGTGTACATATAACCATCCCAGTGTGTTTGGGATTATCAAGGGCCAAATCCATCTTGCTGAAATAAGGTAAGGTGAGTGACTGGCCATGCCACCAGATGAGTTCAATATTAGTCAGAAAACTAAGACTGTCCCTACCCTCAAGGAACTCGTATTTTAATAGGGGTAAACAATTGTATCAAGGGGATCCAGAGAGAGGAGTGGGAGGAAGTAGAGGTGATATCTTTAGTGTCATTCAGTGGACATGACATGGCTTGGAAATATGTGGGAAGTTCTATGAAAGCCTGGAACAGAGCAAACTAAGGCCAAAGCTAGCCTATCAAATTTCAAAGTTCCACAGCATAAGGATTGAGAATAGAGAGGTTCACAATGACCAATGGGTTGAAAAATACAAATAAAGGAGTTGTGACTACTTAGTCTGGAAGTGAGAAGTTAAAGAGTGGATAGCCAATCATCACATAGGATCAGGGTATACTTACCCAGAGTTCTTCATGAACAAGATGTAATTTGAGAAGCACCAAAAGATCCATCCACCCCAAAACACCAGATACACACATCCCACTACAGATACACAAATTTATTTCCCTCTGTTGTTTCAGGTTTTTGTCCTTTTGAATTAACAAAAAAAAAATCACAAAATTAGTCAAGGACACCTTATTACTGACTGGAATCAAAAGCAGACTTTTAGAGCATAGAATAATTAGCCATTACCTTGGAGAGTAGAGAGCAGGGTCCCAGGGAAAATAGGATACAATTTCACTAAGTTTTGTCAGAAATGTCAAGCACAGGTCTGGGGAAGAGAATGTGACCCAAGGAGTGCAGGCCTGTATGTAGAGCACAGTGGTAGTGAAGGGGTAGGGGAGCATTGGGAGTGAAATAGGGACAGACCTAGACAAGGAAGGGGCAACACAACATTGGCCATATTGTGGGTAGGGGATGGTGGAGAAAAGGAAGAGGAACACAGCTGAGTGAGAGGCAGTGTGCTGCAGTGGAAAGCAAACAACCAGGCATCAGAAGATATTTGTTTGAGTCCTGGCCCCAAAACTGATTATATGACATAGGGAAAATCATTAAACTTCTTTTTCTCTTTGTACTACACGTCTCAGAGAAGTGTGAGAAAAGCATTTTTCAAACAGAAAGATGATATGATAATCGGAACATCTTTTACAGTCCTGTTATTGTATGACCTGTATCTGAAGCCTAGCCCCATCATTCCTAGGTGTGCGACCTTGGGCACATTGCTAAATGTCTTTGAGCCTCTGGTTCTTCATCTGTTAAATGGGCAAAGCAAAAATAGCAGAGCCTGTCTCAGGCAACTAAAAGAAAGGTACTTTGTAGATGGAGAGGAAATGTGGGGATAGAGTGGAAGGAACATTGGACCAGATGTCAAGGGAGACCAGGAAGAATTTTAGACTTAACCTTCTTTATCATATTGACTTAATTCAAATTTAAATGCACCATAACGTTTTCTAAAGTAATCCTGTATAATATTATTTTTTCTAATGTCATTCCTAAGAGATTGAAAAAAATAGCCCTTTGTTGTTTTATCATTAATGAAATAATTATCTATTTGTGTGGAATCAAATAAATATCATTACATTTCTATGAGAGAGAGAAAGAGGGAGAGAGAAAGAGGGAGGGAGGGAAAAGGACATGGAGGCAGGGAGGGAGGGAGAGAGAGAGGGAGGGAGGGAGGGAGAGAGGGAGAGGGAAACAGAGGGAGAAGGAGAGGAGAGGGGGAGAAAGGGAAAGGGCAAGGAAGAGAGGGAGATGGGGAAGGGGAGGAGGAGAGAGGGAGAGGGAGAAGGGAAGGGGGGGAGAAAGAGAGAGAGAGAGAGAGAGAGAGAGAGAGAGAGAGAGAGAAGGACATAGTGGGAGAGGAAGAGAAAGACAGAGGGGGAGGAAAAGAGGGAGAGGGAAACAGAGGGAAAAGGAGAGGAGAGGGGGAGAAAGGGAGAGGGCAAGGAAGAGAGGAAGATGGGGAAGGGGAGAAGGGGAGAGGGAGACAGGGAAAAGGGAAGGGAGAGGGGGAGATGGGGAAGGGGAGAGAGGGAGATGGGGGGGGAGGGAGAGAGCAATCTTGGTTTGAATACTACTTTCAACACTCATTATCTGGGTGACAGTTTAGCACAGTGTCTGGCACCAGGTGCTTAATAATTGTTTTCTGACTGATTGATTGATTGATTGACTGATTGATTGGCCAGTCATTTAAGCTCTCTGAGCTTCATTTTCCTTGTCCATAAAGTAGGCTTAATAACACCTCTAGTGAAACCCAAATGAAATAACGTATGTAAAAGGCTCTTTAAATTTTAAAGTGTTATATAAATATGGATAGGGACAGGAATAAGGCTTATAATCTCACTGGTAAAGGGAATTCTGGGAAGCAGAAACACCCTCCCTTGATGTAGGTTGACTCTTTTTCTGTAATTTAGAGTTTGAAAGTTGTCCAGAGCAGGGGCTGACAAACTACAGCCCTCAGACCAAATCCAGCCTGCGACCTGTTTCTGTAAAGCCCACAAGCTAAGAGTCGTTCTTACATTTTAAGTAAAACATATTTTAAAATGTATGTAAATTAAAGGGCATATGAATAAGGCTTATTTAAGAATGTAAAAAAAAAAAAAAAAGCCCGTTCTTGAAGTGCATGCCATACAAAAACAGGCAACAGGCCAGATTTGGCCCATGAGCCATAGTTTGCCAAGTCCTGGCTAAGGCACTGAGAGGTGGTGACTTGCCAAGGGTCACACATCTGATATGTGTCAGAGAAAGTACATGAACCCAGTCTGTCTGATTCCGAGGCCAGCTTTCTAACTGCCCATCTGGCTGTCTCTCACTATATAAATACAGGTCATTATTATTAAGTCATAAAGTGTTATATAAGTGTGAGATACTAAGAAGAGGGAGAGTCATGGAAAAAAGGAAGGTGAGAGGCGAAGACAAACTTCACCTCCTGATTTGCCAAACGCTAATCCTTTGAAAGGTTATTATTAATAATAATTGTTTAAATTTATATAGCCCTCTACAGTTAAGCTCATGTATAGCTTATTAACCCAGCATAAAGAAGAGGAAATGGAGATTCTGAGAGGAAAAGGAAATCACCCCATACTCATAGAACAAGGAAGAGAAACAAAGCAAAGCTCAGCCAAGATTCTCACTCAGCTTTTCTAAATTCAAGTTCAGTCTTCTTTCCACTATGTGATTAGCAGCTTTCTCCTTTAGAGCCTGAATTAGAAATGGACTCAAATTAAAACCAAGGAGAATCTAGTTAAATAAAAAGAAATGTTCTCTCACAGAAGGGTTTTAAACTCTACCACAGGCAAATAATGGATTTATCTGTATCTGTAGAGATATAAAGTAACTATACTAATAGCTGTTTTATATTGATATCTTGTTGCGGCTTTTGGAAGCAATAGGAGTTAAGTGACTTGCCCAGGGTCACACAGCTAGTAAGTATCTGAGGCTGGATTTGAATTCAGGTTCTCCTGATTCCAGAGTCAGTGCTCAATCTACTGTGCCACCTAGCTGCCCTTTTATATTGACGTTATATTTATATACTTATATGTTGATATCTATATATTGATATGGATGTAGCTATAGAAATTGATATTAGTATGAAATGGCTATCCACACAACAGTATTGAAGGATTTGGGCATCAATCTGGAGGGCGGTCAGGTGAATGGACCAATTGTCCTCAAGATTCCTGTCAATTTTCTGCTCCAATGTAAGAGTTAAAAACTCCCCAATCCAGATCTGACAGATAAACTGAACACCCAGAGTTTAACCTACTATCCAAGATCAGGTGATGGAGAAGATACCAGTCAGATAGCTGAGGCCCTGAGGACAGCTCCTTGCCATTGATCTCTCTCCCTGGATTTACCCTCATCTTGCCTGCGAGCTAAATTAAGGTACTATTCCTCTTCCTTCATCTCTGATCTCTTATGCTTTTGACTTCACTTCATAGGACCGTATCTGCTTCCCTCCCAGATGCTTCATTTCTGCTTCCCCAATTAGCTTTATGATTTAGACCCTAAGCTCCTGACTGGTCCCTTTGCCTGATAATTCTGATTGTCATTTTTACCTATTGTACCAAGACTCTGATAAACCCCGCCATGGCACACACACGTAAGAAATCAGCACGTTAATGATTGTTTGAACATCCCTGCTTTGTACTGGGCACCGTGCTGATGACTAGAGACTACAAGTGTAAGAGTGAGACCACCCCTGTCTTCAAGGGTCTTACATTCCAATAGGGAAATATATTATGTGCCCAGAGAAGTAAACACCACATATATTCAAAATAAAAACACCATGACTAGAGTGTGGGGAGGAGGAAAGGATGGGAAGGGAATAAACACTTATTAAGTGCCTACTACGTGCCAGATATTACATTAAGTACTTTATGACTATTATCTCATTTGATAATATTCTTTACAATAATCCTGAGAGATAGGTGCTATTGTTACCCCCATTTTACACCTGAGACACTGAGGCCAACAGTGATTAAGTGACTTGCCCAGGGTCACACAGCTGGTAAGTGACCGAAGCTGAAATTGAACTCAGGTCTTCCTGACTCCAAGCCCAATGCTCTGTCCACTGCACCACCTCCCTACCACAAGACTAACCACTAGACTCTAGAGAAATGGGGCCAGGTCTCTCCTATTGCAGTACCTGACACAGGAGCTATGCCTTGAAGGCAACCAAGGGTTCCATGGTAGAGAAAGTGGGTGGGAGGGAGAGCATTCCAGGTCTGAGGGACAACCCACTATGTCCAAAGGAACATAGGCATTCTTCAACACCCCCAAAAATGACATATTTTCATTTCACTTTTTTTTAAAAAATCACCAAACAGAAAACAGCAGTGGGCTTCTATTTATTTGTTGGTCTATTTCCTTTGCCTTTAAAAATTATGTCCTTCAGTTCAGAAATCTTACAACGCACGCATGATTAAAAAACACAATTAATTAAAACCTTTAAAAGTCACCAGCAGCCACATAAACCAGCAGCAGCCTCTGACTACCCCATTGGGCAATACCAGCTTAAAGAGATAGGTCTCACACTACGCCCAGGAGACCAATAAAAGGCCATATGCAGCCTGGAGATAGTGTAGGAAACTCACAGTAGTTGGAGGGTGACTCATATGGTAATGATGTAATTGGATACCTTTAATGAGCACCCAAATAACTTTTTTTAAAGGGAGAAAGAAAAAAAAAACATTTGCAATCATGCCTCTCACAACTGGTTCTTCTATATTTCTGCACCTCTATAAAGGACAAAGGAAAAATCAAGTAATCATGTAATAATACAAGGATTAAAGAGCTTATTCAGGGAGCTTTGCATCTCCTTCCAGGAGAGCTTAAGGGTATTGACCCAAAGGGCATTAAATAAGTCCCATGTTTTCAATATGACCTCCCTAGATGGGTATTTTAACCAAGTATGATGGGAGCTTTTAAAAACGTAGACACAAACAGAACACTTTCAATGAACATCTTGATACTCAAAAAATACAAATTATAATAGTAACACCTTGTATGTGTATAATGTTCTTTACTTGTTAAGCTTTCATATATACAGGATATCTCAAAAGTCTCACTGCAGCTTTAGTAGATTAAAACTACACTAAGACTTTGGGGACACACTGTATATTCTACCCCCATAACTATGAGGTTTTTCTCTTCTTTTTCTTCTCAGTTCAGACCTTTGAGTTCATCCATCTGGGGAACTTCAATGTGGTAACTCCCTCCACCAACTCAGAGCAGCAACCATTATATAACTAATAGTCTTCAGGGGTTGTCCAAGGGCACAGAGAGGTCAGGTAGCTTAGCCATAACCAGACAATTAGTATATGTCATAGATGAGACTTGACCCTGAATTTACTACCCACTTCACCGTACTTTCTCTCCCAATCATGAGCTATGAAATGATCATTTGACTCATTCTAGAGCTGAGGAAGCTGGGAAATAGAAAGGTTAAATAATTTGTCCCTAGTCACTTGGTGCCAGATTTCTTGATTTTTAGCCCAGTTTCATTCCACTAAACCAAATATCTCACCCCCATCACTCAACCAGTCAACAAGAATTCATTAAGTGTTCCAGGCTTCTTCTTTGTCTAGAATATAATTTCAAACACGAGAGGCTAGTTGATATAAAGAATAGAGAGGTGGCCTTAGAGCCAAGAAGACCTGAGCTGCATGACCCCAGAGAGGTTGCTTAATCTCTCCATGCTCTAGGTCAGTGGTTCTCAACCTTCCTAATGCCAAGACTCTTTAATATTCGTATGTGGGCATATCTGCATATGGGCGGACCCGCCTGGAGACGGATAGAGGAGTGGTGTCTTGGTTCCTAAGACCAAATATCTGTTTTCTGATGGTCTTAGGCTACCCCTGTGACCCCTGTGAAAGGGTTGTTTGACCCCCAAAGGGGTCACAACCCACAGGTTGAGAACCGCTGCTCTAGGTAGTTACCTAATTCTATAAGCTGAAGAGAACATGCCAGCTCATGTTGGTAGTAGAGGTTTCTTTAGAACCTCCCTATGCCAATGAAATCATAGATCCATCCCCCTCTCTTCCTACAGTTTAAGGCAGTGGTCACAGGTGTGCTTATGTGTTCTAACATCTTTTCATTTGTATTGATATAACTGGTTTTACATTATGTACATTTTTAATACATCCCTCCCTCTTATGTTCCCAGGGAGCTGTCTCATAATAATGAATCTGAAGAGAGAAAAAACAAAGTTCAGCAAAACAAATCAAAATATAGAAGTCTAACATTTGATATTCCATATAGAAAAGAGAAGGAACATCTCTGAAAGCTTCAGAGATGTAAAGGAAATTGGCTTCTCAACAATTATCAAGCCCCTTCCTAAAGACTTGGGAGGAATAATTTCCCCTTGGGTGAGTTCAAGGTTGATCTCCTGGTTTGAGCTGAGGTTCTTATCTGGCTTCTATCAGAAGAATTCATTCAGTTGCATATTTTTCTCATATATTCTTATCCAGGGGTTTCAAGCTTAAATAGAATTTTAATCCCTACCATTGCATATTAAATTAGGAAACCACAAATTAACATTATCTATGTTGTATTTTATTTTTGTTTATTTTATTAAACATTTCCCACTTTCATTTTAATCTATTTCAGGCTGCACTGAACAATTTTGTAACTGTGTTACCCTTGGGCCAAGCTTGACACTTCTAATCTGTATAACTTTTTGGATTTCTTTTGTTTGGATGATATATAACCAGCATTTGGTGGGAAAAAGCCAAGCCAGTAGGTATAAGCTTAGTGTTCTTGTCACCTCTTAAGCTAAGGGGTAGCAAAAGAGCACAGGAACTAACTCTTGTCTTGATCCAGTTGTACCCCCAAACTAGAAATGTTTCAGGGGTAGGTATTCTAGTCTGGCATCCTTCTTAGAAACTAGAGAAAAGAACACCCAGTCACAGCCCTGCTGCATCTGCCCTTCAGGGTTCTAGGGTACACTAATGGATTAGGGGCATCTGTTCTCTACTGTCATTGGCTCAAGGTCCTACTGGTTGGTTATTTCTGCCACACTACAGACACTTTCTTAGGGTCCAGTGATTAGTGCCCTCCTTATACTTAACCATTTAATATCAATAATCATTTACAAAAAGACATTTATTTCAAAAATATGGCAAGAAAAAGAAGTAAGAATGATTCCTCCAGTGCCTCGCCTGTATCACTTTACTGGGGTAAAAGCATTCTTGAGTAGGCTCAATTTAGCTCAATTCCTGCCTAGCATTGGTCTCCCAAGTTCACATAGTATTACTACTAGATGAAGTTTTGTTCAACTACTTCTGGGCAGGGGTCCCAAAAGCTGCTCTGTGCTCCTCAATTTACTGATTCTGTGCTAGCTGAAAGTGGGTACTCTGGAACTCTGGGATAGTAGAGTCTCCTCCTAACCTTTCAAAACTCACAAGATCAAAGGTTCCTGTCCCTTTACCTAAAATGGGAAATAATAACTGGGAGGCCAAGGAGGCCAATAACTGAAGCCCTTTCACATGACCTCAGAAGGAGGGAGGTCCCAAGGCTTTTCCCCTTACATCATTATGTCTCACCAAATACCGTTAGAGGAGTCACAACCCCAGAGTCCAACCAAAGTAAGAATGGCCAAAAGGGGCAAGTTCAATGTCGATTCAGGCCCTAATTCCAGCTACTCAGCCAATATAAAAAGCTCCTAACCACAAAGTCATTATACCAAGATCATCTATAAAATGTCTACATGTGCTCTACACTCTCCAAAGCACTTCCATCTCACAAGCAAGCCCCTTAGCTTCTCCACATGGAGAGATACCATCCCAGGTGCCCTGCACATGTGCCAGATTCCCATGAGGTAGTTGGACTGAATTATACTTGCTCTAAATCCCAAGATTTTTCTATGCTATGACCTATAGTAGATATAAAAGAAGTTGAAGTTCCTTTTCACAACTATAGAAGCTTCATGATCTTTATCAGGAACTTCTCATTCGATATCTCCTTCTAAATAAGTAGTAGGTAATATACTCCTACCTTATTACATCTCCTGTCTTCCTTTTATTTTATCCTCAAATACTTCTTCTCTATCATGTTTCCTCCCTAAGGTCCAAGGATTTGCATATAAGAGTGTATTGTCTTGTTTTACAACACCACTTCTCATGCTCCAGTCATGTGTGACCAGCATCCCTGGTCACCCTGTACTGGACTCCTCCCAACTATGGGAAATGTCTTGCTGAAACAGAACTTGGAGAAGCTCAGAAACTTAATTCACATAGGACTCATGAAACAAAACCGATTTTTCAGCTTTTCATTGCTGCCCTCTGCTGGTGTCTCCCTGAATAAGTGAGGTGACTAAAGGTCCCAGGGCACAACCAACTCTCCATCGCTCCCCACCACAAAAGCTTTCAGATCAGTACTGCACGAACAGTTCTTGTGTCTCCAGCTTCACAAATATCATGGTACAAATTGAATCTCTTTTATACTGTACAACCACTGAATATCTTTTATACTGGGATCACTCCTCAAATAGACCATTCTTGAATTCTCCATGTACTCAACATTCTCCTCACATAAATTAGTTCTCCACTCAAACTTCCAAATACAACTCCTGAAAGTGTCACCATGTACCAAATCTCCCTCTCTTCATACTCTATGTACTATAGGATACAACTGAATCACCTCTTACAAACATTCCCTCAGTTATTACTATCAATATAGTCTATGACCACTCTCTTGACCTCAACACCAGTAATGTATATCTGGACAGTTTCAAACAGGGCTGTGAAATCATAGACATCTCATTCCCCATTAACTTTCTTTTCCTTCTATAGCACCCTCAATTCTTCATATTACTCTGCCACCCCCTTTTATTTTATCTATTCTTTCTGAAAGGATATGTTTTCTTTTTTTTCTTTCTCTTTTTTTTTTTTTTGCTTTTTGGAGGGCAATTGGGATTAAGTGACTTGCCCAAAGTCACACAGCTAGTAAGTGTGTCAAGTGTCTGAGGCCAGATTTGAACTCAGGTCCTCCTGACTCCACGGCCAGAATAGAGATTCACTGCATCACCTAGATGCCCCAAGGATATGTTTTTTCATTACCATATTTAAGTCATAAGTTGCATCCTACTAAAATTCAGTAATATCTGTGAACTTGTAACTCAGTAACCCTGAGCAAGGCAAATTAATTTCCATATGCCTCAGACAGGTCCCTAAAACTCATCTATCAACATCCCTGGATTTCTTGTCTGTTACTTATCCTCTGGGCATTACTCTGTACGTACAGACTATCCTTTCAAAAACAACCTTTTTACTCATCTTTTCAGGTTTTTTCTTCAGAAATAGAAATTATTTGCACTTCATTGATTTACATTTGTTTCTTAACAAATGTACTTTGTGTTTTCTTTTAGGGTGGTCTTATCTCCCCTGCTTGGAATATCATTTCTTGGCAACTAAGTCATTTTTCTTCAAAAAAGTTTATTTCATCGTTTCACAATAATGTCATTAAGATATGATTAGATTCCACCCTAATATGCTATTATACCTGAAACTAGCCAGTTCATCACCCATTCCAATGCCCACTTTTCTTCCCTCACCTCCAACAATCCAACATCACCTCTCATAGGACCACGAGATCACAGATTTAGAGCTGGAAGGCACATCAGAAGTCTTACTGCCCTCATTTGACAGTTGAAGAATTTGAAAGATGTCAAGTTTTTTGCCAGAGAGAACTGAAGCTAGCTCTTTGATTCTAGACTCAGTGCACTTTACTCTGTACAAAACTGCCTCCTAATGTGTTAGACTACCTTGCCAGTCCCAGCCAAGGGTTCTCAATATTACCAAATCAAGTTTTCTTAGGAAGATAGGAGTCATCAATTTAGAGCTAAAAGGGAGCTACATCGGGGTAGCTAGATGGCACAGTGAATAGAGCACCATCCCTGGAGTCAGGAGGACCAGAGTTCAAATCCAGCCTCAGACATCTAACACTTACTAGCTGTGTGACCTTGGGCAAGTCACTTAACCCCAAATGCCCTGCCTTCCCCCCCAAAAAAAGCAAAAAAAAAAAAGGGGAGGGGGGGCTACTTGTTCCAATCCCCTCATATTATAGGTGGTGACGTGGGTATTCTTTAGAAGAATTTTATGATTTGAATTTGGATTCCCTGAATTCAAATCCCAGACTCCTTCCACTGTTCCATGCCCCAGCCAAGGCAGCATCCTGCTCCTCCCCCTACTCATCACCATTTTAGTTGGGGATTCACTGTATCCTCTGCCCTCAGTTTAGTTTTTGTAGTAACTAACTACCCTTGGGAATAATATTTCACCTAGCATTGTAGTCTGACTTCCTAGCCATTAGAGCTGTCCAAAAATGTAATGGACTGCTTTGAGAGGTGGTGACATCCCCATCACTGAGAGTTAGTGTGTTGTACTGAAGGAAATGCTAGATTTGGAGCCAGAGGACCAAGGTTCAAATGCTAGTACTCTCACATATGTGATCATGGACATGTCCTTTCACTTCTCTCAACCTCAGTTTACTCATAGGCAAAACAAGGGTGGGGGGGTATACTACATGCTGATTGAACACAATTTTCAGTTAGTCACTGATATAAACACATTTCAAAATGAGAACTTGCCATATCTATAACTAGATAGATTTCTTCTGTTGCCCTTACTGATCAGTCTTCCTCTGTCCAAAAGCAAACAATGGAGGAAAATACCTTCAGTTACCTGAGCCATTCAAGTATTACTTTGATCCACATCATTTGGTTAGTAGCACCCATTAGCCCTCTCCCCCCACTTCCCCCAAAAAAGTCAAGTTCAAAGGTAGCATTTGCTTAGATGGTAAGATTATATTTCAGGATAAATGGAGTGGGTGGAGGAAATTATTGCAGCTTCATTAGTAAAATTAATGTTGCCGCCTCACCCTTGGCTGAGGAATTTCACCAATTTTCCTTTGATGAGCTAATCATCTTAATGGGAGTTTGGAGAACACTGTTCCAAATGTTTCAACTGTTCCATCCACAGAGTGTTTCCTAAAGCTCTTAATTTAATCTCAGGAATTGTTATTTCTCACACAATATTGGACTGTGAAACTTCATTGTGTTTGTGTGCCTCATTCTTATAAAGCCAACATCATGAGAGGTCTCAACACTGTGATGGGAGTGCTATCTAGTGGCTGAACCAGGAGCTTAGAATCTCATTCCCACTTCATAATCTCCTCCCCCTCATCCTTCTCTGTGTGCTTGGGGTTACAGCACCTTGTTGCTCTACTCCTCAGTTAGCAAGGGGGAAAAAAATTACTTCTGTCAACTCAAACATGTGGCATTCACAGTACTTACTTCAACATTTATGTTGAAAATTAATTTCAAGAAAGAATATTTGAAATGGAAAAAGCCCCAAAGAAAAAGTTCCTCACTGTCTATAGCAACAAATCTTAGAGAAACAGGAAGGTAGTCAGTACCAGGTAAATGAGGGGAGAGAAAGAAAGAGGTTTCTTTTATAAAATGTCCTGGGGGCAATTCTCTAAAGGGGAATGGAAAAAGAAAAAAAGAAAACTTGAGTATAGTCCCAGGAATGAATTCATCTGTCAGTTCTTTCTTTAAAAAAAAGAAAGTATTATTTGTTTATTTTTAACATTCCTTTTTTTTAGTTTTGAGTTCCAAATTCATTCTCTGCCTTCCACCTCTCTCCCCACCAATTAAGAAAACAAGAAATATTGTATCAATTATCCATATGAAAGTATGCAAAACATATTTCCATATTCCCCATTTTGCAAAAAAAAAAAGCAAGAGAAATAAATAAAGTGAAAAAATTATGCTTTAATCTATACTCAGACTCCGTCAGTTCTTTCTCTGGAGATGGATAACATTTTCTTCACAAGTCCTTCAGAATTGTCTTGGATCATTGTATTGTTGCAAAAAGCCAAGTCATTCGTAATTCATCATCATCATTACAATACTGTTGTTACTGTGTACAATGTTTTCCTGGTTCTGCTCACTTTACTTTGCATCAGTTCATAAAAGTCTTCCCAGGTTTTTATGAAGTGGCACTGCTTGTCATTTCTTTTAATACAATGATATTCCATCACAATCATATACCACAACTTTTTCAACTATTAGCATTACCTCAATTTCTCATTCTTCACCAATACAAAAAGAGCTACTATAAATATTTTGAATGTATAGGTCCTTTCCATTTTTCTTTGATCTCCTGGAGATATGGACCTAATAGTGTTTTTTTCTGGGTCAAATATCTATAAACAATTTTATAGCCCTTTGGGCAGAGTTTCAATTGATTCTTCAGAATTATTGGATCAGTTCACAACCCCACCAACTATGCATTAGTGTTTCCACATCGGCTCCAACATTCATCATTTTCCTTTTCTGTCATTAACTAATCTTCATTAACTAATCTAATGTGTGTGATGTGTATTCAAAATTGTTTTAATTTGCATTTTAGAACACCTTTTCATATGACTGTAGTTAGTTTTGATTTCTTCTTCTGAAAACTACCTGTTCACTCCTTTTACCATTTATTAATTGGTGAATGATTCATATGCTTATAAATTTGACTCAATTTTCTACATACTTGAGGAAAAGGTCTTTATCAAAGATATTTGCTGAAAATTTTTCCCAGTTTCCTATTTTTCTTCTAATATTAATGGCATTGGTTTTGTTTGTGCAAAACCTTTTAAATTTAATATAATCGGGGGCGGAGCCAAGATGGCGGCATAGCAGCAGCAACATATCACAGCTTTCACATAGCCACCCCAAAATACCCATAAAATAGGACTCTAAACCAATCCTAGAACTCCAAAACGCACACAAAGATACTTCCCACTAAAGTCAGCTCGGCTATGAGGAACCATAACAGCACTGCAAACCGAAACCAGCCTGGCCTGAAGCCACGGCTGTGCCCTGGAGGGGGCTGGATGGGAGGAGGCTCTCTGGTGAGCAGATTAGCAGCAGCTGCGAGTGGGGATTGCGAAAGGGGGAGATAAGCAGTCCAGTCGAAAGGCCTCCAGAGCGGAAAAGCCAAAGGCAGAGGTTTTGCACCCACCTCCGCATTATAGCTTCCCGCCCGCGGCCTGCAGACAGCAGGGGGATTTAGTCATTGTTCTCAGGCCAGTGCTCTCACGTTGAGCGGCCTGGATCCGGATCGCTATCTTGGGCCTCGGTCTTGGAGTCTTCGTTATCCAGTCAGCCGGAAGTAAGTAGGAAGATTCCCAGCATCTTCCTGAGAGCTACAGCAGCCGGGAGGACCCCAGCAATTTGGGACAGAGCTTTCCCTTCTGGAAGCAGAGCCCCACAGAGATTTAAAAAAAAATCACGGTCTGAACAACCATGAGTAAGAATAAGCATAAGAAGCAAAGTAAGAACAGCTCCCAAACCCTAGATTCCTTCTTTGGGGAAAAGAAAGATCATGGGAGAGAGAGGGAGGAGGAGAGCACAGCCAGAGCACCCCCACC